>CM032668.1:43651335-43752111 GCA_019095985.1 Streblospio benedicti | reverse complement strand
AAAAGCAACATAGTTCCAAAATGGTTTCCATCGGATCACATCCGAGGTCTGTTGAGCTCCGAAACATTCCGAGTATTTCCGAGTGAGACCCGATACAGCTTTTTGACCGGACTACTTTTTTTCCTATTTTTCACAATCATTTCATTTCTTCTGGGAGGGGGTACTTGGTATTGGTCATTGATCATTGTTCATTGTTATGTTTTCCCCAACACAATACAAAAAATAATAACAGCAATAATATATATAAGACTACAAATGTAAAAAACATCTATGCTTTTATTACAAACACTACGTCAATGACACTTCTATGTGAAGGTATACAATGTACTACTATTGAAACACGTGCACATTTACTAAAGCACATATTTATTACCACAACAACAAAGGATCACGTAATCCGTGCAGATACGTTCAGAAAAATGCGTGTGCGTTATTGCTTGAACGGTTGACGTTTCAAAGAACACGTCAAGGACACTGCGATTTACGATGGTCGCTCCGTATTCTAGGAAACCTTCAGCAACGTTAATAAGCCATTTCGTAAAAGCCCTATGGTGAAGCCGATGTCATTTTCAAACTGAAATGACACCAGAGTATAATAAACTTATGTAAAAGTATACATATACAGAGCTATACTAAAACAGGCATATAATGATCCAACAATAGTATCCAATCTATCCATCTGACTCTGCTGATGTGCCTCTATACTAGTAGTTGTTTATATTAAGCATATTTGTAGCACTTAAGTGATATGGCTGACTACATATCTTCGACACCACTTCACAAACAGTCAAATGGAAAATATCTCTTCATCAATGTGGCAGTTGTATCGTATGTCCCACGAGAGAAGTGCCATAGATCATGATATAAGAATTTGTAATCTATCATCGCATGCTTTATTGATTAGCTACTCACATCCCCCTCCTCCTTGTGGAACATGGCGTTGACAATCATAGTAGTGAACAGCAGCACCATGCCACAGGTGAGGCGCTGGAGCCGCGTGAACAAGCTCTTGGTCGGACGCGACGCGGTGCTCATCCACAGGTGACAGTCCGTCAGGTCCTTACGCGCCTACAACACACAGTCAATGAACCCGTTAAATAGTAAACTGGGTGGCCAACTGTCAGGTCCTTATGCACCCACAATGCACACTAGTTAGCTGTTAAGCATACTAGACTTTAGGTACAGCACAGAACACTTAACACCTGGAACACATTCAAAGAGCGGTAGGGAATCGTGTCAGGTGTTTTTGGCCTTGAAATTTATTTCTGACTTCAAGGTTGTGATACCAAGGGCTAGGGCTATGCAGTGAGATTAAATGACTGATATCCAGCTAAGTCCCCTATTTGTCTAGTACTCTATTTGTAAAAGATGAATAAGCATGCAGTGTAGATTGTGTTGCTGTCGAGCATAGCTGTAGTGCCAACAAGTGTACCTTAGAGAAGAACCGATGAGTGAAGCCGGTAACCTCGTCTTCGGAGGCGGCAGGCAGCACCCGGTCGACGAAACAACGTCCCTCGTCCACGGCGAGCCAGCCAGACGACAGGAAGTAATACCTGCAGACAGAGCAGCAGTCTACAGGTCATCGTCATAATATCACAGTGTATAGGCGTGATCCAAAGGTCCTAATATCCGGGGAACTAATTTCCAAAATCCAACCAATCAGAAACCCCACTGTAGAAATATTCAGCAGTATTAATACAATGTGATTTTGATTTTTGGCACCGCGGCCAAGTTCCACAGAATAAATAAATCCAACCCACGGGTTAGTATTGTGAACATGGTCTTGTAAAGGCAGTATGAATAGTAAAGCCGTGCAACTGACGATGCCTATAGGTATACAGACAGTATACACAACCCGCAGGCTAAGAAGTACAATAATGATACCTACAAGTACACAACAGGGAGTAAATTCGAATGATATTCAGAATTCGGAGACATGGCTAGACTGAATATTTGCATTGAATTAAAATCATACAAAACAACAGGCTCAATAATCCTTGAAAAATGGCCTCAAGGTTGTATAAATCTTAAATACATGTATTTTGAAAAATATATATATAGTCGCAAGCGTACCCACAGTAGAAGCTTCAAAGCTTAGCTAAGGGGAAAAAAACAAATGAATCGTTGAATATTTAAAAATTAGAGAAAATTTATATATCTACTGTGGACTCATATTCTACTTTTTATCATATGAACTGTTACTTCTTCACAATCTACGTTTACACATGAAGTACGATAACACATAATCATGAGAATTAATGGGACAAATTGAAACATGTGCATAGTTCTATATAACATTACAATGCACTTTTAATCTTGCTTTTGACCATTTTCATGTGCACAATCTCTCATTCACAATGTGTCACATTGTTTTATGATGACTATAATTCAGTTTCATTGTGATTAAACTATACATGTGCGTGTACACAACAAGTACATGTCAATTGCTGAAGATGTGTCTAAGAAGACACGAGATACGTGCATTAAAAATCATTCATTGACTCAAATCTCTCTCCACCCCAAGCTAATTACTTACTTATTGTTGGCTGTGTGCAGGTCCTCGACAATGATCTTGTCGAGGAACCAGCCGGCCAAGTCTCCCGGGCCCGAGTTGTCGTGCCACACGCGGCAGAACGTGAGAGCGCCCAGCGGCTCACGCGTCCCCATCAGGAAGTGGCGCACGCTGCGGCGGCTGAACAACTGGGCGAGAGGAGACGTTTGGTATACAGAAGAACCTACAGTTTAGACCACATCGATAAAGAGACCACTTCAGCAATTAAATGTGATCATTTCTTACAGTCTTGAACTCTTTGCAATTAGACCAACATAAATCTAAGACCATCTGTCTATTGAGACCACTTGAGACTGTGGGTCACCGGGTGCTTTTATTGAGGTTCAAAGCTTTATAATATGTAACATTCAAATGAGAAGGGGCTCTAAACACTGCCATCGCTGGTGTCAACTGAGAGGAGTTTCTGCAGATTGTGCAAGTCCCTCATTTAAAGTTCCAAACAAATTCCTATGCCACCACACAAATGATAAACATTCTCTCCAATTGGTTCAATTCCAAAGTAACTAATCTCAAATGATGATTGCCCCCCCCAATTAAGTAGTGTATCCTACATAGCAAAACACAAAAGAAGCCTGTTAAGTAGAACCTCCAATTAAGACCACCTTTCTATTGAGACCACATCCATAATAATACCATTATTCCCTGTCCCAAACCTTCATAATGCTACCACAAGGAGCCTCTCTATTGAGACCACCTAACACTGCTCACAAAGGTGGTCCTAATAGAGAGAATCTACTGTACCTTGCCCTTGTCATCATCCAGCATGCGGACACCGGGGTCTCCTGCATCACCAGACAGGATGAAGCACACGTTGCTCTTGGTGCCGGCGTTCTTGCGCATGCCCGTGTACACGGACACCTTGTAGTAGGGGCGTGGCATGTCCGGGTTGTCCTTCAGAGGGGTCACGCCCCACTGAAACATGCGCACAGTGAGTGAATATATGTATACATATTTGTTTTAAGGATTGCTTTGGCACTCAGGGTTTTTCGTTTGCATTGGGTTCAGAATTCTGAGTGAGTGAATATAGAGATTAAATTACATTTCGAACTCATGATAACATTTTCACTATGTAGTCCCATCACAACTCTCAAAGCATTGTAAGTGCATCAAATCACATTGTAGAAATCTAAATTGCAGTGCTACGTCTGCATCAAACAGATGATGATGTGAAACAGATTTTTCATGGTAGATCCAATTGTCTTACTCTTTCTACATCCTTTTTGTCCATCCTCCTTGTCCATACGGCCAGCAAGATGTAGAAAGCGATCAGAACGATGACCGTGGAAAAGACCGCAGCATTGGACGACAGCAGTTCAGCAAAGTTGGTGAACACTTTGTTGAAGTCTATGGGATTGATCTGCAGATGGTGGAGGAATAGAATACAGTAGTGTTTGATTAAACATTATAAACATGTATACTCTATTGTTATTTCTTGATATTCAAGGATAAGATGACAGAATTTATAATTATATGTAAATGAATAGCGAGCACAATTTCATTATGGAGATATGAACCTCATTTAACATTGTCAACTGCAAAATATCAAATTATCCATCACTAATACTCTTATATTTCAATGTTATGCAGATTTGAACGGATCTTTCCCACAGTTTTTAGCACACTGATTATGTGACTAGCGTGTTCTTACCCCCGGTGACTTGAAACCTCCAGAGAATGTCTTAACATTGCTATCTCCTAGATTGCATTGGCAGTTAGCTTGTCCTACGGAAGTTGTTTCTCCTTGCTGAAATATTCAAATGTTAACCGATTTATAACTGCTAAATTAGCTTATCATACTCCACTTTAGAGGTTAAAATCTGGAGCGACAGCAAACAGATACATCACATCCATAAAACATCATAGAATATATATATACATGCATTGCTGTAGCCCCACGTCTGACAGTGACTAATGTTCATCTGCAAATTTGTAACACATGTAAATGAGAAATACATGGCCAAACTATTATTTTACCAACTAAACATGCCTAGGACCAGGCAATGTGGCTGTTATTAATACCACGGCTGATTCGGCATCAGTATTGGGAAATACTACCTTATGCAAACGGTAACCCTCACCACAGACCTTACAGACAGACTTACCACCCACCTTACAGACATCAGATTCACCACCTTACAGACATCAGATTCATCACCTTACAGACATCAGATTCATCACCTTACAGACATCAGATTCACCACCTTACAGACATCCGATTCATCACCTTACAGACATCAGATTCATCACCTTACAGACATCAGATTCACCACCTTACAGACATCAGATTCACCACCCACCTTACAGACATCCGACCTCCAGCGTTTCTGAGCATCATCATAGGCCCGACATCGACTCTCTGCCACCTGCATCTTGAATTTGGGCATGGTGATGTTGGTGTTAGCACTTTCTGGGGGATCATTTTCTGCTCTTTTCTTTCTCTTTTTCAAATGATTTTCGTCTGAAATAAAGTTTTTTTTCCAGATGTATGCTAATAGGTTATATGGTACATGTATTATAAATATGCACAACAATTCAGCAGGGTCATTCTTGTTTCCCAGCTGCAGCGTAACTAATGCAATGATGTGGTGTACTCACAAAAGGGCACAATGACTAGGTAAACGCCGTTCATTTGGTTCTCATCCAAGGTGAACTTGTACTCATTGTTCATGTGCACATATATCATCAGATCATGGTGCGTAACATTGGGAATGTCGGAGGCGTCGTTCTCAGTTGCATTCAACTTTACATATATCTGAAGAACAGAGAGGCTCATATTAAACATGATTTTAACTTATCTTATGTTTTTTCATATATATATATATATATATATATATATATATATATATATATATATATATATATATATATATATATATATATATTGTTATCATATGATATCTACTGACAGCTTTCTGAAATAATACTATAACATGATACAATATAATAATATATTATGCATTACATTATGCATTTTACTGTGAATAAGATCTCACATATGTTGGATACGTACACGTATTTTATATCAAGAATATTAACAAGCACCAGTGACAGTAACAAGACACGCAGCAGCAGCAGCAGCAGCAGCAGCAGCAGCAGCAGCAGCAGCAGCAGCAGCAGCAGCAGCAGCAGCAGCAGCAGCAGCAGCAGCAGCAGCAGCAGCAGCAGCAGCAACAATGATGATGACAGCAACAAAATTGAATAATCAATGACCAGCAAGCACTCTAACCTTAAATTCGAGTCCCAAATGGAGTTCCGTCTCGTCCGGCTGGAACTGGTTGCTGTAAGAGTAGTTTGACGGCGGCAGGTACATGGTGATTTGGCCCGTATTCGGGTTCCGCGGCAGAGCAGACGTGTTCACAAAACTGTGCGCCTCCAGGGACTTGTTCACTATCTTATTCACCTAAAGCACGGAGATGGAATCTTGGTGGAGTGTTTTTTGCAATGCACTTCATGTGCATAGTACAAGGTTTCCACTCTGTGTTGTTTGTACATTTTTGGCTGTTTTTCTTATTACTTGTTATTCCGATAGAAGTTTAGTAATGAATGAAAAAGGTTTGTGTTTTATTTTAGGATTAATGCTGTGAGTGATTAAGACATTTGCTTCCTATAATTCTATCGTGCTTCAAACTTCAAGACTTGTTTGTTTTCCCACCTTTATCTCTTGTTCAGTATACCATTATTTTTTCACCATATACTATTATTCTACACTCTACTGCCCTTTGTATAGTAACTTCTATGTTGGGCATGACTTCAGAATCAGGATCAGGACATGATTAAGATAAATGGTCAGTGGCCTTCTGTATGAATTTCTCTATGAGTGTACATATACATTTTTTATAATTGGAAAAATATATATTGCAATGTACACTATTCACATAGAACAATGAAAAGACTTACAATGGGTTGTTCCACAACGATGTTATTTCCGTCATCATCAGAAAGACTCATTTCCAAGGCGGGTGCAAACGGTTCGCGTTCGAGCAAAGCTTTGGTGTTGGCTGAACTGAACATTGCCTGAAACGTATAATGAATAGCTCCAAGACAAGTTCAGTGGATCATGAATTCAACACCTTACTAAAGCACACCATGCTTTCAGAACTATGACATGTAACACGAGTATGGCAATATACAATAACAACGGAGCATTAGTGTACATAAAATAGCATAGACTATTTTCTTCTTGGTTGTCTTACTGTACTATTTATTTTGGTTTTAGAATTAATGTAATGAAAGATACCTTTCCACCCCTACATAATGCCTATCATTGCTTCCTAACATAGAGCTTAAAATAAGCCAAATTTACCAACGTAGATATAGTGAATGTAGATATAGTGAATGCGGTGTAATGTCAATCAGACATATCCTGTGGAAAATGCGAGCTTATTTTAGGCTTTAGTTTAGGATGAAACACTACACCATAGATTATATAATTCTAGCCACCAAAGTATTAATCATTCCTTCCTCAATTACCTTTACAACTACTACTGAATCTTTTGCTGCTGCTTCACGGAACCCAAAGTCAGGGAGGCTCACCGCACCAGCAGGATTTTTATATACCTGCAAAAATAGTCCCAAAGTCCTATATAGCAGAGAATATTGATCATTATACAAGTAGTACATATATGGCCACAAAATAAGCAAAATAGCCACATTGAATATCTGCATTTATTGTTGTAACAATGCCATATTGGTTTGGTGGATACTTATGCTAGTATAGTCGATTCTCACAGACAAAATTAGGTGTAAATTCTTTTCCCCCCTTTCTCTAAAATGATCAAGTTTCACCCTGAACCTAAAATCCCATTGGTCTAATAGTCTGGTGTCACATGTACTTAAGTAGAATGCCTCTGCCAAAATGGATTTTTTTATTTGGGTTGTTTGAGGATGAAATAAGCCCATAATGGCGGGGGACAAATTTTCACGCCCCACCCCCATTTTATAGCACATTTTACAAATGCTCGCCCCAATGACGAAAACATCACAATTTAAACCTAAGGTCAGTTTCCAGGATTCTATACACTTACCTATATGCATTTTGCAGATATTATTAGTCTAGGATATAAATACATGGTCAGCCCAATGCAACGTTTTGTGCATAAAAAGTAGGGAGCACGTTACACATTGCAATCTTTACATGTACTATACAAAATGATGACATGCCTATATCAATAAACATATAATTTCAATGTATACGACAGTTAAGTCATGAACTATCAAATTTTATGTGTTCATCAAATTAGTCATTTCATTTTAAGATATGCGCGTGTGTCTTGGGATGAAATATAGCAGAAGAGATGATATTTCACCAACTTTTGTTTCTCTCTCCCAAAATCTCTATATTATCATAATAGTCCAGATACAAATTACACAATTATATAACATGTATATAAATTTTTAGCTATAGTAGTCAATGTCAAACATACAAACTAAACTATAATAAGATTATCTTGAACAAAATTTGAATACGGTGGCTTCTACATGTACATGCATCTATCAAAATTCTACTGGTGTGCACATGCTATGTGGGGTTTATTGCTGTACCAATAATACTATATCATTGTCCATATGGTGGAAGAAAAACATAAAATGAAACGTACATAGTGCATAGTGCATCATGGTGGAGAGCATAAAATGTGAAATTACACGGTTCATAAAGCATATCTCAACAGTTTATAGAAGATTATGGGTGGGTGTGGGTAACTCTGAATATCACCACTGTAGGTAATAACTGTGCCACTCACTATCAATAGGTTTCAAAGGTTCATGGGAGAGCACATTATAATGACTACTAGTAGATCCTGTGCTGGTTAACTTGAGCCAGGGCAAGTTGATTTCAAACTTCCCTGGCCTGACATGCAGGGTACTATTATGTATGTGACTTACTGTTCATAAAGGTTACGGATAGCCACATATTGCCAAAGTCTTTTTTACCCTGCTTTAAGAAAATGTATATCACCATCTGTTGTTTAGTGTAAAAAAAGTCACCATGTGTTGAGATATATTGTATGAGCCTAAAATAGCATTTTGCTATAATTTCTGCGAGGTTTTACAAACTCCCTCAGAAGAGAAGGGCACAAATTGCTGATGGGGGAAAAATGCTTGAATAGGAATTATAGGCTTTTATAAGACACTAGACATTTCTGCTAGGAGCTACAATCTATAGGTTTAAACCAGAAACTATAGCTTCATACTATAAAATATAAATTCTACTCTCATTGTTCTGTCAAGCAAGCTCCTACCACTGTATTGACATACATGTCGCTGAAGAGACATCTTCCATTTTACTATATCTAGTGGCCCTGACGGGACTCAAACTCATGACCCCAAGGTTGTAAGACCAGAATGATACCATCATCCCAAGCAGCGGGCTGTTAAAAGGTTACACCATTATCTCTGTAACCCCCAGCCTACATATTTGGTCAGTTATCATCTCAACCCAGAGGTCGTGGGTTCGAATCCCACCTCAGGATGGACATTTTTGGTTTTTGGGAGGTCTACTGTCCCAGCCATGTTAAGGCCTGTGATTCTATAAATAATTGTATATATATTTTTCCCAAGTTTGCTTGCGAATTCAATTCTACTCTTATTGTTCTGCCAAGCAAGCTCCTACCACTGCTTGGCAGAACAATGAGAGTAGAATTGAATTCACAAGCAAACTTGGGGAGAAATAAATATACAGTTATTCAGAATCACAGACCTTAACAGGGCTGGAACATTAGACCTCCCAAAAATGTCCATCCTCAGGTGGGATTCAAAGCCACGACCTCTGGGTTGAGATGATAACTGACCAAGTATGTAGGCTGGGGGTTACGGAGACAACGGTTCGTCCCTGTAACCTTTTAACAGCCCGCTGCTTGGGATGATGGTATCATTCTGGTCTCATAACCTTGGGGTTGTGAGTTCAAGTCCCATCAGGGCCACTAGATATAGTAAAATGGAAGATGTGTCTTCAGCTATGTCAATACAGTGGTAGGAGCTTGCTTGGCAGAACAATGAAAGTAGAATTGATTTCACAAGCAAACTTGGGGAAAATAGATATACAGTTATTCATAGAAGATATAAAGAGCCATGAGAAACTATAAGTTTATAATAGTAGAAACCATAATGTTCTATTGGAAACTACAAATTGCTGCTAGAAACTACAAGTTTATACTAGAAACTATAAAGTTCTACTAGAAACTATAAATGTGCTCTAGAAACTATAATACACATATAGTACACATGCAAACTACACACTTATATAACATGTATATAATTTTTTAGCAATAGTAGTAGGTGTCAAACATACACAACTATAATAAGATTAAGATTTTTTTTGCACTGTTCAGTAGCTTGCCTCATGCATGACTGTCATTTTTTTTAGCTTATCTTATAAGTTTGTACCAGAAACTGTAAAAAGTGTCAACACTTAAGTAGCTCCAATGCTCTATGCTACTCACCTGTCCATCTGATTGACCCTGTTAATCAAATCTCTGCGTTAATATGTATGGTAGAAAGATTGCATTACAATTTAAACTCACCTCTTTGATACATGCGAGACACTCAAGCATAGGTATTTGAAAGTCAGGCTCATTGGTGCCAGCTAAGGCCCATTCATGGGTTTTAATCCACTTAATTTGGAGTTTGATACAACATAAAACATACATTATTAAAAGCAAATATGAATAGGCGTGCAACGATAAAATCAGCTGGGAAAAACACATATTAGGTTCACGGTTATCTCTTTTACACTGTGTATAAGCAGTCTTACAATTTTCAAACGTGGACCTATTAAGCCATTTTCTCTGGAACTTTTATAAGACGGGGAACAGTGCCTTCCAAACTTTATTTCGGCAAGGGAACACACGAAAAATAATCACAAGCTGGCAAGATTCTACTTTTAAATATAAGCAGCAGTTCACAGCCACCGCTTAAAAAATAGTTCAAAGCTTAAGCCCTTTTCACAATTGAGTGCAACAACTTGCGACCAAAAAGTCGTACGACCATGCGTGTTCAAGAGGTGGTCGCCAAAATAATCGCAATAAAAATAGGGGCGTACAACGGCCGCACAACACAGTTTAGTGGTGCGCGCTTGTTTGCATCTGGTGCACCACGCAGTCGCCAGTGCTTAATAAAAGTCGTATGTGCCGCTTCATCGTTGTTCAACGTTCTGCAACGTATGGCGACAGGCAGATAAATGATTTTTTATCAAATCCAATACTCAGATGGCAAGACACTTGGTCGTGCAACAATACGATTGGTTGTGCAACGGTGTAGTCCAATATCTAAGTCGCACGAACTATACCTGAATAACATTCGTCTTTCTACCCATGGCTTTACCCACCAACGTCCTCTATTTCTTTGATAAAGTTGCCTTTAACAATAAGAATTGCCAGTGTGTCCACGTGTCTATGTTGGACTTCATGTAGTTGTATTTGAAGATGTACAAACATCCCATGTGATGAGGAATGGCTTGTTCAACACCGGCCATTTCATCAGCTTTTAGACAATCAATGAAGATCCCTGACTATACAGGTATATGTACATGTACATGTTGGATTATGTCATGCAAGTGGATGAAACGGTCGTGCAACACACGCCCAATGCCTTACGATCGTTGAGCAATAGTCTCGTGATCGCACGAGCTTATGCAACATTGTGTAACGCACGTACCAACAGTCGTGTGAGCAAAACATAAAAAAAATCAATAGATGCGCCAGTCTACGACCCAAACTGAATTTTGAACATGTCCGAAATTCACTTGTGATCGTAATCTCTCCTGCAACAGAAGAGACCACACGTACGACTTCTGCCATTTGCTCGTGCAACGTATGCGAACGTGATTGCCAAGTGGTCGCTGAGTGCTCGCAACGCAATTGTGAAAGGGGCTTTAACTGTGGTGATTGACAGCAGATAGTTCCACTTGTTGGCCTTGCATTGCTGGTGATTTTCAACCTGCATTTTGAAGCTTAACAATAGCAGAAAAACTGGTACAGAAGAAGCTCCAATTACGACCACCTCTCTATTTCAATCGCCTCTATAATAATACAAATCCCAAAGATTCACGAGACCAGCGTGAACCTCCATAACGAGACCACCTCACTATTAAAACCACTTGAGGTGGTGAGCTGTCATTTTCTCCTATAAATGGAGGGGCACTAGAATTCTATCAATCAGCTTTGGCAGATCCCGCAGGGGTGCAGGGGGCGCGCGGCCCCGTTTTCCCACCAAATTTCTTCATTCTCATAGAGTTTCTGGCATGTCCGCCATCAATTGAGTGTACGAAACCCATGAAATCCCTAAGTGCACACACCTCCCTTTTCCGAAAAACTGGATCTGCCAGTGATCAGCGAATTACCTGGTGTTTGAGTTGGTCCACAGTGACACGTTGCTGGTTGATCTGTAGCTTTTCGTCGCCTATCCTCACGGGCGGCGCGTTGGTGCGTAGCGAGCCTGCCGAAGCCGAGACCTTCGCCATCAGCGTCTCAGTCAAGTTCTGCTGCTTCGCTATCTGTGCAGTGAGGGAAACTCCCATTCAAGACCATCTACTATATACAACCGGGTCTATCAAATTTTACTAGGTATAATGTTATTTGATTGTCATTGCAGGGGATCTTATTCATCCGCATGAGGATACAAGGTGTATTTTATATATATGTATCGCTGCTGAAGGACAATGTATAAAGTGGTAGGACCACTTGTATACACCCGTGCTTATCACAATACAATGATTCTATGTGTAACAGATTGCAGAATGACCTTTCGTATTTAATATTCTCCATCAGGAGCTCCTGTCACTCAATCTGAGACAATAATATTCATGTATGTGGATTGTTAACTATGGAAATAAATCTCTAATAATCCTCGTCCAAACCACTTCAACCCATGTACATCTATAGAACAACGGAGGAAGTCAATTTGGCTGCACATGTTAGATATTATCCAGCAAGAGTCAGGTTCTGTGATACTATTTACTTTACATACTTCATACATCAGTAGACTTAACATTGAAACTATGTTGTGCCAATGTATAGTGGCTTTCAAGCTCTTGCGAAGGTGAATCTAGTTGCACATGGAGACACTGCATACTCCGAAGAGTGTGTGACTCCACTGTTTTACTGTCTCTATTACACCTCACTGCATACTCACCAGAGCGCGTCTCTCGGCTTCCTCCTTCTCCCTTTGAGCGCCCACGTTATCCATGGCAGCGAGCAAGAGGGGCGAGACGGATGCGTCATCAGCCACCTTCACAGGCTTTGCAGGTTCAAAGGACTTCAGCAGCGATTTGCCGAAAGATGACATCATCGCTGAAACACAAGTACCTAAAGGTGAATATTGCGATTTACAGATGAAATCCAAGCTACGTCTAAACCAAGTCACTGGCATCCTTGTTACAGTTACAATATCTTTCTTAACTGGGGTGCACACTGCCTAAAGTGTAATACACTTTAAACAATTTTACCTGGACTCAAAACTTCTATTGACTAACTTCAAATATATGAGTTTATGTAGCCATTAGAACACTTAAAGCAAACTAAAATTAAATACCATAAAACGCAAACATGTCTGTAGCACTGTTAAGGAGCTACCATTAGAAAAACATTTCTTTTAGTAGTCGTTCAACAGGATGTTAAAAATACAAACCATCAGAAACTTTCTTCTTAGCAACGGTGTCTTTGATGGAATCCAGGTCAGCCTCAATAATGTTCTCCCCAGCAGATGACTGTACAAGGGAAAACACACCATGTTCAGGATTATGTCCTCAGCACAATCTTGCCTTAGACTGAAATCTAGCTTATCATCACCATGCATAAAGTAAATGATTACCGTGCACTTGTGCACTATGTGTTTGTTTAAGTAAAAGGCGTTATATACTCGGGTTATTTACAAGAAATTGTCCAGTTGATAGGATGTATATCCTTCACCACTAATATATGAATCATTTTGGTTAACAGAAATCAAATGCTGTTAATACTGTACACATGCATTGTTTCAATATCTAGCCATGGTTTAGTGTGTCTATTTAATGAAGATTAAATGGTGAAATGATACCTTGAACGAGCGAATGTTATTTCAAATATACTGGATGTGCTATCACCACACTATGCTATTTTTCCTATTGCACCAAGCATGGTATCTTACAAAAATCTGTTTTTCTTATTAAAAACATTATTTGTAATATGACTTTTTATGGCAATTATTATACACAGCCGTCAGTCTTAAATATTGTGGGATTTTCAAAACATATCTAGCTATTCATATTACATGTATATACATGTAGGCCTGGTTCTATCCACAAGCATGCTGACAGCATGTCACTTGAACAATTAGCCTAACAATGAAGCTCCTCATCTATTTTGGGCTTATAATCAGATTCACAAGTTATTGAATATACATGTAACCCCTCATTCAAGTGTTATGTTTTAAGTCGAATATTTCTGAAGGCTTAAGCAGTGTTAATTGGAGTCTACATCTGAACATATATTTTGCAAGTGCTCTGATTGGTTGTTCTTTAAAAAAGAGAGAATGTGGTAGATATTTGTAAGAGTGCTTCTTGGAAGTGTAAAAAGAGATTTCCATGAACTGATGATCAAAAATGAAAAAATATATAAATTTCATTACAAATTTTAAGATAAATCCATAAATCGCTCACCTTAATATTTTTAGAATTGACAATTCTGATGTACTCACCCTTCTTTTCTCCCCGTAAACAGATCTCAGCACATATTTACACCTGTAAGATGTATTAATTTATCCTACAAAATAGTAATTCAAACAAATCGAAATCCAATGAGTTCATTTTCATACCCTTGTGCTTGTTGATGACGCTTCGCTTTTGACAGTCATACCAATCATAGCCAGGCCAGCAAGGATGATTTCCGCACCGAGAGCTGGCTTGGCTTTCATCAGGGCACCAGCTTTTGCCAAAATGCTCTTCTTCACCTGACACACAGAAGTGAGTGCTTAAACTTGTGATGTCGTTGGAATTGCAAATTAGTTCAATAAACTTGTGTCACAGCATACCGTGCAGGGTTGCAGCCCTGGCAACATCTTCCCCCAGATGAAATAAGATATCCAGAGTTTGTGTTTGCTAGACCCTGGGCAGTGTGTTTGAACACTGTCTCGCATCTTGATGATTAGTGCATACGTCTGATATGAGGACTCATTGGCAGTAAAATAAATGGTGAAATATTGTAGGTTACAAATTACATGGAATTGATCAAAGGTTGTGTAATATGTAATACCAACTGCACATCAACTTCATGAGAAAGCTAGAAATAAAATTAGGATCTCATTATCTCAACTTTTCTGTTACCTCAAGGTTAATTTAACTTCCCTTCAACTACACTGTGAACATATATTATTTGGCTATCTCAAACATTTTACTGTTCTTGCTACTATGATATTGCTATAATGCATTTATCACATCACATAGCTGTTCTTTATTCAAAAGGACATTGATTGTGTATATAAATAATTGTGTTGAATTATTATCATGATAGAAAGTCATCTACATATTTCAATTGATACTCCTGAATTCCTATTTGACAATTCATGTTATATTAAAACATTTTTTTAATCATTCAAAATATGTGTGCACTACAAAGATTTACTGAGCACTTTGTTGGATGACATAATTATGAACTGTTTGTTTTGTTTGTATATTGTTAAATCAGAATCCAGTACAAAAGACTCATTATATATCAGAAATATGATAGATGTGAGTTTCTCCCATTCCTCCCTGCAGTACCCAGTGAGTTCAATGGTGACAACTTACCAAATCCTTCTTTGCATTTTGCTTGGCTTTTCTCTCAGCAGGAGTGAGGAAAGCCTCTTTAGCTGCAGCCACGGCCGCTTCATCAGGCATATCCACTGAAGTATGGTAAAAATCAATTAACATCAACTCCATTTGCTTATTAGTAAATGTTGAATCGCTAGAATACTACAGAATATGAAAACTTCTGTATCATAATGTGTATATTATTTGAAGTAAAGCTGTTTGTTGTTTTACCTGTGGGTGCTGGTGTAGAAACTTTTCCTCCAGACGTTCCTCCAGAAGTTCCTCCAGACGTTCCTCCAGAAGTTCCTCCAGAACTTCCTCCAGAGCTTCCTCCAGACGTTCCTCCAGAACTTCCTCCAGAACTTCCTCCAGACGTTCCTCCAGAACTTTCTCCAGAACTTCCTCCAGAACTTCCATCAGAACTTCCACCAGAACTTCCATCTTCGGTGCTTCCTTCGGAAGAAGTTCCATCGGATGTTTCATCCTCATCATCATCGTCTGACTAAAAATTTTAAATATATACAAATGTTAGAAACAAGAGCTTTCCCTTGCCAAGTTTCCATGCTACATTGAATTATGAACCAGTTGTACTATAAGTATTAATTGTTTAATGCCTCACCAGGAAAGACATGGCAAGAGACATTGAACTTAATGCTGTTTTTGGGTCGGTGACCTCATCCGAAGCACCCGTGCCTAATGACTGCATGGCGAGCTTCACCAGCTGGTCATCTTTACTCTCACCTGTAACACAGACAGTTCATTCTTGAATGTGTTGGTATAGAGTATATTGGTCCATATTTCTTTAGTCACAACACTATTTTTTTGTACCTTCATTGACAGTTTCGCAAACTGCTGTTGGCATGATCAAAATGACTTACCACGCATGTCAGCAGTGTTTGTTTGTTAAATAATGTTTATGAGACTACGTGTTATTCATCTATCATGCCATTCTACATATATGAGTTTGCTCTGTGCAAGTACACTGAAACTAAGGATGCTGAAAACTACATACCAGGCGGTGGAGGTGGCAGTTTGGAGAAGACGGTGGGTCCTCTCAGGGTGGAGCACGTCATCACCTCATCACATACCTGCCCCATAATGTAACTATTACAATAGCAGTAACCTGATTCTTTAGATATAGTTTGAGCTGGGCAGAGAAGCAATAACCTAAAATGGCTTTCTTCATATTTGAAGTCCCAAACTCCTATAGATGATTATATTTTTTTTATTGAGAACAGACTTCTCCAAGCTTCCATGGAGGTATTTTTACTTTCAACAGCTTCCTGAGCTGCATTAGCAAAATCAAAACTGTACGACTATTCAATTCTATTCTCACTTTTTTTTTCTTTTTTTTGTCAAGCAAGCTCCTGCCACTGTATTGACACAGCTGAAGAGACATCTTCCATTTTATCTATATCAAGTGGCCCTGACGGGACTCGCGACCCCAAGGTTGTGAGACCAGAATGATACCATCATCCCAAGCAGCGGGCTGTTAAAAGGTTACTCGGACGAACCGATGTCTCTGTAACCCCCAGCTTACATACTTGGTCTGTTATCATCTCAACCCAGAGGTCCAGGGTTCGAATCCCACCTGAGGACGGAAATGTTTTGGGAGGTCTAATGTTTCAGCCGTGTTAAGGTCTGTGATTATATGAATAATTGTGTATATTTTTTCCCAAGTCAGGGCCACTTGATATAGTAAAAATGGAAGATGTCTCTTCAGCTATGTCAATACAGTGGCAGGAGCTTGCTTGACAAAAAAAGTGAGAATAGAATTGAATTCACAAGCAAGACTTGGGAAAAAATATACACAATTATTCATATAGTACGACTATTGCCAGCATGATTGGACATTTGTGTAATTATACATATAATAAACGGCATGTGTATTGCAACTTCTTGAATAATATCTATGGGTTGCATTTAGTGTTTTCTTCGGAAAAAATATACACAATTATTCATATAGTACGACTATTGCCAGCATGATTGGACATTTGTGTAATTATACATATAATAAACGGCATGTGTATTGCAACTTCTTGAATAATATCTATGGGATGCATTTAGTGTTTTTCCAATGTGTAAACTGCTTTGAGGGCATTTGAAATATTCATGTGGTAACGTCCCTAGAACTCACATAGAGCTGTTCATCAGATAAAACGCTGCAATCAATAACTCTAATATGCAAAAATAACAACATATGATTCACATCATTGAACAAAGCCTATCAGGTCTTTGTCTGAATAGCATTGTCATTTTAATTATTGGTACGATATTGAATGACACAGTCGTACATGACTGAACCCTCATTCATAATTTGCGTAAACCCTAATCATATCAATAAACAAGTCCTCAAACTTCTAAAATAACCGCTCACTGTCATTTTGCTGTTCTTCACGGTAATGTCGCCTGTCATTACAAAACACATGTCATTTGCATAGTCTGAAGATACCATATCAATAATTCAAACTGTCCTAACAGGGTTGACATTATCTCTTCGGTAGATGCAGCTGTGAGTGGCGCTCATATGCAACCACCTTAAGGTGCTTATGAATATTACAGCATTGCAGTCAGACAAACACTGGGTTATTGCTCAATAGACAATTGATATTTTGTAAAGAACTTATGTACATTCTAACCTTATTAAACGTATTTTTCCCAGTTGGGTAAATACATTTTAGCAATATATGGATGACGCAACTTATGTTAGAAAATGGTAAATAGATGATAACCCAGTAAGTTACATTATGGGTTACAAAAATAATTCAAAGCTTGCCAGAGAGAACTAGTACTGGGAGAGATGACTAGAAAGGAATTGAAAAGCAATGGTTTTATTGCATAATGGCACTTAATAAACTGTGTAAACCCACAACTGGACTTGTTGCTCGAGCACACCATGTGCCGTACTTAACCACTGGACACAGGGTTCTAATTATTCCCTACACCAACCAAGAAGAAGCAAAGCAAGCAAACCAAAAACCACAAGCCATTCTTACAAACAGGCACAATAAATACAAATCTCACATGCTCTTCGGAGATAGACTTAAATGAGCACTGCACTTAAATGAGCACTTACATACAATACAGTAGAACTTCTCTATTAGGACCACCTTTGGGACCAGTGTTAATGTAGGTGGTCACAACAGAGAGGTGGTCTCTATACAAAGTTTCATTTTGGCAGCTTTGTAAAGGTTTGGGATCGTAAAAAGTGGTCTGATCATAGAGGTGGACTCAATAGAGAGGTGGTCCTAATTGGAGGTTCTACAGTATGTACGGTGGTCATTTGACTACTGACCCGTGCGATGAGGACGAGCTCCCCGTCGGGCCCGAAGCCCGCCGGCGGGAAGAACGGCACGGTGTCAAGGTCCAGCACAGTGTAGCGCTCAACTTCTCCGCCCTCGCTCGCTGCAAACACCACCGCCCCGGCGGTCTCATGTACATAGGCACATTGGAAAATCATAGGCAGATCCTGGGGGAGGGGGGGGCACTGGGGCACACCCCTTTCCCACTATTTTCAGGGGTTTTGTGTGTTCGTTATTGATTGCGCATACACAACTCATGATATCCCTTAAGTGTCCCCCACCCTCCACACTTTTCTGAAAACCTGGATCTGCCTATGTGAATACATTGTACATTGTAGGAGCTCATATTGCTCAAACATTCTCCAGATCAGAAGAATGACTTGAGTGTACTATGTCCTCTCATCTTATTCACGGATATATTGATATATTGATGTATATCATAAAACACATAATGTGCAATGTGATAGCATTAGGCCTGTAACCGGAATTGGGGCTACACGTTTCGGCTACTTCTGCTAACTTTTGCTTCTTGTATCATGGTGCCTACAGGATGTGTGCAATGTCCCGTGATGATGCTGACTTTTGCTCTTGCATGCCCACCTACATGTGGATATATCCCCATTCTATTAATCTGTGTGGACAGAAAGCACTACCAATGGTTCCATATAAACAATGCCACTGTCAGCAACAGCACTCACTTGGTTCCATGTAGCCGTACGAGTAGAAGGTGGGCTTGCGGCTGCCGTCCAGACCCGCCTTCACCTCCTTCACGGACACGGGCAGCTCTTCCAGAGGTGCAGCTGCAACAGTGGATGATGGAGACGTGAAACATGGCACATACATGTACCGTCATGTGTAAAGTACACTTGAGCTTGTCTTATGTGCACAACTGCACATCTTTAAGTTTGGTTGAAGTGTCCATATTAGACAGGTGTCCTTAAAAGATATCTTACATAACTTGCATATTGATATATTGATAGATATATGGAGTATATGATTGAAATAATTGTTGTTATGAGAGATGAAGCACAACAAAGCAAATAAAGTAACTGGCATCTTCATAATTTCAATACTGTTTTTCAAACTTGAGTTAATGCAAATATATAATCAAGTAATTACTGACAACTTTGCCATCCATAATGTTTCAAGCAAAAGCTTTGAGTGTTTCATCAGTTACAGCAACAACAAAATATTGCTGTATTTCAAATAGAGACTGTGAGAAGCAGAGGTCTATTACACTTGTAATTGAGCTCAAGTCTTATATTATAGGGGTGAGAAGCGCGCTCACTGGTGGTGTTGGCGGCCTCCATGTAGCCGCCGTACGGGGCGCGCGTGGTGTGGAAGCTCCACGTGGCCGTGCCCTCGCCGCCGTCGGGCGTCTCGCCCGCCACCTCCAGCGTGTACGCCGTGGCCTCTTCCAGCGTGTCAGCTGCGATCTCCACGAACAACGTGCCCTCCACTGCAAACACAAACATTGACTGATGGTGCTATATTGTGACTTATAGTATTAGCATTCCAGTGATTTTATGTCTCCAAAGATGCTATAGCAGATGTAAAGATCGTAATATAGTAGACATTACATAGGCCCTATTATACAGCGATTTGCTGTACTTGGACTTGGACTCGAGTACATTTGAAAGCAATTGCATGTACTTGTTCAGGTACAACCCAGACGCACTCACTCACACACGCATCATACACAAACAAACATTGGCTGAAGGTTCTATGATTGCCAGTACTTTTCCAAAGTCATCTCTTGCACACATCTCTAAGAAGAACAGGGATGATGGTATCGTTTTAGTCGCCTAACAACATTGGTGTCATGAGCCACTTGATGTTATCCAATGTAGTCAAATGGAAGCTTAGGGTTGTTAAAGCCTGTCTTCAACGATATCTATCGTGGTAGAAATATGCTTGCTAGAGATTTGTGTGAGAGAGAGACTTGAAAGTATATACACAAGCACCGGGAATCACACATGTATACCAGTGTATACATTATAACAATACACACTCACAAAAAAAAACAATTGCATCGCAAGAATACACAGCCCTGTTTTGGGCTTGAATGTCGAATTTCATAGACAAAGAACAGCAACTTGCATCACTGAGGCAAACTTGAATCACTGATTAACTTGTGAGGCGCATTGTAGTGAAGCGGGAATTTTCAATATAGAAGTGAACAAAAGTGTATCATGACAAAAAAGGACACAACGCTTATTTCATCTATTTTTGGACACCCCCAGCCGCTTTAGCTACAGCTCGGAATGATAGCTGGTTCCATGATTGGAGCTCAGATAGACCAGAGGCAACCTTAAAATAGTAAAAAGATTAATCTGTGACATGGGTAACACTGTGTGACCGTGTACCCCGGCGTGGTCCCTGAGATGTCCACCAAGGGGGCGTTCCCCTCGGGCCCGGCACGCACACGGAGGCTGTAGATGATGGGTTTGGGGCCATCCACCACCAGCTCCACCGACTGCTGCGGGTTCACTCGTGCCTCGTCACAGTTGAATGAGCAGCTGCAAGGACAGGTGGGATGAATGATGGTAACCAGTAGGTAGATCCAGTCTACACACTTAATCACTTGGCAAATTGCCAGCTGGGCTACCCATAATGCATACAAACAAACAAAACTGCACAGTTCCCAACTGCTGCTGGGTAGAGGTTATAGAGACAATACAGAGATAACATTCATTGGTGGGCTGGCATAAATGTTGCTGGCTGGGAAAACGTCATATAATGACTGTGTGCACTTTGACAAAGGTGTATATGATTGGCAACACACACAAACAAACTCGCCCTGGATACGCGGTGTAACAGTAAGTGTTGAGTGTTCATAGCTTACACACACACACACACTCCCAGTTTGCATATTAAGCGCCCCCACCCCACCCCACCCACCCCCTCCCTTCCATCCCCTTCAAACCATGGTAACTGCCCCGTTGGTACCTGAGATTAAGTTGCGTGCCGATCTCGAGGAGCTGCATAGTGGTAGCACGGCGGGTGGCAGCGGCTGCCACCTCCCCCAGCCTCAGGGTGACGTTGTACTGCACGCCGGGTGCCATCCAGGCAGCGGACCAGCGCAGGCTGGCAGCGGCCAGCGGCACCGACAGCCAACCTACAGCGGCGTCGAGGGACATACACATTGAGACCACTTCTCTATTGGGACCGCCTCTATGAAAACACCACTTTTCACGGTCCCAAACCTCAGAAAGCTACCTAAATGCACCTCTATGTAGAGACCACCTCTCTAATGAAACCGCAATACACTGCAGACGTAGGTGACATGGAACCGTTAATACTGAAATTTTGCTATACAGGGTAATATTGGCAGAGGAAACTTTTGGTCTCTAGACCCAAGCGATTCGACCCATTTTTAGGGTCCAACATTAGGAATCTTACCGCATTTGTTTCTTACAATTACATTTATTTGGACATTCCTTTATCTAATACGCTACCATTTGGAATATATTATCTTTTAATCGTCTACTTTTGCTTGATACAAAAGTTTGTATGGATCCCAATCATTTTAACCATTTGTGGGGTGTGTCCAAAATTATAAATTCTTTCCCATTTTTGCTTTCAAATTCCATTTCTTTGGACAATACAATGTAGTTTAGCTAAGCTAATGAGTTGAAATTCGGAATATGTTATCTCTAGGCTATGTGCATTTATTATATACGATACCAATATTAGTATGAAATCATTTATAGGGACATATAGACAGTAGCATCACCATTGACAAAAATAAGAACACTAGGGCTGATTTTGAATGAGTCAGAATAGAACTTACCAGGGCCGGTTCCAAAGCATCCGTCGGGCTTGGCAGTGTAGCCGACGTCAGGCACTGCAAGGGAGGCACGTGGGTTACCATAGGAATGTACAATGTACATCAGCACTGATAAGTCTCTGCATAGTAATTCAAAGTTAGTTATACAAGTTTACCCTGGATCAACGCTTCGAGTAACTACTAGTTGAAAAACGGATGCAGGCACGTACACGCATGCACATATATAGGGGACTACTACCCTGTATCATGGCGCATTACGTATGAAAAAACTAGTAGAGCGGGGTGGGGCTAAAACACTCAACTTGAACTGGGTGTTTTGAAGAAGGGCGGGCAGGGAAAGGGGGCGGGGATTGAACGTCTAGTGGGCCGGATTTTAACAGTGGAGAGCGGCTGACATTTTTAATACATTTAGACGGGAGAGGGGGAAAGGGACCGGGGGGGGGGGGGGCTAAAATCTTATCACAATGGATTGATTTGTTCAGACCCAGGCACTAGCCCTACATACTGATGATAGCAGCAGCGGCGTCCGGGGCGGGCACCTCCACCACGGCGGCCCCGCCGGCGGGCACGGCCTGGCCCACGATGGAGCAGTGCCAGCGGAACGTGAGCCCCGCCGTGTCGTACGTCTCACCGTCAGGCAGCAGCGCGTCCGGGTCGTGCGAGCCGCGTCCGTCCAGCGACACCTGAGGCGGGAGTGTACACTGTAGCCTCCAATTGAGACCACCTCTGTAATAGAAACACTTTTCACAGTCCAGACCTTCATAAAACTACCGAAATGACCATCTGTATAGAGACCATCTAGCACTGGTCCCCCAAAGGTGGTCCTAATAGAGGGGTTCTACTGTATAAGGACTGTGTAGCTTTAGGTGGTGTTGGTGGGGAGTTATTAAGGGATATATCTGAGTTGAGTTGTGCAGGCAGTGGGATTATTGGATGCATGGGCCCCAGCATCACGAGAAGGGGAAGGGGAAGGGTATGTAAAGGACATTTGCTGTGCAGAGTTTAGTCTTAATATAAACATAGACTATTGTTTGTAGAGCAACTATAGTATTGTTTCTCATTCCCCATCACAGGATGCTAATTGGATTGTTATGATATCAAGGTGACATGCGCTGGTTATCACCATAGATTTATTCTCTACACACAACACAGGATATTGGCTATAACATGGCCATGTTGCTTGCGTTGCTGTAATGCTGTCCAACAGCTGAATGAAAATTGATTAATGTTCATGCCATGGTACCAGCCATGCCACAACAACTGGTGAAACCAAGCCGGTTAAACATGGGCTGTTAAATCTGGGATAGACAACCCATAAAACATACCACCTAACAGCAATAAATGTGCTGAACTGTCACAGGAATTAGACTTGTGTCATTTTATCAGTCAATGTGTACATTATCTGTGTGTTACCGTGCTGCCTGCGGGGAGCTTGACCGCCGAGCCGCCCGCGATCTTCGCCAACAGCTGACCCTGGGTCACGTTCAGGTACGCAGAGCCTAGAAAGTACATGCGCACTCTGTATGAATGCACCCAGCCACAGGGGAGGTTGTCACTTCAGTTTGTTTTGTACTAGACCTACCCATTTATTATAAGCCAGTAAGTTTTGCATCAAATATGTACTAATCTAACAATTAATATATATGTGTGTTTCACAGTGGTTGCGGATACACTTTCAAACTTCTCTCTCACACGCACGCATATTTCAACCCTAAGCTTCCAATTGACTATATCAAGTGACCTTGACGGGACACGAACTCACGACCCCAAGGTATCATTTTAGCCTCACAACCTTGGGGTGGTGAGTTCGAGTTCCGTCAGGGCCACTTGATAAAGTCAAATGCAAGGTTAGGGTTGTAAAACCTATCTTCATCTGTATCTATCGTTGGTATGCTTGCTAAAAAGAAAGACGTGTGAAAGAGAGAAGTTTGCTAACAATTAGTACAACAACAGTCATGTTCCTAGAAATCCACTGAGGCGTGCGGCGGGCGCGGCACGTACCGTTGACGGTGGTGTCGGTGAGGACGACGACGTCGCCGCCGAACCCGGGCCGCGTGAGCGAGTAGCTCACCTCAGCCATGTACAGGCCAGCCGACGGGAAACCGTGCGCTGACACCAGCACGCCGCCTGCAACGTGATGTTAGGTCGTCTACTCTGCGTGCCATGCACATACAGTGTATAGATACAATAGCATACTCGAGTCTTAAACACATCTACGACCCTTGAAGGTAACTGTGGAAAGGGGTCCTATGTACAAGTGTGGGAGTCTGGTTATTAAAAGTACCTGCTGATAAAATCGTATGTAATCAACACTACCAGACAAAGTATATACGGTAGAACAACCCACTTAAAACCACCTCTATAGACACACCACCTCCAATGTAAAAACATTTCCCATGGTTACACAAACTTAATAGTCAGACTGCCAATAAAGAACTCCCATAAAAAGGTCACCTCTCTCTTGAGATCACTTGACTGCAGTGCCTGTGATTGTCATAATAGAGGTGTCATACTCTATGTGCGACAGTATATGCATGCAAGTGCCAGTCATAAACACACCAAGGTAATCGTGGTAAGGGGCCAGTTTTTCACGTACCTACGACGTCCACTCTGGGCACGGTGACATCCTCCTTGGCCCCCGTAGGCGTCACCCGGTACAGGGCCATGTGTATGCGCGCGCCCTTGCCCGCGACGAGGCATGACTCGTCCTGCGCACCCAGCAGGCCCTTGGCGTACAGGTACGACTGCAAACAGGGACGAGAACGTATGTACAGTGACACCTGTCCGCGTGGACACTTTCCATTTGAGTACACCTGTCTTGTGTTGGTACCAGGTTGGTACGTTTCACTTCTCTCTCTAATGTGTCTATATAAGACTGATTCCATTCATAGAAGTGATGTAATGACAAACATGTCTAGTTTCATATGTAAATAGAGTAAACTTCATGGATAACTTATATTTCAACACTTTCACAAAAGTTTGTTTGTCAGTTGCAAATAAATGCACATGCAGCAAGCAAAAGTCACAAGCGTGGCATTCAATTTTCCCTAACATGCTATTAAAAAGAGAGTAAACCACCTGATCAATGCAAGCCAATCAGCGGCTGCTAATGTTTATAACACCAAACATAGCTAGCAAATCACCGCACACTTACGTCCTCTGCCTTCTTGAGCACCTTGGGCTTGCTGGGGAGTGTGGGCGCGGGGCAGGGCTTGTCCTCGACCGTGGCCGTGGTGGTGTAAGGCACAGCCTGGGCCAGCGATGTGGTGAGCGACGTGAGCGCCCGCAGGCTCACCGTGAACTTGCCGAGCAGGTCGCCCTTCCACATCAAAGACCACGTGTTCTCTGTCCCTGTCAATAACACACCAGTTGTGGGTATTTTAGACCGAATAAACAAAAGCACTTCGCTCTTACAATACACTGTGGGTATTTTTTTTTAGACATGCAGGTTTTTGTGCTACAATATGAAATGTGGTCTATGAGGACACAAATGACAAGACGTGCTGCCACTCACCGCTGATGACGTCAGTGTCGTCTGCGGGGTCCATTAGCACGCCCGCCTTGCTGCACGTGTCAAAGTCGGGGCGCGTGGCCCGCCAGAAGGTGCGTGTGGGCGCGCACGCCCCACACCTGGATGTAGAAGCAGACGTCGATCGAGGCGACGCCGGGGTCCTCGATGGTCCACGTCAGGGTGAGCGACTCGCCCGGAAACACCTGCAACCACCACTAATACATGTAACAAGTCTGGCAAAAGATGTCATAAATAATAGTATAGGGTTTGTTTTATTGAAAGCTGCAATGGTTATATTGAGTGTGAAATTTTCGGGGAAAGCCTTGTAAAACTTTGGACAATCTTGGATTCGAACTCCCGATCTCCTGATACCACCAGACTGGTCACATACATGTATATGTAGATCAGGCGCTTTATCCATTAGGCCAGCCGTCCTGTACGTTCACAGACATGTTCATACTTGGCCACTTTATAATCCCCTTTGGATAAGGCGTCGCCACTGATGTTTATTGGTGTCTTATTCCTTGCCTATCCTTTATCCCACCCACGCCACCCGCTGCTGCCGAGCCACTTCCTTTATGTGATGGACTAACCAAACAGTGCATCAGCTGATTCAGAGGAATCATCTTTCAGATCACACCTACTAACGCTAAACACTATCAATAGTTGCAGAATAAAAAGTTCTGTGGCCTTATAGCAGGCGTTAGTGTTGTTGATGCTTGCTCTTCCAAAAACAACAACAACGGCAGCAACAACAAATACAGCAGCAGCAGCAGCAGCAGCAGCAGCAGCAGCAGCAGCAGCAGCAGAAGCAGCAGCAGCATAAACAACAGCAGCAGCAGCAGCAAACAACAACAACAACATCCCCGTCTACTAGCTACAGAAGTAGCCTTTACACCGGGCATATACATCCCAGCAAACGGCGTTGTTCTCGCCGCGCCACCCACCGTGGTCTGCGGCATGCTGAAGCTCTGGATCTGCACCAGCCCGTTGACCTGCACCGTGCGGGTGGCGACCAGCGAGGACACGGCGTTGCTGACGTTGACGGCCACGTCGAACGTGACGGAGCGAGAGAACGTCACCACGGCCGTGGCGCCCGTCACCTCCGCGGTCGCGCCGGTCGGAGGGAACGTCCACGCGTACGTCAGGGTCGTGCCTGGAGCGGGCGTGCACACAGAGGTGATATGAAGGGGGTGTGGGGTGTGGGGAACGGGGGTAAAAGTGATATATGGGGTTGTAGGATTTATAAAATGGTTGTGAATCAAGGAAGTGGCGAAAATGTTTTTAAAGAGGGGGTGTTGAAAAGAAAACAAACAATAGGGATTTTTCATTACTCTAATAACCCCTATTCTTGCCACGAGTTAACAGCAGGAATTTAAAAGATTAATCAACTAGAGATGAATCTCTTCCCCATTTGTATACGTTTTAAAACAAGTATATTATTATCACACACAGTGCACTGTTCGACCAATTTTTTGTATTACTTGAAACAGAGTTTATGCCATTGGGTTTGATTTCCTTCTACTACAGTTGTTTCATGTTACAAGTACAGACCTCTGACGGTCAGCGCTCTGAAGGTGACCGGCATGCCCATCTGCAGGTTGACCACGCTGCCCACAATCTCGTTGTACGGGTCGATGTCGATGGACACGCCAGAGACGGGTTCCTGTTGCAAGACATGACGTCACTGAACTTTAACACAGACAAACTCTTTGCTCCATAGAAGGTCTTTAATGTACGCAGAGTGGTCATATTAGTATATTCACAACTAGCTAGTCTGCAGTATGATTATGTCAGTAATATGAATACAACTTCACACGAGTGTGAATGTAAAGTCGTCTGATCCAGAGATCAACATGCATCATCGCATGTATACCACTTCACTAGTTATGTTTTTAAGTTTTGTACTATTTTAATATTATTTTTAAGCACACAAACCACACAAGTTACAAGTACGTGAGAGGTGGGGACGCAGTACCTCTACGGTGACGTCGGTGTGGACCGTCTGTGCCGGGCTGAGGACGGTGATGGTCTTGCGGCCGGCCGTGAGGAACGTGCACGTGGGCGGCACCTCAAAGGAGGCGTCGGTCAGCGGCGCCTGCGAGCACGCCTGTGGGCAGACGTGCAGGTTTATTAGAGTTTCAGTACACATTGCCCCGATTACAAGCTAGCATATAGATTCTTCAGTGTGAACTGTGAACTGTCGAGTGTCTTCTGTGGCGGTTGTTCACATACAAATCATTGCAATTGGTTACAAAATAAGGGTGAATTGTGAGGTGTGAGGCTGTGTTCCTACCTGTGAGCCGCACGTGAGGTCGGTGGCGGTGTGTGAGGGAGGCGTGGTCAGGCTGCTGCTCATATGCACGGCGAGGATGGCTGCAGGCGGGTCCACCGTCACGGCCAAGTCCCTTATAGGCGTCACCGCCTTGATGTTCACGGTGAGGGGAATGCTCGACCAGTAGTTGCTGAGCAAGAGCTCCACGGCGTACGAGCCCGGGCTGGTGTACATGTGGGTGATGTCTGTGGCGATTGTTAGGGTCCTGTCGGGGTAGTGTTTGGTCAGGGGAGCAGTTCCGTCTTGAAAATTGACTGTGAGGTCCAAATGAGAGCCAGAAACGAGGTTTAGGACCAGCGTGAACGCGGTGTCGACTGAGAGGATCATCTTGTGGCCATCGTAGTTTTCAATGGTTGGCATGCTTATCTCTTCAACGACATCGAATGTCAAAACCTGCGACAATTCACTGATCTCATTGGTCAAGGTGATGGGAATAGAGTGAGGACCAATGTCCGCTGCAGTAAACGACTTTATGTATGAGTAGGGGTAGGTGTTAATGGCAACAGAGCCATCTGGGCTATTGATCACCACATCTGTTGGTAAAGGACTGGCATTTTCAATGGTCGCAATCGGGACATTGGCGAGTGGCTTCGCCGTCAGAGTGGTTATCGACATGTCAGACGGTATGATCTTGTTCCTCAGTATCAACGTCTTTTGAACTTGGAGAACCGAAACGTCATTCTTCGCCTCAATCAATAAGGTGTAAGTTCCCGGCAGAGCAAACGCGTGACTGATGGTCGGGGTCGTGGTGATATCTTCTGCGTATTCTGTATACTCAGTGGTGCCGTCTCCCCAGTGGGCAGTGTAGGTAATGGAGGAGCCAGTGAGCAAGCTGGCGTCAAAGGTGATGGTGTCAAGGGTGGGATAGACGATCTGCGCAGCCGGAATGGCCGGCAGATCAAGTCCGGTGATTTCCTCCTGCACGGCCACCACAGTTTCGATGACTTGAAATGACACATAATTGCTCATGTTCACCTGTACGGTGTACTCGCCATAGGAGGGGAACACTAAGTCTGTGGACACGTCATCAAAGAGAGCAGCCTGGTACAGGGTTGGGACGGACTCCCACAGCTCAGCATCCACCTTGGTCTGGAAATGGACACTTGTTGGGCTCCTACCAGCATCAATGGTGCCGCCGTGAGTAATGGTTAGCGTCACCGTCACAGGTGATCCGGAGAAGGGAACTGGAGCGAGTGGTTGGATTGAGAAGCCTGGAATGACTGGTCTTTCCACGGTGATGATTACGTTAGCGAAGTCCTCTGATATGTCATTGTACGCCTTGACATCAACAGACCCAGTGAGAGGCATAGTGTAAGTATGAGTGAATACGTACGGCTCTGAGCAGTCAGGGATGTGCTCACTTGGAGGTAAGATTACGTTCGAACCATCACCATGAGCAACATCTAAATACATGTCCGTACCTGTTGTGCATGAAAAGGTAAATGTAGCCTCTGCTGGGGGATTGGTCGATCCTGCTTCTGAAAGGTACAGTGTGTTCACAGCAAGGCTTGCTCCTGTCACCGGTTGGACAACCATCACCTCCTGGGAGACGTTCAAGTTTGAGACAAGGTTCTTACAGTCGACCGACACTGTGTTGAGACCACCAGAAGCAAACTGGAAAACTGGAGAGACAACGCAATACTCATTGGTGACGAGCTCCGGTGCTGCCACATACGGCGTGGCCGCCCCATTGAAGGTCCAGCTACAGGACGGATCTGTGGGTGGGGAACCATCCGAAGTGTGGCATACTTTAAACACGTGCTCCAGCGTAAAATCATACTGCGGGTCAAGCTGGAAAAACGACATCGTCCCAGTGAAGACATCCTCAACCTTGATGGTTTTGGTGAGCGTGTGAGAGTCGCCAGTGCAATGCGTGGTGGCTGTGAACACCGGGTTGTAGGTTCCAGGCGCCAGGTAAGTGTGGACGTGGTTCGGTGCATTGACCGAGGAGTCAATGGCACCAAATTGTACGAGTCCACCGCTGGTGCCATCAGCCATATCATAGCTTACGTTGACCCACGTTCCCTGGGATACGGTAAAAGTGAAAAGGACTTCGGCGCCGGTCGCTTTGGCCGTAGGGCACTCGATGGCAAAGTCCAAGATGGGTTCGTAAACGGTCAGCGTAAAGTCCGGTCCAACGTGATTACCGAAGACGTTGCGGGCTGCTGAAGACAAGGTCACCACCTGACTGCCAAAGGGAAAGGTCATGGAGATCAGTGTCTCGTCAGCTGCCGTCCAGTCAGTGGTGGTTATGCGGTCGACCAGGAGAGTGTCGCTAGCGCCGAGCTCGCTCGTCCAGCTGATGTTGTACACGACTAGCGAGCCCGCATCCACCGTCGCCTTGAACACGTCCGCGGCTACGTCCTTCTCGGGGTAGGGGACAAGCTGCTCGAGGTTGAAGTTGGCGATGGGCACCCCGACGCGGACAGGCACACTGTGGGTCTCCTGGGACACGTCGTTCCACACGACAAACACGGCCACAAAGTCCCCGTAATCCAAGTAGGACGAGACGATGCTCTGGGCCCCGTTGTCGACAATGGAAGCGCCGTCTTCTGTGTACAGGGCGTGACTGTCGCCTACAATAGATGTAAAGGGTCGGGTTCATCACTGGATGAATGGAATGGAAATGGAATTTATAATACATGTAGCCAGACATCCAATACACAACCAGCCAGCCGGCCAACAAGGTATTTAGCCACCAGACAAGCGCTGTGTGTGCGTGTGGTTTAAGATGTATGCAGAATTGTGTGTATGCACAACACAAGAAGCTCACTTATTGTCATTTTAAGAAGGCGCTTATCTCTTACAAACTATCGTGTGATTTCTCTCCGTGCACAGGTTTAACACACACTTTTAAAAGCTTGTCCCATTGCTTACCCAGAGTGACGTTGATCCTCACGTCTGTGGGCAGGAGTCCGGGGTTGGCGGCATCGTTATAGGTAAAGTCGAAGGAGACGGTCTCGTCCACGGTGCGAGTGACGTTGCTCGCAATGGTGAGGGACAGGCTGCCCGGCACGATCTCATTCTCAACCTGGATGAGTGATTTGGTGAGTTTAGTGAGTTTAGTGAGTGAATGAGTGAGTGGGTGAGAGACTTGGTGAGAGAGTGTATGGGTGAGTTTGTTTGTCGGTGAATTTGTCAGCGCCTTTTGTGAGTGTATTTGTAGGTGAGCTTGTGAGTGAGTGGATGAGGGAGGGATGGAGTGAGTGAGTGGGTGAATGAGTGCATTTTTGTGATTGAGTGTGTGTGCGTGAGTTTATGAGAGTATTTGTGTTTTAGTTAGTGAGTGCATGTGTGAGCGAGTTGGTGAGCGAGTGTTTTTTTAATGAAAATAATTTATTACATTATATACTCAGATAATAGTTCATTACAGTAAGTACATTCAAAGATTCCGAACTAATAACTAGATTTGATTATTTTCAAGTCAGACATTATGTAAATCCCATATATATTATATTAAAACAAATCTTATAATCTCGTGAAGATTAGACATCCAGGTTAACTTATATTTAATCTATACAACTGGATATTCGTACGATGAAACTGAAGTTTTATTTTTTTCCATATTAAAGTTCATATTAAACACACACGTACATATAAACAGATATGTATACATACATACACCCATATACTTACATATACAGACATACATATATTCACACACACACACACACACGCACACACACACGCACGCACACACACACACACATATTAATACATTAAAATTGCTCTGAAATTCATTTAAGAAAATTAAATAAGTTGGAAAAGAATATCATATTAATTATCAAATACAAATTTATGAGTGAGTGTATTTGTGATTGAGTGTGAGTTAGTGCAAGAGTGAGTGAGTAGGTGAGTGAGAGGACCCACCTTTTGTACGAGGGACAAGGCCATGTGGTTGACGTGGTTGCAGCAGAAGAGGGTCACATTGTAGTGGGCGGGCACGCTAAGGGGAAAACAACGCTATTATAGAATAAAATGAAAAGTGTCTATATGTGTATTTGATAATAAAAGTGTTTTCATATCAATTCTAATAGATTTTGCGTTCATTATTGTTATTTTTTTTTAGTTGAAATAGGTTTTTATGTATAGCCATACATTTTTCATTTTATAAGTAAAAATATCATCACATAAGTTAAAGAATATGAGTTTCAAAAATCAAATCTACTGTAAGCAACAATCTGTTCTTAAGCTATATTGTGAAAATTGGAATTTAGTGTATACGCAATAACGTAGAAGATCCTTTCTTCAAGTCCATAAAGTCTACATCACATATTCACTACTGGGAATCGCACCCATGACCAATGCCAACAGTGGCTGCTAGTATATTCTCTCTATCAACGCTTGCTCTCACGTCCATTGATTACAACATGCACGTATAGTAGGATGCCACTGACCTGTAGTTGTAGTTGAAGGTCTCACTGACGACCATGGCCTCGGAGAATATGCTGAGCACCGTCTCGTCTGCCCAGATCAGCGAGCACGACACAAACGTGCCGGCTGTCAGCGTCCTGAGGCGGGAGCGAGCGGAATGTGGGTGGAGGATGCCGTGAGTGGGGGCTGAGTTTGGGGTAATATGGAGGGCGATCTTGGGAGGGGGTAATTTGGAGGGTGCACGGAATTTGATTCAATGTGAAATGGAATGTTGTGAATTTCGTATTAACTAAATTACACCAAAGAATATAGAATTTATCTCCCCCACCCCCACCCCCACCCCCTTGTATTCATCCCTTGTATTGTCAAGGTTTGTTAGATCTCACGCACGTGGTGTGCCTCAATGTTAGCAAAACATTGTGAATTTGGTGCTGGTGACCTGGTGCAGCTATAATGTAAACATCACAGGCTAGCAATATGTGGGTCAATTCTCATACACGTGTTTGAAAAACATACGGTGATATTTGCACACACCGGGACGCCAATGACCGGGTACAGGTGCACTCACTTTGTGAACGTTATGACCTCGTCGGTTTTGGCGCCCACTGGGTGGCTGGTTGCGAACCCAAGACCCTCCACCAAGTCGGCGATGCCCGTCTCCGCCGGCTGCACCAGACAGGTCATGCTGTTAGACATCGTCACTTCGAGCTCGTAGACGCCTGAAACATGAGCAACGTGGAGGATGCATGCAATGCCAGCTGCAGCGTCTATTTTCTAGAATCGCAAAACCGTGAAGGTAGGTCCCTACTTCCCCCTTGTGTGGAAAAAAAAGTAGCGGGAATCCGGTGACATTCCTCGTCCTAAGTGCGATAATTATGATACATGTTCAAACAACAATAATTTTATATACAACTAGCAGGCCCGCGTCCTACGGACGCAAATGGATAGTCCATAAATTTTAACAGCACGACGATTAATCTCAACAGTCGGTGCGGTTTTGGTTTCGTGTCGAGTAGGCGGGGACGTTGTGAAACTATTATCGGGACAGTCGTTTTTACGAACGCCACGCAGACACCCAATATGGCGGCGCAACCCGTTGTCGACTCGACATTTATGAAGCAGTTTTCTCGTAAATTAAGAGAGATTGAAACGCACAGTGATTATGGGAACATTGAAATAGTAGTAAGGCAGGGAACGCGTCTAGGTTTGAAGCGCAAAACGGCACTGGTGGGTAAAAAATGTCCGAAATTCGAGATTCACTACGGGGGCGCCGCTTTCGAAGCAAGGTCAGTAATTATATATTAATGATGCTTATCATTCCTTTGCATGCATTTCCATTGGTTATCATGGTCCAGAAGTGCCTTGTGGAAATAGGTTTTATCGGTACTGACTATATACATTGTATATAGTTAGTTAGTTATAGTTATATATGGTTAGTCGTTTGCCAGGCTACTGTTAACTCCGTTTCAAGATGCACTTATTCAAAATTTTCAGACATGATAACAACAATTATGTTATATCATATCAAGTTCTTTTAAATGTGCGTATTTTGTTATAGTCAATGTTTGAATTGGTACACACTCTAAATCGAGAATGATACGGTCTAGATACGCCAAACCCACAGAAAAAATTGTAACACAATTAGTATTCACCCTTGCTTATAAATCATCCTCTTCTATTGCTATCTCAAAGGCGGTCACAACGTATGCATTCCAAGTTCTACGTTATAATATATACCGGTATGAAACTGAAAATTAACGACGATGATTTGTAAACACAAGGGTGTTTATTAGTTCTTTGAAGCCAGATATTTTCAAAACAGTGTTGTGGTTGTTTAATGTTGGTTTTTTTACTTCTTATTCTGTGTGTTTGGAGACAATAAAATTTTGGTTAATTTAGTTTATTCCGACGTTTCGACACGTAAGTGTCCTCTTCAAGGAAAATATTTAACAATTTATAAAAATGTAAAGATCAAGAAATAGCCTAACACAATGACTAAACATTAAAAATACAATGTTAAGAATAAAATGCACATTAATTGATTCTAAGATGTCTAAAAGTGTTGTCTGATAACATTTAGTTACTAATAATGAATATATATACATTGTATCTATTTGTCAAAGGTAAGATATAATTTAATATATGATTGTACATAGTGATGACCTGATTACTGATATGGCTTACAAGAACCAGTTCATATTTTACATAATGCATACATAAAATTGGAAGTGAGAGCATTAATTTAGTTATATTGAGTGGCGGCATACATGTAAAATATGAACTGGATATATATATATACTCCATATCAGTAATCTAGTCATCACTATGCATATATAATCATATATATAAATTATATATATATATATATATATATAAATAGATAGTAATAGTAATAGTTTGGCTGATAGTATATATATATATATATATATATATATATATATATATATATATATATATATATATATATATATATATATATATATATATATATATATATATATATTTATTAGTAACTAAATGTTATCAGACAACACTTTTAGACATCTTAGAACCAATTAATGTGCATTTTATTCTTAACATTGTATTTTTAATGTTTAGTCATTGTTCTAGGCTATTTCTTGATCTTTACATTTTTATAAATTCTTAAATATTCCCTGAAAAGGACACTTACGTGTCGAAACGTCGGAATAAACTAAATTTACCAAAATTTTATTGTCTCCAAAACTTACAGAATAAGTAGTATAAAAACCAACAATGAGACCATCTGTGTCGTCTAAAATTAAACAAATCGCAAAAGGTTGTTTATTTAATGAAAATGGTAAATACAACACAGAGTTCGTTGTGTAACACGAATTATTTTATCCGGATTTGTTCCAGTCTCCCATTCAGTCACTAGTCCGCTAGTAAAGACTAGTAGACATACGGGGGAGGACTAGTGCTGAATTAAATCAACTAAACTCTAGTGCTTTTTTAAAGTTACTAGCTAGTACTGCCTGCAGAAGAGTAACTATTGAGACCTTAACTGGGAGACTGGCGTGCTCGTGGCGTATCACGGCTCAAGAACTCACCTGATCAGATAATTCGTTTTACAAACTCACCCTGTTTTCTATTTAACGAGTAAATCAGTGGAATACACAACAAAGTAGGCTGGTGAAATCAAACATAATGCACACGACGATGTATATACAGTCATTTCTTAATAGTCTTAAATTATTAAGAAAAGACTGTATATGCACACTACCAACACGATGAACACGTGCAAGGACATGCGAAAACCCGTAAACAGACACTTGAGAAGGATGCCGGTTTGGGTTTGAGATGTACCGCCACAAGGTTTTGCCTCCATCCCCTTTGTTGACAGCCAGTTGTTTCGCTGCGCATTCTGCTCTTGAAACTCCCATTTTCTAGTCGACAGAAGGGAGACGCCTTTTGCAAAGAAATTCTTGTAGGTGTTGGATGTACTGCAGATTTTAGTGCCACCAACCCATGCAGCTCCATTGTACCATATATAACTGGCATCATCTAGCCGCCGATAACTTTGCTTTGCAGTGCCACAAGTGGAGAGTCTCGGATCTACCACGTACATTCCATTTATCTGGCTTGCCCATAGTTGGGCATTCACTAATCTAACGCATGTTGTGTCTGAAATAAAACGCAGTATAGTGGTTATGATTTGGTCTTCATGGAAATCATTGTCCGCTGGCCTTGGACGGGTTGATCGCTTGAAGCAATTTGAGTACCCCACTTGTGTGATTACGAATGGGGCCATCAATGGGTAGCTGAGGCCGAGGGGAGCTGTGTATTTATTGGCTGAATCGTGGTCCCTGGTGAACACACTCTTAAATTACTGAGAGAGGATTTTGGAAGGGTTTTGAGGAGAAGAGAATAACGTACCCTGGTGTTTCAGGGGAGCTACACCCACATTGTGCTGCTGGCTTTGTGATTTAATATAATTCCAAAAAGGTTTTGGGTTGTCATTGTTCTCTGCTTCAAGGAGTATGTTGGTAATGTGTCTCCAGTGGGCTTGACGTAATTGTTTGTTTTTTGTACAGTCCCACAATAATATTTAAGGCGCCGTTAGGTGCCCAAGCTAGCGAGAACTAGAAAGTCTGAAAGCGATACTTAACACGCGACACCGGAGCAGAGGGCAATCTGTAACCAACAAGCGAAGAATAAACACCTAAACAAGCCCTTGGCTTTTCAACACGTAACATTAATGTAGAATCGACGGGTCGACCCCGAGACAGCAAACGGAAATAAAAAAAAAAAAAAAAAGAAGAAGACGACGACGAAACAAGAAGAAAGAAGACAAAGGTGAAAATAAATACATCATTTTAACGCCAACAACATTCCCCAACAGTGCCGCAAACGAGCAACTTGCCAACTCAAACGTGAGCAGCATCTGACAAGTGAGCAGCGGCCGCCCTCTGTTATCTCTGACTCTGATTAATTGCAGACACAGCATTGGCCGAATCCTAACAGCACCAATTGCAAAACCCGTCTCCAATGAAGAATGATGGAGACATCACAAAAATTGCATCAAAATCCGCACCAGTTGGCAAAAAACGATTAAAAATGTTAGTGGACTATCCTCCACTTTTATACCCGATGATGCCTCTTCCACATACTCAAACACACTCAAAATGTATAGTCACCAAGAAGTAGATAAAATAAACAGAAGGTTGACGTTTCAATATGTAACACTTTAAGTCTGGTGCCAAGGCCTTGTACTGTTTCCAATGATGGCTTTGACATGATTTCCTAGCCTTATTGAACATACAGCGTTTTCTGGCACAACGCCCCTTCAGTTGCAAAAGTTATAGTATGATAGAGCGATACTATGCACCTATGTAAATGAGACTTGAAATACGTACTGATAGACGGACCCAAACTACCTGGTCATGGTGTTCACCGTGGTGCTCATTAAACAAATGAAAACAAAGATGTTAGCAGGCGTTACCCACAAACCAAAAACTTGAACCAATCACAGCAATGCTGGAACAAATAATGTAACATGCAGTTGCAGATGCAAGGAATGAAAGAAATGACATGGGATAAACCCACAGGATGACATGACGATAATGTAACGACATAATGTAACATGCAGTTGCATATGCAAGGAATCAAAGATAATGATATGGGAGAAACGCACAGGGTGACGAACCAAAAACAGCAATGCTGGAACAAATAATGTAACATGCAGTTTCCTTGAACGAGTTTATCGTTTTGGAATACATATATATACATTATTTATTTAGTTCATCTTTACACAACACAAAACAAATTTTACTGTTGACAGTTTCGGCAACTCCTGCCACCATTTTCAAAACGTCTCTGCGCATGTCAAGGTCACTCAGCACGACTTCCGATGCCGAAAATCGGGTCGTACACGTGAGAGAGTTGACAGGCCCCCTCGTCTCGGTTCATGACCTGTTTATGGAGTGGCTGGAACAAGAAGCTATTGCCACTTCACCAATCACATGCAGACCGCAGTTGTGGAAAAGATACGTAGACGATGTATTGGAAAAGATCAAAGAAGGGGAAACACATAACTTGACTGACCATCTCAATACAGTAGATACCACAGGAAGCATCAAATTCACCCATGATAAGGAGAAAGATGGCACCATTCCGTTTCTAGACACTCTGATAGTTAGGAAAGCAGATAGTACTGTGAAACTACTGGTATATAGAAAGAAGACCCACACAGACCAGTACCTACATTTCTCATCTCACCACCCATTGCAACACAAGTTAGGTGTGATCCGGACCCTACTTGATAGGTGCAATGACATAGTGACAGAGACAGAGGATAGACAGAAAGAAGAACACATAGTAGGGGCTCTAGCTAAATGTGGTTACCCAAGATGGTCATTTGAAAAAGTGAAAGCACAGATAGAAAAGAAGAAGGAAGGAGGAAAGGACAAGAGAAAGAAAAAGAATAAGGACTCAGCAGGCTCCAAAGGTTTAGTCATCTTACCTTACGTGAAAGGGGTAACAGAGGGTATTTCACGTATCCTCAATAAGCACCAAGTGTCTACAGCGGTGAAGCCCCTACAGACCATCAGGAACATTCTCGTTCACCCTAAGGACAAACAGGATAAGTTAGAGAAATGTGAAGTGGTGTACACAATTCCCTGTAAGTCTTGCAAGAGTGTATATGTTGGGGAAACTGTCAGAAAACTGGGCACCCGTGTAAAAGAACACATGAAGGATGTGGAGCAGAACAGTGGGGGATCTTTCACCAGAGCAGTGAGGAAAGAATCTCTCACCCAGATCAACAAGAGTGCGATCACAGACCATGTGAAACAAAACAATCATGAGATAGACTGGGAGGAAGTGAGTGTACTGGATAGGGAGGGAGATTGGAAACAAGAACCATCAGGGAGGCGATAAAGATACGAGGACAGAAGCAGGTCATGAACCGAGACGAGGGGGCCTTTCTACTCTCTCACGTGTACGACCCGATTTTCGGCATCGGAAGTCGTGCTGAGTGACCTTGACATGCGCAGAGACGTTTTGAAAATGGTAACAGGAGTTATCGAAAATGTCATCAGTAAAATTTGTTTTATGTTGTGTAAAGATGAACTAAATAAATAATGTATATGTAACATGCAGTTGCAGATGCAAGGAATGAAAGAAATGACATGGGATAAACCCACAGGGTGACATGACGATTTTATATATACCTCCACAAGGTTTTGCCTCCATCCCCTTTGTTTGCAGCCAGCCGTTTCGCTGCCCATTCTGCTCATTAAAATTCGATTTACTAAGCTGCAGAAGGGGGAGCCCACTTCCAAAGAAATTCTTGTAGGTGTTGGATTCACTGCAGATAAGAGTGCTACCAATCCATACATTTCCATTGTGCCATATAAAACTGGCATCATCTAGCCGCCGGTAACTTTGCTTTACATTGCCACAAGTGGAGAGAGTTGGATCTACCACGTACATTCCATTTATCTGGTCTGGCCATTGTTGGGCATTCACTAATCTAATGCATGTTGCGTCTGAAACATACTATGTTGGTTATGATTTGGCCTTCATGGAAATCATTGTGATCTTTGCTTCGCTTGACTCTACAAACATAGGCAGTTTGAGTTCAGTGTGATTGAGAGATAATTTAATTTCACGTGTATGCCTAGCATAAGTGCTTCTGTGGCCGAGTGGTTAGGGAGTTGGACTCGTGACCAGAAGGCGGTGGGTTCGATTCCCAGTCGGTTCTGATGATGGGTGTTGATCAAACTCATCCCTAAAGGAGTTGCACATTGCTCCCTGGCACCTACACGCTAATTAGGTACAGGTCATTGGGCTGAAAGAGTGATTGATTGATTGTGTGATTGATTAGCATTGTGCGCTGAATGTGCTGCCAATGCAAGCATATGAGAAAAGAACAATTGATGATCAATAAGTGGGTCAATGACCTGGTGTCATTTGTTAAGTTGTGAGAGCAAGACTTTGATCATGACTGCGACCACCACATTCACACTTACATATGTTTTCTTATAAATGCAATTCAAACCGATACAACTAAACCCAATGAAAATGCAGGATTACAATTAATCTTAACACGACCTTTGGAATGCAACATGTCATATACATTACCACAGCGTTGCCATGGAATATATTTAACTACACTATATATGATGGTAACAAGAGACGGAAACATTTGCATCAACCAGAGAAATAGCCGTCTATGTTGATCGTAATGGTCCTTATTTTGATATGACGTTATGACCGGTTTCGGACTGTGCTATTGTACATTCCGATTGTTCATCCATCCTCTGAATATTGAATGCATGATGTATTTGAGAGCACACCACCATAGGGCACGGTTGATCGAGACCATCAAAATAAAAAACTATGTGTCAACAAAGATTCACAAAAACACCATCAGTCACTGGCCTCGTCTTAAGCTCATTCTTAGGGACCATTCAATAATTATGACAGGGTGTGTATGGGGATTTTCAAACACACAAGACAGTTACAGACGTTACACACAAAATAAGAACAGTAGCACCTACAAGCTGTACTGTAATATTGTCTCACATGGGCAGATCTAAAAGTGTTTGGGGGCCGTTTTGCTGTGCATTCTGCGACATTCTACAGTACTTTTGTAAAGTATTGCAATACTTTTAAAAAAATGCAATACTTCATTGCATAATATTGCAATACTTTAGGTTTCATGTTTCCTTTGTTCATTTTTCCGATGATCACATCAGACCCCCTTAAAACACTACCACCCACCCACCCTCCCCCCTCGGCAAGTGACAAGATCCGCCCCATGACCGCCATATACTGCAGAAGCCTACCTGGCACGACGTCAAAGTTGTGGCTCCAGACGAGCGGTGCGCCGGCCGGACCCTCCAGGGTGTACACGTCCCCGGTGGCCACGAGCCGCACGGACATGTTGAGGCGGGAGCCGGACGTCACCGCGCCCGTGACCGTGGCGTTCTGGCCTGGCACTGAAACAGCAGCAGCCTCGTCTATGGCAACAACGTAGGTATTTTGATTTGGTCCATACTTCTTTTTAACCTTGGCAAATATTCTCGATATTAACAGGGGACCACAGGCGTCACAGGTTGTGACGTCAGGAATTAGGTTAGTGACGTCATATCCTTTCATCCCGTGTGACGTCAGCTTGAAAAACACCGTCTGCCAGACGAGGTCGAGAATATTTGCTAATGTAAAAAAGTATGGGTCTATCAAACTATCAATATTATTGTCATAGAACAAAAGAAACCCAATGAATTTATTCCATTCAGCATCCTTAATATATGTTCGGGCTTATTACTAATTGAAAATAAGTAGTTTTTTGCAACACTGGATATGTGTGCAGTGTAAAAGATGTGAAACAGCAGCGGGATGCGTAAATGTCCGGGAAGGACGAGCCCTAGCAAGATATGGACATTGTTTGCATGATTGGATCTTGCATCAGAAGCTGGATTTGCCACTCATAGGAAGATCCAGCGGGGGGGGGGGTACAGGTGGCACATACTCCATTTCACACCAAAATACCTGTTATCACGGTTGCTTTTCTTAGGGGCGGGGGGGGGGTCGATATCGATCGAGTGTACGAAACCCATGAGATGCCTTAAGTGCGCCCCCACCCCGTTTCTGAAAACCTGGATCTGCCAGTGCCACTTCTATTGCCATGTCAGGAGTTGCGAGGTATTCTCATAGCATGGCGAAGAGGTGGAACACGAATTCAATGGGAATTAGTGAGGTCCATTGAAATTAGTGGGGTGATGTTGAAAGCCATCATGTTAGGCATAATAGTTTTAGGGAAATGGGTGGCGGTGAGAAGACGAAGCTATCTACAGTCCCGAACATTGATGCAAAATCAGTGATGCAGGGGTTTTCATTGGTAAAGGGCAAATTATCTCGTCACAGACATGTGATAGAAATAGATTGAATCATCTTTTCCTTCACTCTCTACTACCAGTGGCTTCTGACAATAAATGTGACATTTCACTGGCGCATCCTGGTATTCAGAAAGGTGGGGGGCGTACTCAAGGGACCCCATGGGTTTCCTACAAGCGAACATGTCAAAACCCCTAGGTATTTTGGTGGGAAAGGGGAGGGGTGCCTCATATTACCATGTATCCAGGATCTGCCTATGTGTTTGACGTTTGACTGATGCTGTTCATAACGACCTCGTGTAATACTGGCTCCGCTTATCGCCGTTATCATATTAGCCATCCATGCATTACAATAAAGCTTAAACTAAGTACTTTACACAATAAAGTTGGTATGAAGTACGTGAACCGTGGTATGTGCACATGTACTTCAACAACAGCTGTAGAATGAAATCATTGATCTCAGACTTGTCGACGATGGAAAAGTACCCACAGGCCTATAAATGAACTTAAAAGGAAGGTGTCGACACAGACAGGTTCTCCTCTGTGATTTCACGTGTCCCCTGTGTCCTGTTCTTTCCCCTTCATACTTACCGGCCCCCTGTGTGGTCACGACCAGGTCTGTGAATGGGATGTCCACCTCTTGTACGCACGTCGCCTGAACCTGAAGTAACATGTCAAGATGTACCCATTGGTGACTCTTAGTCTTTCAAAAGCTCTTATATCTGATAGCTTTTGTTCTCAAAACAAAAACCATGTGTCAGTGATTATATCTTTCAAGTGTATATTGCTGAAGAGCCCGAGAGGATTGTGAGCTCTGCTTGATGGTTCCTAGTCTTTCTAAGGACGCTGGAATCTAATATAACAGCTCGTTCTGTTACAAGAAGACCATTAATACCAGTGATCATGCTTTTAGTGTGTACTTGAAAAGATTGTGATATCCACCTTTAATATGTATAGATCTGATAGATATCATAACTCAAACTTGAAGCAGCCGCAGCAGCAGCAGCAACAACAACAACAACAACAACAACAACAGCAGCAGCAGCAGCAACAACAACAGCAACAACAACAGCCCCAGCCCCCTGCTGTGACTACGTACCGTTCCCTCCGTGTTGGTGGCCTCCACGACGACGACGTAGGAGCCATGCGTGCCGTAGACGGGACCCGTGATGGTGGCGATGCCTGCCAGGTCGGTGACGGTGGGGTACGGGCCCTGAGGGTAGGATGCGTGTCCGTGAAGTCATACCATTTATATTCCAACAATTTCACATGCACGTGATACCATGTGATCTTAATAAGATTATGTGCAATTTCTGTTTATCATGATATATGACAATTATGGCAATGAGTAGATAACAACAGCAACGTTAGTTGTACTGATTGAATATCCATTGCATATGACCTTCAACTTTTCTCTGAACTAGTTCTTAAGCTTCTATGGTAAGAAAGATAGATCAACACTCATCCACCCAACCCACACCAGCATTGATACGCCACCCTCCCCCCCCCACCCCACCCCCCCACACACACATACAGTCAACCACTCACCGTGCCAGCAGTCACAGGGGCGGCGCCGTCGCCCCAGTCGATGGTGATGTCCATGTTGGTTCCTTCATCGGCCGCAACCACCACGCTGCGAAGACGGGGGAATAGCACAGCCGTGTGAACAGCCTCATTTGCATACCACAACTGACTCATTTGCATACCACAACAGACTCATTTTGCATATTACCTTACCATGCTTACAGTGGCACATATCTTTTGTGAACACCTTAGCTAGAGGCAAAAGATGTTCACAAAAGACAGGTGTCACTTAAGGGAAGGTGTCCATGTTCCACTGTAACCTCATCGCAGACTCTCATAACGTCATAACACACTCGTTCTCAATAAAGCCGCTTAATAAAGTGATTTTCTTTTGGGTACAACACACAGCAACATCCATAGGTCTACTTCTGGTGACAAGACTTTTTAACTATTATCATATCACTCGTCTGTCAATACTTTAAGAATAGATACAAACGTGAGGAAGCTTAAGAAGTGTGAAATAATGGCAACAGATCTAATTTGGTCTAATTTTAGTTCACATAGGTACTACCAGGAATAAATGAGACGTTTATTCATGCTACTACTAACCTAACATTAAGACCACCCGTATGCCGTAATAGGTCTAATAATAATATAATTTTTCATGTACCAACTTCATAAACATACCACTGCCTAATGACATCAACCCCCAGTTGAAACCACCTGCTTCGAGCCCCCATGTGGTCTTAATAGGGAGGTTATACTATACTGAATGTTTGGTCTTACTTGGGGGCACTAGACGGGTCCACGGGAGTGCAGGTAGCAGTCAGGTTCACCACGGCCTGGTCTGGTGGGAGAAAACACAACGGCCTCTGTTAGAAGCGCTACTTGAATTGTTCACCTCGTCTTAGCGGCCATTTTGATTCTTATTTTTGTTTGTGCTGTTTTAGGGCAGTTTACTGTATGTCACCTAGTATGTTGTCTATTATAGCTTATTGTATTCCAGATTTTATGCTAGGCCCTACTCTACGTTATGTGTACATGGTGAAGTAATTTCTTTTTAGTTTAGACTGCTAAGATCCAGTGAACAACATTGACGCGGTTAAATAAAATTGTATCTAAATTTAGTCGTTTTTAATTTGATACTTTTGCATGTGTAAGAATTTGGTTTGGTGTGTGTTGTGTGCTTGTAATTTCGCAAAATATAACATATAGAAACCGTTACAACCCATCCCAACACGGGGAAGACGCAAACGCATGGTTAACTTGGTGCTTCAACATCAGTACAGATATACCCAATAATATGTAGGACTTATAGGGAACAATGTGGACATAGTCAAACAACCGACATCATATTAACCTGTTCAGCAGTGTAATTTAACATTCTAAAAAACAATCAACACGCACATTCAAATCATACAATTCACATGGATCTGGCTATGTTCCATTCGAACTGGCACACAGCAGTAGAGAAGACACACTTTTAACATGTTATAACCAACACAAGATTTGATTCCATGTTAAGATTTTTCAATTAACTAATGCCGTATTAAAAGAGCATGCTATAACGAAGATTGTAATTTATAGGTAGATAATTTAGAATTTGGACCTAGTTCGCTCAAACAGTATGTAACTAACATACAGTGTTAAAGCCATATGAGAGTTGTCTAGTGATCACTGTGCAAACATTTAGACCATCAATATTTAGATTCAATTTTTATGAAAACGACGAGTCAATTTGAAAACCTTAACATCATACAAATGCGAATCATTTTTCAATGTTTCAATATATATCTGTCATCTGCCCCAGATGTCCTCCAGCTGCGTTAGCACCATCTGCAACACTTTTTAACTGCACATTTATTAATAGATGTACAAAATACATGTATACGCCAAAATAGCTTATCTATATCATTGAAACTGTCATTAGTCGAATATATAGTGATCAATATCACATAGTGATCAAATATATTTCACAGTCGATCAATTACAACTATGTTGATAGTGTATTAGTAAAATGGTTGTACTTACCAAAGCGCGCAGGTGACTTCCCTCCTTCCTGCCTTACCTCAATCACATGTTGAAAGCAAAACCATGATGTCATCATACATCAAAGACATGAAGCAAAAGTACTAGCCAGTCTGAAAATAGAAAACAAAAAACACATTTAATTCAATGACAGTTTCAAATTTATTACAATGTCTTCGTTTTTCTTTTAGTGCTGTTATTTGATTTCCATCAACAAATGAAACCTTATTTATTTTTTATTTTTTAACAAATAATTGGATTGATGAAAAGCTCAAACTTTTAGCCGGGGTGAATATATAAAGGCATGATTTTTGTTGACATACAATTACACAATCTAAAGTACGATTTTCTCCAAAATAAGGTATTTGCATGATGCTTATTTATACAATCATTCACTGAATAATACATAAAAAGATATTTCATTCTTAATAATTTCCAAAAATCAATCTAAGATAGTTTCATTATAAGTTCAGAGTATTTCCACCAAGTAAGGTTCTTCATATTATAATTTTTTTAAATTCTCTCATTTATAATAATTTGTATGTGCACAATTGCCTGTTCCTAGAGTGCTCAACAATGTATTTTAGCAATGATATAATAAATATTAATGATAATAAAATTCTGAACTAGTTAGCACTTGTACGCAAAAGAAAAAGTTCCTGTTCGAGTGTGTAGTGTAAAATCTATCATTCTCAGTGTATACTCTAGGTTGAAAAATACAAACAATAGCAGTCAGTCATAATTTGTATTTGTGTAAAATAGTACCATGTACCTGTATAGAGTATTAAATATTTGCTTATTAATGTTCATTGTTAGATATGTGACTTTCTGGGGATTTCATTCAATGAATTAATAGGCAATTCCTGAGATCTATGTACTCTTATCAATCATGCTATTATACAACACCATTTATGTGCTTTTCCCACGAAGCTTTTTTATCATTGCAATTCATCAATATATTATGAAAATAAAATGTATTTCAAAATTTATACATCACTTGCACTTTTTATTGGCGTGCATTACTGTTGCATCCAATGGAATGCATACACCCGATAATGCTGTAAATAGATGTAAATTTTGATTTTTTTTTTAAATATCTCAAAGAATATCATAAAGAAAAGCCGAAATACATGAATACACATTATGTATTTGATAAAAAGCATTAATGTTTAATTTTGCACTTTCCATTTGTTTAATGAACAGAAATAACAACACTAAAAGAAAGACAACTGAAATATTAATCCAAGCCTGTTAACCATGTTGGAATGATCTTGATAACATTAAGAATTTGCCATTATCTGTATCCCCGTGAAGTCAATTTCAAACCCATTATTTTGAGTGTGTGTACTAAGTACAAATTGTTACTTCTTAATGTGAATAATTCAGTTTGATTGCAATTTCGCAAAACATATGACATACACGGCTACAACCCCCCAATACATGGGAGATGCAAAATTAATGCATAGTTAACTTCGGTCACTAGCATCAGTACCAACATAACCATATGGGCATAGCCAAACCACTAGCATCATATTAACCTGTTCAGCTGTGTAATTCCCTTTCAAACAAACAATCAACACACATTCAAATCATACAATTTACAGGAATCTGGCTATTTATTCCATTCGAACTGACACACACAACAAAAGAGAAGGCACAGTTTTTAACATGTTATAACCAACACAAGATTCTATTCCATGTTAAGGTCTTTTAATTATCTAATACCGTGTTAAAATAGCATGCTATAACAAAAGTCGCATAATTTGAAATTTGAATCTAGGCCGCTAAAACAGTATGTAACTAACATATACAGTGTTAAAAAAGCCACATGAAAATTGGCTAGTAATCGTGGTGCAAACATTTAGTCCATCAATATTCAGATTTGATCTATCTATGAAATGGCTTAGTCAATTTAAAAACCTTAACATCATATAAATGCGAATCATTTTTCAATGTTTCAATATATCTGATATCGGGCCGCGATGTCCACCAGCTGCCTTTTGCCCCACCTGAAACACTTTTAAACTGTACATTTATTAATAGATGTACAAACATACATGTATATGTCAAAATAGCTTATCTATATCATTGAAACTATGATTAGTCAAATATATAGTGATCGATAATTTTTCACAGTTGATTAAGGACAACTATGTTGATAGTGTATTAGTAAAATGGTTGTACTTACCAAAGCGCGCAGGTGACTTCCCTCCTTCCTGTCTTACCTCAACCACATGTTGGAAACAAAACCATGATGTCATCATACATCAAAGACATGGAGCAAAAGTACCAACCAGCCAGTCTGAAAATAGAAAAAACAACAACATTTAATTCAATGACAGTTTCAAATTTATTCAACAGTCTTTGTTTTTCTTTAATGCTGTTATTTTTTTATTTCTAAAAAAAGGGTGAACGCTTATTTTTCAAAAAATAAACAATAGAATGATGAAAAGCTCAAGCCAAGGTTTGATTTTTTATTCTTGATCTTTAATAGAGTGGAAAGAACAGCACTAAAGGAAAGACAATTGAAACACGAACCCCCGTGCTGTTAACCATGAGCACTTGCATCATACAAGGCTTATTCAGTGAGACCTACAATAAATGATTCTTTTCTACTAGAATGTTTACATATATATAAGAGACCTCTCTTATATATGTAAACATTCTAGTAGAAAAGAATCATTTATTGAAGGTCTCACTGTATAAGCCTTGCATGATGCAAGTGCTCATGCTGTTAACCCTTTTACAATGATGTTCAAACATTCAGAACTTACCTTTATCTTGATCCCGCATCTTGATACTTTCTTTGTTAATTACATTGCAATATTTAATAATGCATTCAATAGTATTTGACTGTATCTTCTTTAAGTCAATTTCATATAAATGTGAAGAAGGTATTCGTGTTACACCTAGTCGGCGTACCACAAAATCACAATTTCCATACATGAAATACAGATGACTCAAAGTATGCCAATTTTAAAAGACAATCAACTGGTTGTTTCAACTGTGTTTGGTAAGTACAAATTGTTAATTGTTAATGTGAATGATTTGATTGTGGAAACCGTTACAACCCATCCCAACACGGGGAAGACGCAAACGCATGGTTAACATTGTGCATCAACATCAGTATAGTTATCCCGAATAATGCATATAGGGAACAATATGGGCATAGTCAAACAACCGACATCATATTAACCTGTTCAGCGGTGTAATTCATTTTCAAACAAACAATCTCTCAACAAGCACATTCGAATCATACATTTCACATGATGCTGGCTAGTCCATGCAAACTGACACACGCACAGCCATAAAAGGCACAGTTCTAAGATATTAGTGGGTTACGGTTTATTATGGCTCTCAGGGAGAATGCGAAAAAATGAAACCATTGTGGTATGATTCTCAAGCCCTCCCCCACACAGCAAAAATAATCAGGTTACGTTTTTCACACACATACACCACAACTCTAAGTTTTTTTTCATACTCACCTCCCTGTGGACCATTATAAATCATAGCCCCCTTATGAACACAAGATTTTATTCCATGTTAAGTTCTTTTAATTAACTAATGCCATGCCAAAAGGACTTGCTATAACAAAAATTATAATTTGTAATCAATGGCATATATACTTTGAAGTTTGAATCTGACTTTCAAAATCAGTATGTAACTAACTAACATACAATGTTAAAGCCATATGAGAGTTGTCGAGTGATCGTGGTGCAAAAATTGAGTCCATCAATATTCTGATTCAATTTGTATATGAAAACGGCATTGTCAATTTGAAAACTGTAACATCATAGAAATATTTCAACATCTCAAAATCAATCATTGGGCCAAGATGTCCTCCTGCTGCATTTCCTGCCACCTGAAATACTTTTAAACTGTACATTTATCAATAGATGTACAAACGTATATAAAACAACTTAATCGTTATCATCAACATGCTAGTAGCCATGTGTTAATAGATGTACAAACATATATAAAACAACTTAATCGTTATCATCAAAATGCTAGTAGCCATGTGTACAAACATATATAAAACAACTTAATCGTTATCATCAAAACTGCTTGTAGCCATGTGTTAATAGATGTACAAACATATATAAAACAACTTAATCGTTATCATCAAAACTGCTAGTAGCCATGTGTTGAGTATCATTTTTTCATAGTTCAACTACGTGGGTATTCTCATAAAATTTTGGTACTTACCAAGTCGCGCGGACTACTTTCCTCCATCTTGTCTTACCTCATCACGTGATGGAAGCGTGACCATGACGTCATCACCCGACCACGGCGCAAAAGCACAACAGGTACAGTCTGCAATAGAAAATGTATGAAATTCAAAGCCAAATGTTTGAAATTAAAATTTAGAGCTGTTATTTCTTTTTCTTTCAAAAATAAAATAAAATAAAGAAAATAAAATCTCAATTATTTACCTGGATAAAACATGAAAATACAAAATAAAATCTGAATTATTCATTTAAATAAATTTTATTTTTGAAAGACAAGAAATAACAGCACTAAAAAGAAAAACAACCGTACAATGTACACCTGGGCAATGACCACCTTACGATGCATTCACACAAAAGGTGAATTGTAACCCGATGACAGTCATTGTAATTATTACATAATATTACTGGGAAGATGCAAGCCGTTACAACCCATCCCAAAACGGGGAAGACGCAAACGCATGGTTGACTTGGTGAATCAACATCAGTATAAATATACCCCAAAATGTGTAGCACTTTTAGGCAACAAAGTCCACGTAGTAAACGTACTGTAACATATTAACCTGTTCAGCTGTGTAATGCACTTTAAAACAAATAATCTCTCAACAGCATACAACAAAATCATACAAGTCAAAGGTGCGGTCAAGGTTAATGTGCCCTATACCTGAAGATTGGTAAATATGTAGGCATAGTTTAAAGATACAACCATAAAAACACAGTACATGTATTATGCATGATTGTAACATTATCTAATTGACTAATGCATTGTGTAAAATTGCAATTAAAAAGAAAACGATTGACATAATTATATTCAAGACCATATTACATTGATGTCATTTTGAATCTGGTTCATACGAAAAACTTGTCATCAATCAATCGACCCGATGCTATTTGAAAAACATCTAGCTATAGCTAAAATGAATTGCAATTTTTAAAAAATCAAATGGAATAATTATAATATGGTCATAGTGACAATAAGGTTTGAGCTTATCAATTTGGGATAAAAAATGTCTTCGGTCTACGCTCATGGCTTAGTCAATTAAACAACATTACAACAATAAGAATAATAGGTGAGAATGTGATATTTCAAAATCTACCCCTCTTTCCCAATAGATACTAAGACACAATTTGGAATAGGCTGTTCTACACAAAAGTAGATTTAGTTTACGATAAGCGATGTTCCGAAAATAACCTTCATAATAAGATATCCGGAATTTTGAAGTGAAGCATACGGCGATGCCTCTGCGACATGCGATGTTCCGCAATCACGTGGTTTGTACGATAATGGGGCTACAATGAGACTGCGCATGCCCAACTGCGACTCACACAACCGATACCCCACCCCCACCCCCGCCACAGAGATAATACACTTATTACATAGTCAATGTTTTCCATAGGCAGATCCAGGGGCTGCCCCCTCCTTTTCCCACCAAAATACTTCGTTTTCATAGCGTTTTTCATGAAATCCCTTCCCAGTGCGCCGCCCCCCCCCCTTTTCTTAAGTGCGACCCCCCCCCCCCCCCTTTGCCAAAAACCTGTATCTGCCATTGTTTTCACATTATAGTGAAGAAATACCTTCTTATTCTCACTGCGCTATCGTAATATCACTACCCTCGTTTGTTGAATTATGTCCCAACTTTCGAGGTCATTATTTAACAAATGAGAGAAGTGAAATGCGATGGAGCCCTCAATTTAAGTGGACATTTCTAGCGTGCTCTAACATTATCTACCAGTCACTGGTAAGACCTGGCCTTCAGTTGAAGCTTGCGCCACCTGAAATACTTTTAAACTGGACATTTATCAATAGATGCAAACACAGGCACATAAACATATGTCTATCCTTATCCTTAACACGCTTAAATTAATTGATAAATTGTATTTAAAATGCTATCATTAATCACATATTGAGCAGAAATCATTTATAGTGAAAATTGCAATCATTGGATATATTCCTATTTAGAAATTACTAATTGATAGATGAATCCAAATATAATCGTACCCCTTTGTTTTGTTTTTTTATTGACGACCCCGTAGTAATAAGTGCCATTGTTGTAGAGCATCAATTTAGCAGAGTTGGGGGGATCATTTTTTGTCGTCGAACTAAAACTAAACTAAATCACAACTTGCTTGATTAAACTAAACTAAACCAAATTAATTTTGAAAAACATCTGGCGATGGGTCAAAACGCACCACAGCTGCTTGGTCATCGGTCACGACTTGATCAAATGTAACGCGAATATCCAATGAGAATTGCACTCATTTTTACTTTTGTTTTTTTTTTTTTTTTGTGAGACAGCTGTGGACACCCCAACCCCACCCCCACGCTATCCAAGATCTCACAATTTTCACATATGGACCTTACCAGATGTCCATCGGACCATATGGGTCCAATCGCGACACACAATCACACAAATTAAAAATATATTAAATATTTGATTAATCGAAATTAAAATGAAGTTTCAAGTTTGTAGATTGAACTATCTCTAAACTAAATTGCTCGTTTGTTTTATTTGATCAATCGATAAAAACTTAATCTCCCCCAACTCTGAATCTAGTACATCCTGCTATACACCAAGACACTGAAAATAAAGAGGAAAATGTATGTAATACTGTTTTATATGGTTAGTTCTGTTTTATATCACTGTTAATGCACGATTTTCAGAAAAAAAAGGGGGCACCGAGTAAGAGTACTAGAACCTGAAGATAGTTGCATATGATGATGACTGAAAAAGGTACTTTCAAAACCTTATCGATGATGTACAAAAAACAAACAAAACAAAAATGACTTCTGCAACAACATCCAATCAAAACCCAAATGCATTGAGATTAAGACATACACGTGAAGCGAGAGTTGCATGTAAAATAAAATGTAAATGTTGCTAATTCACTGTTATCGTGCTCGAGCGACTTTATATTCACACCAGGTCATTAGCATCCGTGTCACACAACTAGTATATTGCTTTTTTGCTTTTTTTCTTCAAATTCCACGGAGCATACGACACTTGTTACCGTTGCTCATGATATGTTCATAATTCACATTAGCGTTCACTCGTCTGACCTGTACCATTTAACACCTAGATGCCGAATTGTAACGATTGTACGCTGCGCAACATTGTAACTGTCAATTTGATTTTCTCGATTGCCGTCACCAATATGTCGAGAATGTTTTACCTTTGCGCACTGGTGGCAGCATAATAAAATTATTGGCGTCAAGAGCAAAGCAAAACCGGAGCTCATAGGCGACTGAGTGGCGTCTTATTGGTGGCTTACTACACAAAAGACGTATAGGTCTAATGTTAGCTGACTCTGCTGTATGGCGGCTGATCAGCAAAAATCAGACGTCGCATCGGGAACTTATTAACAATGGACTGAACACGTAGTGAGCGTATTGTCGTCGTACTGGAACATTTTGCAATGTTTTTTAACACGATGTCAGTGAGCCGCTCCCGAATTTAGCTTGTGTTACCCAGGTTTTAGATGAATTGGTTTTATTCTGACTGGAGTTAGGCAAGGAACTACAATGCTCGTCTCACCAACGTACCAATTTAACGTGTATGTACCGCAGAGCAGTGTGCAACGAGTTAGAGATAAAGGTTCCTTTACAGCCACCACGACACCCGATCGGGAATCGAACTTACGAGTCCAACTCCCTATTCATTCGGCCACCGAAGCACGCATTTATATGCGAAATGCATCACGCAAATAACGTGCGGCCGCAACTTAAAAAAGTGGCGTCCGCAGTATTTTATGAAGTGACTATCGCAAGTTAATTATGTTGCTGCCCCAAATATGAGTCACGAAATGGCACAAATGAGCCATGAAATAACATGTGAGTAGTTATTTTGAAACAACAGTTTTTGTTTTCACTCTTTAGACGCAACACTTATACGTTCGGTGAACGGTCGGTGTAATATACATGTACAATTAAATGTGACTATAAATATACAGACATTATACGGCATCAAGGCATAGCTCAAGATAACTCAACAGACATGGGACAGTTGTGAAAACTGTTATTTGTGCACTAAAAACAAAGAGTACGTACAGCATCCGCGCTAGTCGGGATTAACGTAATACGGGTGTACCTTTGTCAATTCTTATTGGAATTATAAATCTCTCTTAAATTTTGACCACGTGGAAGTTCCAAAAGGTCTGAAAAAGGCGCTTATCATTCCATTACTGGAGAAGATTCTAATAAATGCAAATAATACATATTTAATTTTTCCACATTTTTGATTTATGAATCACTCAAATCACCTTTACATTTTCATTTACTATATTAACCATCCTGAATTATTTTTCACCTTTTCCCAAACAATAATTGTGGCTGTATTATTTTGTTACGTGTACACAACCTTTACCGGGTCCAGAAATGTAAATCTGATTCATCAACGGCAATGCCTGAGTGTCCGTTTTTCATGTGTATGGAATGACAACTTTTATTGTTGTTGTATTTCGTGGAACATATTTACTCCTGCTATTCGACAAACTAGTTCTGTGACTTTTGTCAAGGCTAACACAAAGTGTACATTTAGCGGCATCGGCTCCCTCCCGCACCCCATCGAAACCTTCCTATTTGCTATCAACTGCAACTGAACCCATAACTTGGCAGATTCAGGTTTTTAAATGGGGAGGTGCACACTTTATTAGGGATCTCATGCGTTTCTTACTCATGATCGATCACTGACATGTCAAAACTGACCTGAAAGGGAAATAATTTGGTTGGAACAGGAAGACTACGCCAATAGATGATGATACTTGTTTCAAGGAGGATGTGCGTACGCGTATTACGCGATTTTGAATCTTTTTTCTTTTTTCATCGAGACCTTAATGAAGTCTGTAGATTGAGTATTCATGAAAATAAAAATGAACAGAAAACGTAAATAAATTCATACATGTATGCCTCCCCGCCAGTCTATTGCCAACAAACCAGGGAAATGTTCGGATTTTCGCATGCATTATTTTCTAGAGTTGTAGAGGAAACGTCGTACATATTTTTTAAGGATTCATAATTGCTTTGTTCGGGACAATAAAATGACATTGTACAGCCCTGTAGGTTGAGTATTCAAAAAGTTTTAATTGAAGACCATGTAAACAAATACACGAATTATTATAACAATAGCCATTTTCAGACAACCACCGATATAGAACACATTGCTTTAAAAAAAATTTGCATCCTGTCAAGTTAATGTTATTCAGTTTTGCACCAACCTTACAACTTCTCTGAAGTTTTTAAAAAAGCGGCTATGCAATTTCCTATAGGAAGGCTCGAGTTTAACGTTACCGCTAAAACAAAAGCATACATAGAAAGAGCCACTTACAAACCCTTTTAAAACGCGCCAAATATCCTATTTTGTGCACAACGCTCTCGTTTACTCCCGTGTTGTGTTTTTTCGTCTGCGCGCCCGTTTGTGCCTCCCGGCTGGTGCCAACACCGCTTATAAGGGGGCGCGCCACTCAGGCGTGACGGGGGCGAGGCCACTGTAAACAAACACCACGTGCAGCCACGGTCGACTGTGGAGTTGTATTTTGAGCTCGACTTTTCTACAGTTTTAGATGTAATATTATGAGACCTGTGCATGTGTGTTAGAAACGGAAGTCTGTGCGTGTGCGTGTTTTGTGTTTTTTGTTTTTTCTGTCATAACTTAAACATTGCTGAGTAACGGTATGCGTCTCTGTACATTACAACTGTTAAGTTCTCGAGTTGTGTTGAAATTTGATGTCCATGTGAAAGAAATACGAGTGACAAGAATTCCAATAACATGTTTAAATGGTTGAAATCTCAGTCCACGTTCCTTATTGACGCAAGTGATTTTTCCATAAATTACTCTAGTGTATACATAATATGTAACAATATGAATTAATGTAGACTGGCGTAATGTAGGCCTATACTATTAAATTTGATTATGCAAATGTGTGTTTCCCAACATTGTCTACAAAATGAGAAGAACCCTTTCCGGTGTTCTCTTCATAACACTCAGCAATCCCAATCATCACCGTCAAGTGTCAAAATTTGCCATAAAAAGTCACAAAATACTGAGGATAAACGTGCGCGAAGCCCCGCCCCCTAATTTGCATGGTAGCTCAGGGTGACTGACAACAAACCCGACGTAGGGTATGTAGTGCAGCAGTTAGTTTTTGGATGTAGACAATTATTCAAACCCACCTGCCTCTTGAAAAGTTAATGTGTTTTTGAGTAGATCATAAAGTTCATTAGTTCACTTTCCAAAGTTAACTCTCTCTGATGAATTAGTGATGACCCCCTGATAGAAAATATCCATAGAATGACTGTCATCTGGTGCGTAATTATTTATAGTTCTGCTGAAAGAACAAGACTCTACAGCTGCACCTCAAATAGTCATTAATTAGTGATGATTCTGTTACATTTTGTGCTTATAAATAATAGTGAGCACTATCTATGACAGGCGAGATCTGGCGAAAGTTCAGCACGATCTAAGGCCTATACCTTAGATCTAGATACATTATGCCGTGAATGCGTTATACAGATATAGTGATTACCACAATAATCCTCTTTATATGTCAAGTGAATGTATTGTTTATTATAGTACATTAATTTTGACATCTAAAATATTTTGATCTGTGGGTATCGAGCAAGCTGTCAAATTGTGCTTAGGTTGTTCCACTGTTTTGAACAACGCCAACTTAACACACTTGTGTAAAACGTTGCAGCTGGAATGCATACATTAGAACCTCTAATATTAAAACCACCTCTCTATTGAGACCTCCTCTACAAGAAGACCTCCATAAAGAGAACGACTCTCTCTTGAGACCGCTTTAAGGTCACTTATGGAGGTCTAATAGAGGGTTTACTGTATACCATATGTCATTTAAGCACAGTAAAAACCCCACCGTAAGATCACCTATATAAAGCAACCACCCCTAAGACTATAACAGCATGATATTTTGCCATCGCGAGCCTTCAGAAATAAACCGCCTCGAACACCCACGAAGAGACCACCTCCCCATTGAGACCACTTGGCAGGGCCAGTCTTCATGGGTCCTGGTAATGGGGTTGTGCTCTCACGACCAGAGTGCATGTGTTCGAACTCAATATATTCGAGCGTGTCACAGAAACAACATGCATACACCTGAGCCCTAGCGGGGGTCAGCTCATCTCATTCTGGTGGTGGATGTTGAGCAAACAGTTTTTATCTCACCCTTCACCGGTTTCACACCACCATGCATGTTCTACCTACACGTGTATTAGGCACGAATTTTGTGATGTACATATTACGAATGGCTAGTAGGCCTATATGGAGCTCTTGGTTTGTATCGTCTGTAGTATGTTCCCGTGGTAGCACTTTCTTCATAATCTCAATTCAGATGCTATATACATGTATGTGTTTCCCAGTGCTTGCCGATACATTTTCAAACTTCTCTCTCACACGTTTTTTTACCAAGCATATTTCTACCAGCGATAGGTATTAAGCTGAAGACAGATTTTAAAAATCTGTCTTCGGCTATGTCTATCGTTGGTAGAAATATGCTTGGTAAAAAGATGTGTGCGAGAAATAGAAGTTTGTCAATACAAGTGGGCATCATCTTTCTCAAGGAAATTGTCAGTCATGAATTTGGTACACATTTTGTTATTGAAGAAGAAAATGCGCAATTTTCAGAAAATTGCGCATATTCCAGACTCAGCATTAGAAATGAGTGTGTAACTTGCATTAATAAACCTCCATGAACAGAAGTTTATTTACGTCATTAAGGTGTCATTATGCGCTTAGGAAACGGTATGTGACACCACGTCTGCGCCGCCTCCTCAGTGTCATATGCCCTGTTCATTCCAGTCTGGCATAGTTCGTGGTGGCAGGTATTTTCTAAATGACTGTAACATTGCTGATTTGCTCATGTCCTTGCATCAGGTCTGAACAACATATTGTCAATGGTGGGTAATATCCGCATTGTGGACAAGAATCTTGCCCAAGAGAGCCAGCGTGATTTGGATGTTGAGCAAACTCACCCCTAAACAGTTCCACACTGCTCCATGGTATATGGTTAAATAGGTACAGGTCAGCGAGTATATCACACTAAACTGTAAAGTGTCACTTAAATTGGGGTTTCTTTAGGTCAAAAACACCAAACACTTCTATTAAGTATTTGATAGACTACACCAAGGTCTGGGTAGAATTTTATTCTCATAACCGTAATGGAGGTAATTGGGGGGGGGGCGTAAACTACAGTTTTGGCATAATATCATGTCGTGTGGATTTATTTAAACTTTATTGTACATTTTACAATAAACATTCAAGGTTCACTATTCTATAATTGATAGCACATTGAAACATTTCTATATAACTATCTTTCTTGCAACTTTTCACAAAATTTAATCAAATTTTGCAGCCATTTCGTATATAACACCAGATTGTTTACAATAGCATTAAAATTCACAAAACATTTTTTTATTGAAAAGAAACATAATGAAGAATTTCTTTAGTCAGAGTGCTCTACTTTTGATTCTCAAAGGAACTTCTTTAAAATTACAAAGGATCTGTAAATGCCAAATATGAAATGGATATGCATTATGCATTACAACATTATATATGCAATACAATCACTGATATTATTAGATATTGAATATTGAATAAAAGTGTTTGATATTTTAGATACTGTTTATGTGAATCAAATTCTACCACTTAAAATGAAAATAAAGACTATAAACCAATTTTCAAATTTTTCACATGGGACATCCGAAGGGCCAAAATTCAAAATGGGGATGGTGGTCAAGCATTAAAAGTTGAAGTAAAATATCAAATCTATATTGAATGAATGATGATGTATAATAGAAGAAACAAAACAAAAATAATGGCCTTCATCTGGTCATTTAGTGTATTCCTCGTATTGATTTAACATTGGAGTGTTTTCTAGGACGAAAAGTAAAAGATTTTATCATTTTTCTCGTAGTACCACATAAGTTGTTCAACTGAGCTCTCTCAGTGCGTCAATTCTCCTTAACATAGTTAAGTACAAATATCATACAATTATCACCCTACCTTTTAAGTTTACCAAGGACGTGGTTATCACTTTCCTAGCTCACCTGCATTGCTCAATTCTATCACTTTGTCATTTTCTATATTTTGTGTTCTCTACGTCTCTTAAACAACATCAAAGAATAAGAAAGTTGCAACCCACCCACTCATGTTGACAATGAAAGCTGATGGCTGATTATGAAATGTACACGTTTTTGAAACTGTAGTGTGTATTGTGCCAATGTTGTGTGAAGTAGAATCCTGTTAAGCGATGATGTAAAAAATGACAGCTAAATTTTTATTTACTAACTGTAATCAAAATCATCAACATGAGTGGGTGGGTTATATTGGTAGTTTTACTGTATTACCGAGACTGCAACTTTTTAATTTGTGTTGTTTAAAGGGGCTCACGGTCACCAAAAGACAGACCTCTTGGCTCCCACAGCGTGCAAGTGGTTTAGGTGATCGCTTTATGATTCGCGGTGAGATTCGCGGTGGTTTCTATTTGAAGGCTTTGGGTGCATGGCTGTGAGAAATGACCTCTTTGTAGCTGTGGTCTGACTTGCAGCTTCATATCCGACGGTCGTCCGCCATATAATTTCACCTTGAAAGGTGTTTCTCTCACGAAACGTGCAAGAATTTATCAATTTCACCTCGTATGAAAACTACGTAGGTTGTTCAGATGAACACTCTTTAGCTACTACGTTAATTCTCCTTAACTACCAGGCGTCAAAGGAGCGTTTTGTAAACGTCCACAATTATGTCTTGCATGTCTTTGTACCTTGAATATCAACATCAACCTCCAGGCGTCATCTCAGGGTCAGCTTACTTTAGAGGGAATGTCTAGATCCACGTATTACTCAACCATGCCCCAATAACGTGAACAATGCCAACTAGATCAAACGTACTCAGAGAGCACAGCGTCGTCGCTAGAACAATGTTGACTTTTTAAGATGTTTATATATAGTAAAATGTTATGGAAATCTTGATTAAAAGTACACTATTACAATTTATGTAACCAGCCACAAATAATCTCTTCGTCCATGTCTAATGATACCGTCATGCTACATTGCATTTAGAAACACAGCAAATAGCACCAAGTATGCTTTTGCTGTTGGGTGATAATGATCTGTCATCGTGCATTCAATACTAGTAAGAATGTTAAAATGGACCATAAATGGCCCTGTGAAAAGCACACTTTAATCAGCAAAGTGCCCTAGATCGAATCGATTCAATGTTGCGCCATATTTCATAGTTGTGTAAAGTTTGAATGAAATCGGTTCATCGATAAACAATCTATCTTGCTCATCAAAATCCCTGTCGGCGGGCCCCTCCCACCCGAAACAAAAATTTCAAGCACCGCCCCCTTCAAATCCTGGATCCATCACTGCGAGTTGAGATGATAACTAATCAAGTATGTAAGCTGGGGATTACGGAGGCAACGGTAACCTTTTAACAGCCCGCTGCTTGGGATGAGGCTATCATTCTAGTCTTTTTTGTTCGTTCATTTAAGCAGCGTATCAAATTATCTAAAGCAATTTGCATACAACGCACCAACAAGCCAATCATAACTCCATCAAACGCGCAAAGCAGCAAAATGTAAACGGTCTGGTTTTTGCCAGACGTAACTAGATCAACACGGTGATGTGAGAAGTCTCCGCGATCTCCCCACAGCGTCAGTTTTACGGCTTGATCACTCACACTGCCTTTACAGATTCATGTTAAATATATAGTCGTGAGATATAAAGATGACTTCCCCAATGACTGACAGTAATCCTTCAATTTATGTGACCTTACATAACCTTCTGTTTTACGTAACAAGACAGAGTGGTTTTTTAAAGGTTATAACAGTATGTTGGTAGACATAGGCTAAAGGAGTAAACCGAGCAATTGTCATGACATTGTTTGGCATTGAATTGTATACCTTATCCCTCACTTTTCTCAGAGGCAGTTCGATCCCTTTGCAGCTGAACCTGATCATCAAATTTAGAGATCTGCCTGCATATCTCATACAGTCATCAGTAAGTAGTCTGCATTAACTGGATCTACTGATGGCAAGTCAATTATGAATAATTAAACGGGTATATAGAGGCCTCAATACAGACTGTCCCGTGTGGCACTCCAGAAGTCACGCGTGTCTCATTTGTACTACTACCCCCTATAACCACTTTCTGCTTACTTCATCCGAATACGACCGAAAGCCTCGTGTGAGCCCTCAAAAATTGGTTCATTGTGATCAAGACAGGTCTTTCTGTAGCCTCGGTCAATAAGACTCTGTATTGCACACATGAAATGAGCGCCGCCATTTCAGTCTGGTTGATCGAGACTAGAGTCCCTGTTGAAAACTCAATGTGAATAATTGGACTTTTATCTTGTTTAAAACTATATAATTGTGTGCGTATGTCTATTAAACTTTATGGTTTGTGCGTTGATATTTGTGGTTCTCCGTCTTTCCGCGGGTGGCGCTGCGGTGTTCGCGGCAGGCGAGAAGTTGGCTATAAAAACCACTGTCACTGACGCATTTTCACACTTGACAATAGTTTTGCCGTTTCTGCACCCATACTGAGTGTTTGTCGACAGCACGTCTTTAGAGTTTTGATTGATATAAAAGAAGTCAAAATATATAGAATCAATTTTGAAGAGGAGGATAACTGCAAAGAATCATTTGAAGTAGGCCTACTTTCGTGACACCCTCCCTAGATCTCCGTCAAACGTAAGTATTTCTGCAAACAGTTACTTGAATGTATTTGCTACCTTCATCGCCCCCTCTCCCAACTGTAATGGTGTCATGTCATGCACGTGGTGTGTTTGTCTCTTAATTCCACCCGAAAGGGTTGTGTGCACGCAAATGTGGCAGGGTATAGGCCTACTAGTTAGACCGCAAGTGAAAATTCTCCGACTGCGTTCTGACTGATACGAGGTGGGAATGTGCGTGTGGTAGTTATACATTGTCCCGTGCATGGTGTATGTTGAACGTTGATGTGCGTGTGTACTGAAACATAAATTAATTTCCATGGCATGTTACACAATGTATTTACTTCTATCGATGTGACAATAAGGAACAGAGGCATAAGCATGCGAATAGTGACATCACAGAGTATCCACCTTTGTCACTTTCATGTGGTCAGGGGTGTAGCTAGACCTTCAATAACGGTGGGACGAACTCTTAGCTTTGAGGTGGCTATGTTGAAATAACGAATATTAATTCAATTATAATATCAGGTATACGGTAGATTAGTGCAATGGACTTGATTGTGTTGTTTGGTTGCGTAATTTAATGGTAGACTCGACAAAGTGTTATATAATTATTTAAGCTTATTTGAATCATAGAGTGTGATGCTCCATGAATGCGAATGCGACTGTATTAATTAATACCTCCAATAAATGATAACAAGAACAAGAGCAGTCAGAACCGATTGAATGTGTTATTACTTTGGTATTTATTCATGCTCAATGATGACTCGTAGCGTGGGTTATTTTTCATTGTGGCTGACGAACATGTAATGTCCGAACATCGAAGGACAGACATTAACAAGATGGCGACGGATGCAGGTGACAAGTGCGGGGAGGAAACGCACAAATAGACATTCAATTATTTGTACTCGGGGGTAATCGAAGATACACAACATGAATAGGATATTGGTTAGTGTTATTAATTGAATGCAAATGGAAACGCACAAATAGACATTCAATTATTTGTACTCGGGGGTAATCGAAGATACACAACATGAGTAGGATATTGGTTAGTGTCATTAATTGAATGCAAATGATTTGCTATGTTTTTTTGTGGCACTTAGACACTTACACGTTGTTTAAAAAAGCTGGACCCGAAATCACAGCTTACCCGGTATGTTAGAAGATGGCAAATCTTTATAATTACAATTTGATTGGTATTGTGAAATTGTCAAGTGTAAGAAAACAGCAATTATGTTTTATTATAGGACACATAAATTGAAGACGTTCAATTAATCGATCTTGTCGATATTCGAAGATAGCCATTAGCATGAGTAGGATATTGGTAAGAGTTTCATGCATTGGATTACTAATATGATTGGTGTGTTTTTGTGGCACCTATACGTTGGTGCAAAAGCTGGAATTATCCTCTGGTAATCGGCACTGTAAAATGATTGTTGCTGGATAACCTAGCTCTTTGCAAAACACAATCACTAAGTAAAAAACACGAACGTTTAAAATCTTCTGCCTTAGTGACGCGCCAAATTAGTTCAACGTGTGTGATTGCATCATTTGCCATAGGATTAAACGAATAGTAGAGACATTAAATCAAAATTATAGTGAACAGACAATTTCATTTATTTTACATTAGGAGAAAATTACATTTTAAATAGGTTCAACATGTCCAAAGTTTTCTTTATCAATGACATTTAATCTTGAATGACAACGCTGCAAATTTGACCAAATAATAAACACAGTAAGTTGCATTGAACATACAGTACTAGTAACCGATAAACACATGTAACTGAATTAAAATCAGTATTCAATTACTATAGTAAAAAAAGAGATCATCTCAGCCAGATGATCCAAAACAATAGTCTCAAATATTCATCTAAATAACATCTGATCAGACTAATCGCATTCCATTGGCTAACATCACTGCCACAAGGACCCAGCCGTCTGCTGCCCTGCACAAGCAGCCCCCGTCACTCGCCCACGGCCACGTGGTGGTCTCGCGGCCCCCGATCTTGGCCTGCTTCTGCTTGGCTCCCTCCGCCCCCTTCTCGGCCTTCGCCGTCTGGTTGGCCTCCAGCTCGGCCCAGACGCTCCACAGCAGCCCCGTGTACTCGCCCCCGCACAGACCGCACATGTCGGGGCAGTTCTTGCGCGTCACGGCCGAGAACTCGCCATTCGGTGAGCACATGAACTTCTGGTAGCCTTTTCCGCAGTTGACGCTCAGGTCCCTGCACTCGTCGCGGCAGTCGAGGCCGCTGTAGCCGTGCGCGCAGTGGCAGCGGCAGTCTGCGTCGAGGGAGGCGTTGTTCTGGCAGTCGGCCCGGCACTCGCACCCCGCCTCGTGGCACTCGCTGTACGGCAGCTGGGCGCACAGGTCAAAGTCCGGGTCGCACGTCATGTAGCCGTTCAGGCAGCCCGTGCACGCGGCGCCTTGGCGTTGGAACGGCAGGAAATCTCCTCCTTCTCCCTCTTTGATGTCAGCTTGGTCAAGTGGCCAGTAGTTGCAGATGACGAAGTGTGCGTTGCGCGCGATGATGCCAGCTTTGTACGTGGCCAGCGTCGAGCATTCCTTGTAGCCGCAGCCGAGCAGCCGCACCCTGTCCGTGACCATGGTCAGGAAGTGCGTGCACGTCTCACCCTCGGGGGCGTCGCACGTGTTGTTTTCCCATGAGTACCAAGCGCTCTCGTTGGCCCAAACCTCTGAGGCGAGCGTTGCGTTCTGGCGCTGCAGTACAGCATCTGCTGGAGAGGTCGAGTTGTCGTCCTCGGGGGAGATGTACCATAGGTTCTGCCCCGTGAACTGGCTTGCGAAGTGCGCCGGCGCATCGGTTGGGTGGCCCTGTAGGAACATGGACACAGTATAGATTTCTGTCAATTTCACTAATGAATCATGTCTTCTTTTTTTCAATAAGTTTCGTCAATGAATGTGAAAAGTCAACCTACTATTTTTAAACTTTCGATAAACATAAGATGGATCTGAATATAGAGGACGTCACACACATTCCGTATATATTTTTGTTTAAACCATCATAGCACAGCCAAAGAGCATTACTCTGGCACAGCTATGAATAGTGTTTGAGGTGTCAAAATGAAGCTACATATTTATATTTTCGTGAGATAAACACTTTTTTATCATAATTCACTAAAATTACATTATCTATGGTGCATTTTGTTATGAAATAACCTATTCACACACATCCCGTATACCTGTGACGATATGCGATTTACACATGTTTATTAACATTTAGGCCTATTCTTAGCCCTACTATAGAAATTTTCGTTTTATAGGCCCTACTTTGGCAACGGAAAAACAATCGTGTTCATGGTAGTAAAATCACTTGGTACTTGTTTGACTGCTATATATATATATATTTTTTTTTTCATAACATACGGGATGTTTGTGACCTACGGGTCCTGTGTGGTGTGCTCTAATTAATAATTAAGAGTTCAGAAAGCTTATCATTATGCAATGCTGTATTCAACTTTGTACCCTCAGAACAATTTTGAATAAACCTACGGTATCACAAATTACGAGGTATGATACGCATGTGGTATCATGTAGGCCCTATCTGTGTAGCAAGTATTGGCAAACCATAATAAATTACCATGGGTTTTGTTTGTTTTTGTTTGGTTGGTTGGTTGGCTGTTTGTTTGTTTGAGGTAATGCACAGTATTCATTAAGCCCAGGAACACGAGGGAAATTTATAGACCGCTAAGGCCTGTCGATTTGACGAGGCCTTTAGTTGATCAAGTGAGCCCGCCAGCGGCGGCAGCGGCGCTTACCTGTTGGAACCAGCACTCGTCCGCCCACGTCTGCGCACTCTGGGCCAGCCCCGCGTCCCACACGAGCACGTACATGGACGAGCTGTTCTGCTCGCGCCGTACCCGGTTGTGGTGGTCGAGGAGCGCCAGGCGGTCCGCGTCCCCCAGCCCGCTGATGCCCTCGTGGGCGGCCACGCGGTGGAGGCGAGCCGCCAGCGTGCAGCAGCAGACGAGCACGGCCCACGCACGCAGCAAGGAGGACGCCATGCCAGCTCCGTCAAGCGCACGTGCCGCAGCGGGGTTTGGTCGTACGGTTGCTGTGGCGTTTTCTGTTGATAGCTATTCGCCAACTAGACCTAGAGTAGAAGATATGAATGATCGTGAACTAGCCAGCACCAGTTTCCCGTTTGTTTACTTTTATCGCGTTTTCTAGAAATTAAGTATAGTTCTGAGAAACTGAGACGTCGTTATTGAGTCATGAACACGTCAGACGTTTGTTCGCATTTAACGCAAAAGTTACGTCAAGTGGCAACCTCCAAGCAGATTTCATAACGTCCTCTATCAACGCGATAAACGTGATCCCTGATTGAAGGTTGGCGAAGTGGGAATTTGAGAGAAAAAGTCAAGGGAGCTTGCATCGTATATTATAGTAGATATAGTACAATGGCATGTAAGTTCACATAACATATACACACTTTGAAATAAATAAAAAAAACAGCTCAACAACATATTATAATAATACGAACCAGTAAAACATTTCATTATTATTATCGTATTATACTTTTCACGAATTTATCTATAGACACTAGAATCTTGAGCTCATCGGTGATGATGACATCACATTGGAAATTGTGCCAATAGACACTGTTTCAATGGTGCATCATGTCACAGAAATTACTTGCAGTACTCAATCATTGTCCAATTCCTGAATGGTTGTAACGAATCACACATAGGCTATTGTCATTTTAATATCTGTGATGGCGTAAGTCATGTAAGCCTGGCCAAAATATATATAACATACATTTGCCTTTAAAAAAGAGAGAACATCACAAGTCAATGATTGTATCAGTTACATCAAGAGGCGTCACGCCTCCTGTCTCCGTGCCTTGACACGTGCATGATAGTAGTAGCCTCAATTACATAGAAACTGTTATCTTTATTACTTAGTAATCACTTACTAATCACCCCTGTACACCACAGATTCACGATTGTAATTTTACCACAGACTGATGTACGGTATTAAGCATGCACGCCCAGTCCTCTTGATATTGTTAACAAGTAATACTTTTCTAATCAACTGTATTGGCTGTGGATGTCAACTATTTGTTGTGGTTGTATTTTTTGTTTTTGCTTTTGTGTGTGTGGGGGGGGGGGGTCATTTTTTTTTTTTTTTTTTTTTTGGGGGGGGATCATGTACTTAAATATGCTCAATTCACTGTCAACCATTCTGAATTATGTAGTATGTGCGTGCTCATTTGCTCCATGCATTCATTTGCTCTGGGTTAGGCAAAAGAATGTACATGCACTCAATACACTCAATCAAGCTTTTTTTTTCTATTTCGACATCCCATCGTCGCATTTGTGAAAGAATTTCTGGGGCAGTATAAATGAAAGCATAATGTGCTGTACTGTTATGTTAATTAAAAAATTTCCTTTCCATACACATTGTTCTAACTCTATACACATTGTACCCATATGATGTCCGATGATGAGCCGGATAAAATGACTCGTGTGCAATTATTCGAAAATGTCTTACAAAACAATACACTAGACGTCACATTGTTTTCTATCAATCCCCAACTATGTTTCATGGTATATGAGTTCCCATTGTAGTGAATGGTAATTAAAAGAAATGACCACAAATGGGTGATTTTATGACCGCCTCTCATTATGATAGAGAATAACTTGTTAATGTTCGACTAAGAACGCAGCACAAAGCATCATACAGACACAGGGCTTAGGCATCTTTTTATAATTGTGAGAGAGCAAATAGCGACCGAGCCGTGGGGAGGTTATAGGAGCGGAGCAAAGCACCCCCTCATATGGGAAATCTTTTGAAAACGCAAGACAAAACGGTTGTTACTTATATAATGGATAATCATGAGATATCCTCCAATGAATGTAACACTGATTGCTATTTACTTACTTGATTCTATTTTTTCTACCTACCTACCTACCTACCTACCTACCTTTCTACAGCAGCACTAGCAGTACCAGCAGCACCAGCAGCACCAGCAGCACCAGCAGCACCAGCAGCAACAACAACAGCAACAGCAGCAACAGCAGCAGCAACAACATAAATGGCTATGCATGACCTGCAATGACTCCTGTGACAACTCAAATGCTGATCACATTTAAATAACACCATAACATCATCCCAGTGACAAGACTTACGGACGGGGAAGTGGCAATACATGTTGGGAGCTAGACATAGACACTGTCACCAAGAGCACCAAGGTTAACGTACATACCGTAATAGACAAAGCCCATATACATATACACGTACACACACAAACATGACACATACACATAATACTGCGGTTATGATGAACACACCATCAGCTGTGTTCAATGAAGGTCATAACAATTATACTGCGATGACAACAGCACCTATGTTAAATGAAACATTCACAAGCGGACCAATATCCAAACAAGAGATAGATAGTATTATATTCTATTTTTCAGTGGTAAACATTTTCATCAGTTGTGCGGGTGTGGTGGGAAATGCTCTGTCAACTATCGTCTTAAGTAAAAGAACTTTCAAGAAAATGACAATAACAATAGCTCTGTTCACTTTGGCAGTGTCAGATATGTGCTACTTGGTGACGGACATCATAAGGTCGCCTATCCTTTTCAATGTTCCCTATGATGATACTTTTAGCAAAGCAGTATGTGTCTTCAATAGGATTTTTGTCACAGTTTCTAACCTCATGATTGTGTGCATTACTATTGAAAGGTTTATAGCAATTGTATTTCCCACTAAAGTAAAGACACTAGTAACAAGGTTGAGAATGAAAATGATGATAGCAATATTCATAGCCATGGCTGTCATTGTTGCCACCATTTGGACGTATTTTTCCAAAGCTGGTCGCGAAATTTGCACTATTCCTGAAAAAAGTGTTCTTGGGATATTACGCTACATTTTGCCAGCAGCATTTCTTGTACTTTATGCTGTTATTCCTATTTTATCAGCTGTCGTGTTGAACAGCATCAGTGCTGTGAAACTATTGAAACAAAAGAACAGTGGTCTCACAAAACATAAGAGCATCTCAATCATGCTCCTGGTCACTGCAGTACTCTTTATAGTATTTTGTGTGCCACATATGATATTTGTTAAGCTGTATATTGATACTGGCAATACTGCTGTCAAAATGGTACGTGAAGTGACACATGTTTTCTACCATTTGAACTATTCTATAAATTTCATTGTGTATGTTCTCTGTGGGAAAGCATTTAGGAAGGCATTTGTTAGGCTTTTCAAACGGAATCAGGTAGGAAATTTGAGAAGCAATGGAAATGAGATACCAATGACAAGCACGAATTTTGCCCAGGTAACCCCAGGAGAAGGAGAAAATCAAGGCTGTGCAAATTCTTAAGCCTGGTCTGGACGTCACAAGTTTTCATACGAGGCACTCCTTTCAGTTATCGCGGAAGCATACGGCCGAAATGAATATAATAGAAAACAAAATGAGTGATTTGAATCATCTGTTAAAGTACACAATGGATCCTGAAATGTTGAAAATAACTAGAAATAAAGATGAGTTGTGTAAGAAATTTGACGAATTGAGTGTACAAAAAGCAGCAGGTACACAGATAAGATCCCGAGCTCCATGGGTTGAAAAGGGTGAAAAGAATAATAATTTTATCTAAACCTTGAAAAGTACAGACACATCAATAATAGATTATCTTGTATTAAGAATGCTAATAATAATTCATTATAGTCATCTGAAGAAATGCTGAATAAAAACACTTCTTTCTATACTAAATCATATAAATCTAAGAATGGCTAGACCTATGTTGCTGCCTTATGATATTGATTTTTCCATGCTGGCTAAAGTGTATTGAATAATAGTAAAATGAACCTAATAATGGGCCCAAATATGGACCGTTTGGGCCCATGTGAAATAGGGTTCTTGTGGTCACCATTTCCAACTGACATGCCAAATTTGAGCATCCTAGCGCAAACGATGCGACCTGTAGAGGGGTAACGAACCGGACAGAAGGAGGAAGGGAGGGACAGAAGGAAGGAAGGAAGGACGGGCGCAATTAATTGGGTACAAGCCGGTGTATAAAACACTGGAATATATTTACTTTTATATTGATACTTTCTTCATCATATCACGATAACATGATAACATCGTCGGAACTGAAACGTGACAGGAAATTCCTTGCAGGATGACGTCAAGTTTCAGTTCCGAAGATGTTACATGTATTGTGTTTTTGTTAAATATTTTTAAGGTGTAAGTCTGAGAAGAAAGAGACATTTGGAATCAAAAGCAGAAAATCACCACCAGCCATTGAAGAAATGAAGTTGTTTGAAAACAAAATATCCAAGATGATAGAGGATATAGAATTTTTGAAATGTAGATTTGATTTTCAGAAGAAATTGAAGAGACATAAAAGACACAAAAATGATAAAAAAATGAAAAGGGGTATCCGTCAAGGATGTCCTCTATCTTGTCTTGTTTTTATGATTTGTATTGAATTTCTCAATCTCCAAATCAAACAAAATCGCCAACGTAAAGATTTTAGCATAGACATTGGGAGAGACATAAAGATATTACAGTATGATGAAGATATCAATCGAATTCCAAAATTCATTAAAGCTATTAACACTTTTTCAAAAGTGACAGGGCTAAACCTGAATCTTGATAAAATCTTGAGGACAAACTTTTCTTCTTATCATGCAATATTGAATAAATAGTCCTGAATTTTATACAGTTGTTATTGTTGTTGCAATTAGTTTCAAGCTCATAGGCTCCTTTTCAATTGAAATTATTTCATCAGAAGGCTGTCAGAACCAAAATATCATCCAACCCCAAAATTATTTGTTCTGGGAATATTTATGGGGTAATTGAAAATTCAAATAAAAAATAATTGCTAATTTGATGCAGATATTATAGATGCTGGTATAATACATACTTTAGACATGCATTACGAAAATGGACAGCTGAATCAGGATGTTTAGGGAGTGTTCACAAAGTACTAAGGGGGGATTTTTACAATTGAATTTACATGTTTTGAATGATGTTTTGGCTACAAAAACAATTTGTATAAATGGAAAATCAGTCCTAATCCCGATTGTATATATTGTGGCAATATACAAGATTTTCTTTTTAGATCATCTTCCTATTATTTGAGTAATAGAATATTTGTGGTGTTCTCCTTTTCTCTTTCTCCTTCGCTCTAGGATCTAGTCCTAAAAAGAATCTGAAATGACAGTCAGTGTCAAAAAGGTCTTGCTTCACAAATTCACTCCATGTTTGTATTTGCATTACTCTGCTTCTGCTTCAGTTAAGATAGACAATGTATATAGCGTTTTAAAGAGAAAGGTATCAAGATTGATTTGGAATGCTCATCAACAGTGTCAGGCTCTATGCTGCAACATTCTTATCTGTTACCATGGAAAGCAGAAGTCAGGCAAAAATGATCATTGCCAAAGTGTGCCTCGCAGAACACCCTCTCCTTTGCCACCCCACAGGAAGAGATAAAATGTTTCAGACCCCACTAACACATGTGTTCAACTGTTCGTGGTAGCTCACTACGGCTATGGCCACCACATACAAAAGCAATGACAGCCTGGCGTGTGTGGATGACTTCTAAATAGATTTGTCGAGAAAAGGTGTAATATCCAGGTAGCCTCCAGAAGTGCCAAAATAAACCTCTGCATGTCATAGGACACCCTTAGAAGTGTTAATTTCATACATATTCAACTGCTTCAAAATCACGCCAAAATTATTTTGCTTGATGCAGAATATGTACTTTACAGCTGCCTTGGTATACTCAGCAACCCTCACAGCAAAAAAACGACTGGTTGAAGTACTATACTGGACTAGTAAGTTTGTTCACAAAAGAAAACATGTACGACCGCTATTATTTTAGGACTAGACCCTCTATTTTTGGCTCTAAATATGCATATAGGTGTGTGTAATTTGTGTGTGTGATTATATATTATACTTTTATCATATGATATAATCCTTTTTTTGGCCTATTTTTCATTAAGATTTTGATGAAATGCGATGATAAAAGCTTTTGTGTGATTGTACACTAAATTTGTTAACATGATGAGACATCTGCATTTTATATCTTGTTTATATACGCTATATTATCTACGATCCATGCAAGTCTTTGAAAAGAAATGTAGCATATAATTAATCTAAAAATTGATTGGTTACTGTAAACGTTTTCAAAATAAATCCACATTTGTCATTATTTTTTGTTTAGAATGTTTGTTATCTACATTTTAAGCTGATAAAAATACTGGGAAGTTCTGGGGAATTAAAAGATATAAAAGATAAACATCTGATTCTATTCTTGTGAACGTTTCCAAAATGTAATATACAGTGTACATTGTAAGTTTTCATAATGATGCAATGATAGATAAACTCATAAGCTTGATAGTAACTAATAGATCAGTAAAATTCATATATGTGAAAAATTATGTAACAATGCAAAAGATTTGATTTTTTCATCGTTATTTTAATCTTTAATAACAAAATGTTCATAGCAAACGTTTACACAATACCTATTTCTAGTGCTGTGCGTGTAAATGCAGTGTATTAGCATAGCCTTTAATATTTGTATTGGCGGGACCAATACAAATATTACACGGTAAATTACACAATTGTTTCTGATGAAAATGCTTTTATATGATTACACTAATTTGTAAATATATTAGTAATCGTTTAAGTTATAATATGTTCTAATTGTATTGTGTGAGCTATTCTGTTTTGTATATGTTATTTTATTGTTTTAATATGTATAACTATTGTCAATTTTAGAAATAAGTTATAATCAATTGTAAATAGAGAATTAAATGGCTGATACATGCAGGCATGTTGTTTGAAACTGTTTTTTAAACTGTAGTAAATGTTTGAAATCTATGCTTTAGATATTCATACTTAAATGTATGTTATGGTTAAACTACTTATTAAACTATTTATATTTAATATTTGCCGCTTTTTTGACATACTATTATTATTTGGTTTGGCAATGTCATTATGTGAAGTAGAATTTTTAAAACGATGATCCATCATTAGTTTTACTCAAATAACCTTGGTTAAATAGTATATTGAAAAATTAAAATGTGAATTAATTTGTGTATGTGATTGCTGTTTTCTCCATTTCAGTTTCATAGTCAATATTTGGTTGCATAGCTATAATAAAGCATTTAAACTATTTAAAATGTGTGTTCTTTAATTGTCACTAAAAATACATAGGCACAATATCAAATATGTCAAATTAGTCCTATGTAATGGTCTTTTCTCCAAAATTTTGTGAGCAACCACAATATCTGAAATTTAGACAGTTTTGAGCAATCACTAAAATGGCAGATCTACAGGCTGTCCAGAAATTATCACTTTCACTGTCACTAATACAATTCAGTATATATCCCATATATCTAGTATGAATAATAATATACAGATGTAAATCCTAAATAAATATACTATACTCTTTACAAACACACTATATTCAAATTTATAACCACCACCATTTGATACTACAGTGCTAGCGGCTTAAAGGTTATACTCAGTGGCCGAACAAATATACTTGTACAGAAGCAATGTGATGTGGACTATGCATTCTGAAAGTGTCGTTTCATTTAAACAGCATATTAGATTATGTAGAGCAATTTAAATACTACCAATAATAAGAGGCCAGTGTAAACACGTGAAAGCGACATATGTAAACCGAATTATTTTCGTTAGACGTAACTTGCACGGTGCACGTAACAAGAAGTCGCCTATCATGCTATCTCTCCCATGTTAAATGTGACGTTTGCTGTCAGAAATCTATGGTACGTCTGGCGAAAATCATTCCATTATGCAATATCACGTGACCTTGTGGTTTAGTTAGCAAGAAGGCATGGTATCTTAACGGTGAAATAAATATTAGATGTGGAAAATATATATATCATTTTTCTTACACTTGCAATGGAAAAGGCATTATTCATTGATACTGGACTTGACAGAACAAACATTATTTTGACTGGGCATTATACTAGAAACTCCTCAGAATTACTGAAGCGTAGCGTGCATGAAAGGGGGGTATTGTACAGTCCCAATGGGCAGACTCTCCAGGCACCGTCAGGTGCCCAGCTAGCGAAGTCTGAGCAAGTCTAAGACAGATAGATAAGCGCAAGACGAGCGACAGGACGGCAATCTGCTACGAACAACTTAAGAATAAACACTTAACAAGCTCCTGACAATCTGTTCCTTATTACCAGGTAGGCCTGCATGGACAATATTGAGAGCAATGGACCTAGACTCTACAAGGAGTTTGAAAATATATGCAGTCTCCTATAACCTTTCTATTCCTTAGTTTCTGGTCGAGTGATAGTTCATTTGAAAGCTCTTAATGAGAGACCTTTTCAAATATGGTTTTGGATAATTTTTAGAGCAAATAGTGTTTGAGCTCCGTGCGAAAATGATATTCGCGAAGTAAAAACAGCAGCTGACTATGTCGGACCCGAATCATTTTTTCGAGTTCCAAAATTGTGATACATCATTGGAAAGCCCTTAAATAGTACATTCCAAAACTTTTTTTCTTTAAATATTGGGCCATTACTTTTCAAGATATGAATGAAACAAAATTTGGAGAAAGAAACAGTAGCTTGGGTGTCACCCGTCCAGTTCGTTTTTTTTAATATATATATCTAGGAGTTGCTTGACAAATGATAGCTCACTTGAAAGCTCCCAAATGAGTCCTTTTCAAACATGTTTCTGATTATTTTTTTACACAAATAATTTTTGAGCTACTCACAAAAACAATATTCGCGACCTAAAAATGCAACTAACAATGTCGGATCCGAACCATTTTTACGAGTTTCCGATCGTGTGACACATAATTTGAAAGCCCTTAAATAGCAGGCACGTCAATGTTGTTTCAACGTTGAATCCAACATTGAAACCAACGTTGGATTTGTGTTGGTTTTGCCCGCTGCTTGGGATGATGGTATCATTCTGGTCTCACAACCTTGGGGTCGTGAGTTCGAGTCCCGTCAGGGCCACTTGATATAGTAAAAATGGAAGATGTCTCTTCGGCTATGTCAATACAGTGGCAGGAGCTTGCTTGACAGAAAAGTGAGAATAGAATCGAATTCACAAGCAAGACTTGGGGAAAATATATACAATTATAAACATATATACGTTTTAATTGTTAAATTGACCTGATCATTTTTCTATGTCTGATTTGATAAATTATTTGTAAATTGCCAAATTTGATAGACAAAACAAACTTGAAAAGCTAGAAGCCTCCCCAGCCTCATAAATAACTACGGCCCTAAACTCCATCAATAATCAGTTGATAATACAGCAGAAACTTCAACTTCCAATGCCAGATCCAGGTTTTTGGAAACGGGGGGGGGGCACTTACAGGATTTCATGTATTTCGTACGCACGATTGATGGCGGATGTGTAAAAAACCTTATGAAAATGAAGTATTTTGGTGGGGAAAGGGGGGCACACGGCACCTGCACCCCCTGGATCTGCCTATGACTTCTGTAACACAGTAGCATGGTGATAATGGCAAACCACAACAGGTAATAGTGCAGCAGCCGAAGGGGACAGAGTGGTGTCATAAAACCTCTCTATTAAGACTACCTGAGTGGCTAGCCACACAAGTGGTCTTGATCTTGATCTTTGTACATGGTTTCATAATTGTCTAGTTATGATGGGATGGGACCGCTAGATATGGTCTTATTATAGAGGTGGTCCTGCGGAGAGGTTCTGCTGTACAATTTACTGGGTTTCTGTGGAACAACGACGCAGTTTGTTAAATCTCATGATTTATGGGTTAATATTGTGGGTATGAGGATGCAATTGATAGTATCCCTCTTCACGTTCCTCAATGTGGGAACGGCTATATATAGATCTAGCTCATATTTTATATGAAAGTATCTTCATACAACTTCTAGTGGGTTTGGCACCAGTAAAAATAGATTCGCGAATCCCGTACTGGGCCTCCTGTTATAGGGTTTGCACGTTCTGCTTTTTCTCATAATAGTAGCAGTTGTATCATTCCATATTCCTTGTACCAAGCATATCACTTGTTCACTTGAGTAAAAGACTCTGCATGTAGAGGGACGGGAAAGGTAGCTTTGTAGCTCTAGCGTAACATTCCCTATACAACTGCAACTGCCAATTCAACGTTGGCATTGCATTGATAGTTCATCATCACCTTGTATCTTCACTCGTGTATTGGTTTTAATTTGATGGAGAGTTATCTTGTCAATTATATACTTCTGTTATATTCAAAGCTTTGTGTTATAATTTCTATGAAAGCAATTTGACAGACTTAATTATGCTCCCAGTAAACTACAGTGATATGCTTCATCTACCAAAGAGTCATCCTCAAGTCCATCAGTATATGTTGGAGGGTGGTTTATCTGCTCAAGTTCCAGGAAGAAGCATGAATGAAGTTAACAGTATTTTTGTTTTTGTTTGTTAATAGCAACTACATATAGACACTTTTTGCCAAATAAAATAACAATTAAATCATTAGTTTTAAACTATATTCTCCTGAAATAATTGCTTATTTGAAATTTAAAACGATTTTGTTTAAAATCTGTACAAATATCTGATTCAATCATTTATCTGATATTTAAGTTTAATTTTTACTCATGGCACATTCAAACACGTGTGGTGTGAATAAATATGAACAATCATTTTCATTTAATACAATTAAGAACGTGTTCAATTGAATTAGACAAAATATGATTTTGATTTTTTTTTTTTTTTTCAGATTTTGACTAAATCGTCTCTTACGAACAAACTCCCCCGGACCTGCAATTAATATCCTAAACTCGACTTGTGACAGGCATAGAGGAAACCAAATATCAGTATAATATTTTTTTAACAATAGGATCGTGTAGAGCGTAGCTAGCTCCCGGAGTAAAAGAGATTACCGTAGACCGACGACGCATGCGGAATGACGCGAAAAAAAATCAGTATCCTACTATAGTGACAATGTACAGAAGTTCTTCTTATTAAGACCACCTCTATTACACGACCATATTTTATCCTACGGCAATATAGGTCACGAACCTATTTAGAGATGCAACCTTTCTAATGAAACCACTTATAGATCTAAATGTCTAATCATGAGGGCAATCCCGGGAGTGGTCTTTATAGAGAGGTTCTACTGTACACATAAAATACTCGGTTTGACGATCAATATTTTTGTCATGATTTGCTATTCTATATTCTGTATTACCAGCTCAGTACGTAACACTAGTAAACAAACATATTCACACATTTGTAAGACAAGAGCGTGTTTCATGCCAAGGGTAAAGTGTGTGCACTTTCCAGGATGAGATGGAAGGCTATGAACCACCTCCTGTATGTGCTAATGAGTGCAGTACTCGTATGGATGTTGTTCATGACGTACAGAACAACTATACTTTATCACAATGTGAAGATTCCCACTGGCACTGTGGTGCCTATGTGGCCCGTGAGTGGGAGGAATGCCAGCCTAAGGCCCCTTACAGGCGGATGGGTGCAAATGGCCCCACGAACTCTGTAAGTATCATGACATATATGATAGATGTGTAACTGCACCCCCCCCCCATGTCGTGAGGGTGCCGGTGGTGATGTGGGTAACACCCGGAGGGGGGGCACTTTAATAACACATTTTGCGAACGTGGAGGCGCCATCGGAATGGGTCACAATTTCACCCCTTAACGCATCAGCAAATCATGACCCAAGTAGCTAAAATCAGCACTTGATAGGTGTAATTGTCTAATTTGGCTCTTGATCAGCACACTAAAATCATCCCATTTGCCTAGGCACCCCTTCAGATTGGAAAAACAGCACTTTAAGCCTTATGTTTTGCAAAATTTTAGCACATTTCACCCAAGATATCAAAAGTCCGGTGAAGTCCCCCCCCCCCCCCAATATCTAGGTTAGTACCCCGGCCCGGGTGGTGGTGGCTTGTGGTAGCCTACTCCCATGATCTCACATGCAATAACAAACAGGAGAAAAATTAACAATTTGTTGAGTGAATGTAAAGCTTGTAAGTATATTGATAATTATATAGGACATAGGCAGATCCCATAAAATCCCTTTAGTGTGCCCCAAAAACCTGGATCTGCCATTGTAGTATGTGTCCATAACTTGAGCACTTGCTTTACCTTTTCCCCCCAGCTTCGTGTATTCAGCGTTCTATGATGACCGGCGGTCAAGTGTAGTGGTGTTGGGGCTGCGGCGACGGGCGAGGCCGGAGGCACTTCGCTGCCAGCTGCAGCTTGCAGACGGGGCGGTGGTAACCACGCGCGGGCACGCAGCAGACATCTCAACCAAGCGATGGTTTATGTGAGTAGACTCAAAAATGGATGCCACAACCCAGGGTAATGACAAAAGTAAGTGAGTGTGTATGTGTTTTTCTTTTTTCTTTTTTTTTTAATCTTTTTTTCTTTTTCTATATTTTTGGGGGGTGGAGAGTGTGCATCGTGGGTTTCACGGCTATAAGTAATAAGCCTGAATAGATAAGGATGAGGGTGTGAAGAAATGATAGAGCTATGATCCGTTGGATATGTGGTGTGAAGCCCAACGATGGTGCCAGTACAGTGAGCCTTCCGAAGAAATTGTGAATCACAGATATTGATAGTATGCGTCGTAAAAGGAGATTGAGATGGTTAGATCATGTTGAGCGCAGCTCTGACTAGATTGGCAAAGTAAAAAATCTTGAAATAGAAGGGAAAGACAGGGATAACCAAAACAGACTTGGGATGCGGTTGGGCAGAACGATTGGGCACGTTTGGGCAGGGCTATGATAGATCCTGGTGACCAAAAGGCTTGGTGAGGACAACTGAGATGTATACTTGGCAGCCCGGCCACACCCAGTGAATGAGGAGTAATTTAGGGCCTGCTCAAATGAATTCAGGGTTTGTTTGATGATTGATAGTTAATTTATATAAAATGTAAATTTCTCTCCCTCTACAGATTCACGCCGAGCATGTTCCATTGTCCGGTAAATACTAGCAGGACGGGGGGCGCCGCGCCGCCGCCGCGCAGTGTGTCCCTGACTTACGCTCACCAAGCAGTATTCCCACCCCCAATCCCAGTGATCCAGCAGTCCGAGCACCAAATACTGTACAATTTCACTGTCTGTCTCCCGCCACTGCATCACAACTACAGCAACATCATGCAGTTGCTGGACACGATAGAAGTGAGCAGGATGTTTGGGGCCCAGTTCTTTGTGCTGTATGACTATCAGATTAGCAGTACAATTAGGCCATTTCTGCAGTACTACATTGATATTGGAGTAATTGAAGTACTCAAATGGAACTTGCCGTTCCAAAGGACCGATTTAAGTGTTGAGGGTTTACGTCTTATGCACTACAATGGACAGCAGGTGGCCATGAATGACTGTCTGTACAGGCACATGCACACGTCCAACTACATCGCATTCTACGACACTGATGAGATCATAGTACCAAGGAACAGCGACTCGTGGATGGATATGATGACAAAAAGTAAGCATCGACCAAACATAGGAGCATGGAGTGTTAGAAACACGTTCTTCACTGTGCACGGATCAGGTGACAATTCTAGCGATAGTGCCAGTAACACAGCCAATGATAGTGACACCAATAATGTGAGGATAACCCCCGACAGAGAAGCGAGAAGGCTGGGCATCAGGTCCCTCCTCAACACCAAGAGGGAGGCCATGATCTTTCAAACCCCATACAGGTGCGTTTAACGGTTAAATCTTATTTGCAACCAATATATATGTGACACAATTGTAGTCTGTTCGTTTTAGACCTTATAAGTCATTATAAGTGCCCGTCTAGTTCCAGCAAACTGACCCAAGTTATTACTGTAAAGGATGGGGAGGAGTGCAAAGGCCAGCCACGTGGCAGTCGGTTTACTGTGCATAGTTTATTAACATCACATGCATGAGTTCCCAACCCCTGCACAGATCAACGATGTTGGTCAAACGCGAAGCGTTAATGTAGTCTAGCATTGTGTGACAGCAATTGAAAATTGCACTTGATTCCTGCAGCCACCGGGGTTACAGTTGCAGTCTAACATCACATTCTACTGTCCCACCCTGCAGGTCGAAGGTGCTGGTGCGGCCCCGGCTGGTGACCATGGTGGGCGTACACTATGTGCACCGCTTCCTCCGGCCCGGCATCAGGACCAGCGACATGCATCCGCGGGTAGTCACCCCTGGCACGGATATCTACCAGGCCTTTATAATATCTGTGATGTCTGGACGGGTTAAATGTTTGCCTTTTTTTATGTTGTCCTATGGACAAGTAGTCCTATGGACAAGTAACAAGTAGTGTCGTTCAATACAAATTTTGCATTTATAAAGAGATTGATTGCATTGATATGTAAATGAATGGGACGAGTAAATTAATATAAGAACAACTCGGTTTCAGTAAGGGATACAGTAAGATACATTGATCAGGTACTCCACGTGATCAAGCAATACCAGCAAATATGCCAATCCTGACAAACAATAGTACGCGGGCAGATCCAGATCTAGGTTTGTGGAAAGGGGCGTGGGGCCCAGGTATGGGATTTCATGGGTTTTGTACACGCTTTCATGGCATATATGCAACCCCCCCCCCCACACACACACACACACACACCTGCCCCTGGATCTGCCTATGAGTATGATTCCCGTATTATTTAGGATACTGCCCTAATAGCGTATCTTTTATTCCTGTAGGTGGCGCTACTGTACCACTACCGCGGGACACGCGAAGGCGCCGAGTTGGTGGATGACCGCACCATGCAAAGGTACCGCGACCGGGTGGTAGGCAGGCTACAACGGGTACTCCATCATGTAGAGAATGAGTAACATCTGTGGCAGCAGGCATCAGCAGCTTATTGAAATGGGTGGAAGTAGTGGGCAGCAGCAGGACACGCCCCCGCCGCCCCCAGTTCCGACTTGTGATCACACAATGTTGGATACTGTGTGTGAGGACCAGACAAGTGTATGCAGGATGCACGTGGAACAGCACATGTGGTGCTTTAAACGATGTTAGAATCATCATTCCAAAAATGGACTAATGCAGATCTATCAAATTGGATAGCATGGAACTTTACTCTACACTGACTACAGATCTACTAGTGGATCATGTGAGGTTTTGCAGCCTTGCAGGTGATGCTATTTTGCGTAAAAGAACTGGTATGGTGAGTCAACTGTCACAAACATGAATACGGTGGTAAATACTGTCAGACTGGGGCAGCATTTTATTTGAATTGGTACACTAGATCACAAAAATATCAAAACAGAGAATAATTTTATAACATAGATTCTCTCACAAAGCACCATAATGTATGGAAGTGGCTTAAAAGGCTTGAAATACATATATAATTGTGATAGTAAACGATTTGTATGGACTATCTAATTCTTGTTTAGCAATTGTCTACATTTTTGTATAGCTATTTTAGTTGACTTCCTGAATTTAGTGACTGATAAAGGGGAGTTGGATGTACGTGTGCTGAGCGGGCTGCACCCAGGGGCTCGGGGGGGTTACTTCAGGGGTGAATGGGTAGGGGGTGCCACTGAAGGTCCAAAATCATACCCCTTTTAGTGAAACCGGTGAAACTATGAAAATGATACCCCTAGTGAAACCACAGGATGAAAACAATGGGGTATTATCCCAAGGGGTATTATTCTATGTGATACTGTAATGAAAACAAGATTTTCTGCAGCTTATATTTACCTTTTATGCTTTTTTATGGCTCAATAATGCAAAATCACATGAAAAGAGAGCTAGATATTGAACCTCGAGATTGAACTTCCCTCCGTGAAACTGGCTGGAATGTTGAAATCAAGACCCCTAGTGAAACTGAGTGGTGGAAAAGGTGGCCCCTAGTGAAACTGAGTGGTTGAAAGGGTGACCCCTAGTGATACTGCGGGGTTGAAAAAGGTGACCCCTATCAGTGGCACATGCCGTATAGGGCGACTATGGAAGTACCCCCCCCCGAGCCAGGGACCTCCAACACTCAGTGGGGCCTCAGATGTTGGCATGTTTATGTGAAAGCCACTAATAATAACCTTTTAGATGGCCCTTGATATTTGAATTACCGGGCATAAAAATGAATCTTCAGTGCAAAAACATTACTGTAAAACTAAAAATGTTTGCGTGCGATTTGATTTACGAATTTCGTGGGCAGGGTGCAAAAACGCAAACTTAAATAGTCAGCAAACATTAATAGCCTATGTAGAGGGGGTATATACCACCCCTTGGCCTCAAAATCTCAATAAATTAATGTTACAAATCTCAATGCAAAAGCCCTTTTCTCCAATCTCAATCAATTGATCTCAATGAATTGAAAGGTCAAATCTCAATTCTCAATGAATTGAAAACCCAAATCTCAACTCTCACTAAATTGTATATACCGCCCTCTATGTAAAGTAGGTCCAGGATGGACCAAAATTGCAAAATTAAATAGTCTCAAAATAATTCATAGGTCAAAATTGCAAAATTTATTAGCCACGAAATATTCTAGTTTTACAGTAGACTGTTTCTATTCGTTTTTGTTATCACGCTCGTTACAAAAATAAAAACATAACACACATTGAAATAACTAACCTGTTTTATGACGATATGTATTGTAAGTTTTCAATAATATTGTCGCTGATGACTCACAAAGTTGCACCGGGTGATGCTGACTTGTGAAAAACAATGATCTATAGACTAGATATTTGGTACATCTAGATGTATATGTATGTAGACTAGTTGACTGACAGAACACAGCTACTCAAAGATAGATATATCGGCTGTTACTTTAGTTAGGAATAAGTGCCCTATTAATGCATAATTAGTATGTGTCAATCATACATATAATTATATATTTGCTGATCAATTTTTACGGGTTCTAAGTAAAAGCCGAGTTTGACTGTGGTAAACATAGGAAACTGTGCAACATGGTCAAACCTAAAGTGCTTGTATATCTTTACTATCTACAATTGTATTATATACTCATCTCCAGCCAGTATGTTGTGAGTAAGAGTATATGTGATTAACTTTAATAGATTCATAAATGGGACACTTCATAAACTTTAAGCATAATAAGGACTATGCACAAGCTTTACATAAAATTGAAGCTCCGTGTATGGTTATCATGACACTTCGAAAGTTGAAAATCGTACTACTCTATACCAAACCTCTAGTGGACAAGATGCTTTAAACCGAGATGCAAGCTCTCTATGATCACTGAAAAATGGTGGACGTGTGCCTAGTCGATAAGCAACGTTTCAAACTAACGGCAGATAAGGGAGTGCTCATTATTTAAGTCAGTGGGGAGTCTGGGAAATTCAGGGAGGTTCTCTATTTTGGTACACATATTTTAGGGGGAATCATCAATTTTGTACCAAGGACAAGAGGGCGGTTGTCTATTTTGTGCCAGGATAATATTAAAGTGGTTTTGTGTGTGTGTGTTTTTTTACCGTCATTTCATGGGTAAAGCACATGCTAATTTAGTGCGTATAATCGTGGCAACAAACATTTGATAAGGGGGGGGGTGTCACCTATTTTGTACATGAAAAAATAAGGGGGGTTGCCTTTTTGTAAATAAAAATAAGGGGGGTTATGAATTTTGTACATGTGCATCAGACCAAATTCTCACACTCCCCCCGGGAATAAATAATGGGCAGTCCCTAACACAGAGCTGACGTGAAACAAATTTTGAGCATGTTGCTATTGCCGACGATTAGATTGAAACGGTAAACCCAAACCCAACGATAAACAGCGTGCACTGAACTATAGTCTAGTTCCCAGCGTCACCATAACTATTAAAGTTGACCGTATAGGGGGTGTAGATCAACGCACTCAAACATTACTCGATCGTTACCACTCTGCTGAGCAGTGGGACAGAGCCTAGTTGAATCAGTCAGAACGCACATGAAAATTTTCCGGCTATGTCAGTGTTCGGACTGGAATGTGTGTTTATGTATCTCGACGTCTAGATCTAGATCTATATTGTCTTCGTTATAGTCGGACGTTTGACGTAATAACGTATAAAACACTCGCAGTATTCAGTAGTACTATCAAGTACTGGATGTTGTCTGTGTGCCCGTGTGTGATAAAAAAAAAGAAACAAGATTTTATTAATCACTGTTGAAGTATAGGCCATGCAAATATTGCTAATACTTACAGAATATGTGACTTAATATTGAATCCATCAAACAAGATATAATGAAGTCTAAACTAGTCTCTATTCTAAAATTGTCAAGTGACGTAGTCTTTGTCGTAGATCTAGTCTACACCCACCACGGCACCAGGGCAGCTGCAGCTGTAGGGTATTAAAGATAAGAAACTAGATTGCGGTTTGCATGTCAAAGTACAAGACTTGTAGTCGCACAGACATTATATGTATATGCCATAGCGTACTTCGTAACCAATGGAACGTTAGACTCTAACTATTGCAGGGATGGCATTCGTGGCACACCTGGTGAAGCTTGTGGCTGTGTTGACCACTGTCCACCATGTCGGTGCAAACATGAGATCGCGCTTGCCATACAAGGTCATTTCTCCATCCATTATGGATGACGCATATGTCGGCTGCTGGTTTCTTCCAAACAACACCTGGCTGTACCATGAGCCTTATATGACGTCTCAAAGTCATGAGATAGAAACGTGTATACGGTTGTGCAGGGACGAACATTTTTCGTTTGCAGGGCTGCACAGAGCACATAAATGTGCGTGTGGGAATAGCTATGATGGTATACCATCTGAGGAGTGCAAGTGGGGTAGAAAGTGCTTCAATGACCAGATACATGTGTGTGGAAGCGTGAAGGAGAAGCACTATAGCATCTACCGCACGTGCAATTATGGCGGATATGGCCTTAATTGTGATTTCACTAGTGGCGGCAACTGCCAAGATTTGTGTGGGTATAATTCTGATTGTTGGCACGCATACCCTCAACCCGTAAAATGCGTACCCAACTGTCCTGCTGGATATGTGAGGAAAACGAATAATGTCAGAGGATGTCTAGAAACGTGTCCCAAAGGCAAGTGGGGTGGTTATTGCGAGCAAGAATGTACCACATGCAAGAACAATAACTGCCACCATGTCACTGGCTTTTGTTATGAGGGATGTAATAAAGGAAAAGGTCCATATTGCGCCAACAAGTGTCAAGAAGACGATAAATGGCGCCCCACAGGCCCATGTCCATTCTGCAAGAAATGTTTGGATGGTATATGCAAGGGTGGTAATAAGCCACCGTATTGCATGTACGAGTGTCCGGAAAAGTGGGAGGGAGCATTTTGCGAAGCGTGTGAAGATGGACAGTGTGGCCTGCACTGCGAGCTGAAGTGTGGTGAGAGGTGCAAGGCGTGTGCAATGGATGGGTGCAAGTGTATCGACTGCATCATCGGGAATTGGGGACCGAATTGTGACCAGACATGCCCAATTGAGTGTGATCCAAAGCTGGGCTGTTGTATTGAGACTGGGCGGTGCTGGAAGTGCCGCGAACAGCACCCAGACTGTTTGCTTGCATGTGCGCACTGTTACAACGGTACATGTGATAGGCGCAGCGGCTCGTGTGGAGAGTGCGTTGTCGGCTGGTGGAGCAAGTTTTGTGACAAACCATGTCCAGCGAACTGCACACGAGAGTGCCACCAGGAAACTGGAGAGTGCCTCCCACAAAATTGCACTGATGGCACCTGGGGAGAGCAATGCAAGAAGCCATGTGGTCACTGTATTGAAGGCAAATGCACCAAGAAGTATGGCTACTGTACGGTGTGTGAGCGCGGCTGGTGGGGCGAGGGATGTGAGAAGGAGTGTGATAGTTGCGAGGAAACATACGGATATTGTAACCAGATCACAGGGGAGTGCGAGAATCCAAACCCGCGGTGCACAGACGAGCTGTGCCAGACCGGCTGCTTTATACTGTTTCTTCTGCTGTTTATAATGTTGCTGCTATTCCACGGATGGCTTTACAAAAAGCGTTGGGACAAGCGGCAGCTGTTGGCTTCGAAAAAGGCTTCGGTTAAGCAAGGACCGGGTGGGGACGCGGGGGCATTAATGTATGATAAGCGCCTGCCCTTCATCAACATCATGACGCTTAGCCCAACGGGGAAACTCAAGAAAGGAGTGAAGGGATCTCAGGCAGCAGTGGAAAATGATCTAGAGCGGCTCGAGCAGTATAGGGAGATGCTGATGCGGATTTGCTCTGGTACAGGCATTCATCCTGCACTTGTTGGCGCTATGATGAGCCGTGAGACTCGCGTCGGACTGGACATGGATGAGGATGGCTTCAATCTAACAGGCGACGGCTATGGGCTACTTGCGTGCAAGGCATCACAGATTTCCAACTGCTATCAGCAAGACCCCGAGGGAGAGAAACATATGGAGGAAGTGTGCCAGCTGCTAGTCGATTACTACAACAGCGTGCGTGCATATCACCCCAACTGGACCGACGCGGAGGTAATGCAAGGTGCAATTGCTGCTTATCACCTTGGCCTTGACAAGGTTAGGAAATGGAACAGTTTGAAAGACGAAGCGAGCTTGAAGGAAGATTATTCTAATGACATTGTGGCACGAGCACAGTATCTGGAAGAACACTATGGGTGGATGCACTGCATGACACCTAAAGGCAAAAAAGCTGCGCGGAGGAGGTCGTCCCTCTATTTCACTGATCCTGTTGGCAGAATCAAAGAGGTCTCTGGCAGCGTGGCCTCATCCATACTGTCGGCTCCTGTGATTGATGTGGAGGAACTCGTCCCATGCACGTGTGCGGAGATCTACCATGCCATGCGGACGCCAGGGGCAGCTCGACCCCCACCCTGCCAGGCCAAGTACCACGTGAAGCCTGGCACAGATAATAAGGTGTCTCGTGCTAGCTTTGTATCTGATGATGCAGCAAACTGCACATGTCCCGAGCTGTATCAAGCGATTCTGAAGAAAAAGCCGCGACCCCCGCCTTGTAAGGCCAAATACCACATTATACCCGGAACAAAAATGACATCCAAGAAAGCATTTCATGTTTGCAGCGATTGCAGAGAGTGCATATGTGATTTTGCCCCTAAAAAATGCAAAGCCAAATATCACATCAAGCCAGGCACCAGCATGACCTCAAAAAAAGCTTTCAAAGATGACAACACGAAACACAAGGACTTAAAGAAGTGTATCTGTATGCTGCTGCTTAAACGTGCACAAATCGACAAACTGACAGGCAAGATCCAGAAATGTCCTGCGGACTACCACATCATCCCTGGCACGATGATTACGTGCAAACGGCCATTCTTCTCAGACGACGCCTTCGAGTGTAACTGCGGTGGGAAGCATCATGGGGACTCAGAAGAAGAGAGCGGTGATGAAGAAGGGCCGCTCACCTCGTCGTGCAAGGCAGCATACCACATCTTACCCGGCAGCAGCGTCACGTCCAAGACCCGGTTCCAGATGCAGCACCAACATCACGATGACGAATCATCCGACTGCTCCTGTCCATCGGTTGAAAGTGCCGTGCTGAGTATATACCGGCCGCTCGCTGTCCGCAAGCTCAAGGGGAAAGCAGGCGACGAGAGCTCAGATTGCTCCTGCCCATCCTATGAGGAGGTAGGAACTCGCCTTACTCATCCCATTGGTACATGGTCAGTTAACGTTTTAATTGGTTTCTGTCTAATGCCGTTCAACTCACTTACAAAATGTCACAATATAATGTTAGTTACTGTAAAACCTTTTAAATTTGTAAATTTTCTAAATTATGTGCTTATTAACTGTATACACCTGTTCATTGGTATACTTGTCACATATCTTTCTCACCAATATGGGGAGCATACAGCACATCACAACTGTAGCACAGATGTGCTTATCACTATCATTACCATTCACCCACCTGGCCTGTACCTATTTAGAGTGTAGGTAACACAGAGCAGTGTGCAGCCTGTTAGAGATGACTTTGTTGTAACGCTCTATCTATTCCGTCACAGAATCATTGCATCTTTAATATTCGGGGTAAACCTACTATGTATGTTCACATCCTTTATGATTGGTGAGCTACATGAAAATAAACATATATACAACATTAAAGTTTGCGATTTATGTTTTTGAATTGACGTCAAAACCACAAACTTAAAGAGCTGTGAACTTGAAAGGGTTTTACAGTACCATTTAATATATTTGCATTTTCAATTTTCTCCTCTTATTAAATAGCAAAATTAAATGGTTCTGTAACTAACATATATCTTAATTGATTTTGTCATTTTTCAAGCGACCCAAATTGCACACTGTGTATTTTGACATTTCTGTATCAGATTGAATTCCTGTTTTATTATAAATGACCTACTATACCAACTCTACTTTACTTGCCCAATCCACATCAAATTTGCGGCACATCAAATTTGTTTTTGTCAGGATACACAAGCATTATAAGTTCATGACTATATTGACCATATGTGAAAACATGGTACTTGCAGTACCGGGCAATTTCTTTATTCACATTTCTGTGAATTCTAGCCGCCCAGAGTAATGCTGTGTACATGTTATGTGACATAATTAAACCTTGAACCCTACTTCATTAAACCATGTAACCAAACTGAGACGTGTCTTTGTACCAACCACTGCAGTACCTCACCATTGCTAATGTTATTATTGTGTTTTCTACTACCAAAACTAGTTGGAGCTGGTGAACATAATGACCCCGATCCAGTCAGCTTACGGCTCTCCCATGAACTCTGGAGATGCCACGCCAGTACAAAGGTCCCCCCCTCCATGGTCGCCACCCACCGATTGCAGTCGATCACGCACACCCGTATGTACCTGTTGCAAGTAATCTCAAGTGCACCTTATTTGTTGCTTAGACTTGTAATGGTGTACATGTAACACCCAACTGTCACGCCTGTATATACCATTTCTGTTGCGCATTATCTAAGGCTGAAATTAGACTTGTAATCTTGTTGATTAGTTGACTAGTCATATTGTGCAATCAGTGTTGAAAATTTGGGGCAAAAAGTTGTCCGCCATCAGAGCAAGTAATTACCATGACAATAATATGCAAAAGGGGTGAGAGGGCATCTTCATTAAAAAAATGAAATTGATGATTGTCTTTGGTGCAATTTGTAGCATTCTAGATTCGAATTTACTATGAAATACGTCACCTTTGCAATTTTATTTAAAACGTTTCAAAATCAAACCGACATAGCAATGTTGGATTAAAACACAATGCTGATTTGAGTCTTTAAAGTTCATAGCAAAAAAGTTATCTGACACCAGGGCAAACAACTCTAAAACTAATACTTGCCCTGAATACCAGTTACTTGAAGGGCAGGCGGCTATTTCCAACACTGCTGTTATAACTTGAATTTGTGGATAATTCAGGAAACAACCATTTTGTTTCATATTCTTCAGGCACAGTGGTATTTCGTGTACATAAAATGCCCTTAACGTTTTTAGTATACTACCAGTATGATGGAATTTCAATTTTGCTCTAATTCTCTAACTTTTTTACCTTCAGTGATCTCAAGACATATCAAATTGGCTTGGTGATCAAAAATTATAAGAGAATTCATTGTTTCACTTAAAGTAGTCATTTGTTGTTTATGGCCTAATACCATATTTTCTTAAATAGCTGACTAACAATGTTTGTATCATAATGACACATCATGAACATGAAAAGACTAGAGAAACCTTGCAGAGAGAATAACATATGAATGAGCCATACATGTCATTCTTTCTGCAAGCCAGGATGCACCTAAATTATATACATAGTTACTGGCACAATGTGTAGATAGTCATATTTATGATGTTTGTAGCTTTAAACTAATGTGCTAAGTGTCAAAATGGGACCAGGAAAAATGCAGTTACAAGCAAAATACCACATTGTCATTTAGAAACACATTTAAATTTGCTGCCTGCAGTGTTCTCTTATACAACTTCCGGCGTCGGAATAGCGTCGGCCTTGAATAAGCGCCAGGTGAATGAGGTGTTTGAAAATAACAAGTGCCAGGGTGGCTATTCAAGAAAATATGGTATGTTTAAAATACCGTTACGTATATGGTGTTTTTAATTTCCTCTACCCCCAAATTGTGGTTCTAAACATGTACTCACTTCAGTCACTCCAAACGTAATTTCATTTCCTCCCTTACTTCCAAGCCACCAATTACCTACGCAAATTAGTTTCACATACTAGATGGTGTACTTAAAAAAAATATATAGATTTGGGGGCCTTTAATGTGTACACAAACACCCTCTGCCTATTGTCTACCATATTTCTTTGGTTTCATTTATGGACCAGGTAGTGGGGACCCGGGACCCAGCCAATGCAAAATATAACTTAATCGTTCACTTTAATGAAGAGTTTACGTAACTTTGCATGATTGGTAGTTGGTATGAGGGTTCAAAATTAAGCTTGGGAGCCACCTGAATTTTGACCTTTAAAGGGGTCAAATCAGGGGTCAAAGGGTCAAAAAATGATAAAATTCCATTTATTACGGTTTTTGTGTATCTAACAGAAATAAAGAGCATTAAAGCAACATTTAGAATTCATATTCATAGAACATGTTCTAAGAAGTATTTATGAACTATTTATTGTTGTTACTTTATTATAAATACTGCAATACTGTGATATTTGAAATCTACATACCCAAGTTCCTATCCAAGGTCAATACAAGTTTTGTTCCTAAATTCAATATTAAATGAGATAAATGGAATTTTATCATTTTTTTACCCTTTTACCCCTGATTTGATCCCTTTAAAGGTCAAAATTCAGGTGGCTCCCAAGCTTAATTTTGAACCCTCATACCAACCACCAATCATGCAAAGTTTCATAAACTCTTCATTAAAGTGAACGATTGACCCATCTAGGAACCCTACTAAGGATTAATGAATTTGACAGGTGCGCGGCAGTAGCCCGTCGAGCAGGGGGGGATTCAGTAGTGTGGGCAGCGTTCGGTCGGCGCGCAGTTCTGGGGTCTGTGTGCCGTGCCAGGCAGCCTTCAAACGATTCAGCGAAAGAGAGGGTACGATATACTGGTGGTTCATTCAATGTATTATTTATTTATTTTCTACTTTTACATTTATTTACATTTACAACAATAATACTTAAAGTTGTACGATTTAAAGCATGTTTTGCCACTTTTTCAAGAGACTGTACCATAGGGTTTAATAGGCAATGACCTTATGTATACAGGTGTTATTGGTTTATTTATCACAAAACAAGTTTTTCAAAATAGGTTTTAATGCTGGCAAAAAAAATTGTTTTCGATTGTAATACTGTTTATTACTCCACATGCTCTTCAAACACTCGTAGTTTTGACACAGAATTAGGTGACTTAAGCCCAGGCCAGCTAGTTTTCATTGATTGTGGCAATGTTGGCGCTACTTCATGCCCCGCTTCATGGTCTATGATTTTATTTTTGCATTTATTACCGTGATTCTTGAACTTCTGACCGGTGTCTACTTCAGGTGTGGAGGTCATCACCAGTGAGAGTCGCGCGGCGAGTCGCGCTCGGAGCGAGGCTAGCAGGCTTAATGCGGCAGCCTCGCCCCCTCCACAGCGCAGTCCCCTTCCCAGCAGCAGCTCGAGCGATGTGTCCCCAATTGACCTCCACAGCGCCAGTTCGTCACGGCATAGTCCGAAACCAGCAGCTAAAAACAGCAGTAAATTACTTACATTATGCTGCTCCAGTCGCACCACCAGCATCAGCAGCATGACCAGCGATGACCCACGAAATGACAGCAATAATAACAGTGCACAAGCCAGTCGAGAGGCCAGTCCACGAACAACTCCGTCACCGCATAGTCCAATGCCAGAAGTTGAAAATAACAGCAATAATAACAGTCCTCGAGCCAGTCGAGAAGCAACTCCGTCACCCCATAGTCCAATGCCAGAAATTGAAAATAACAGCAATGATAATAGTCCTCGAGCCAGTCGAGAATCAACTCCGTCACCCCATAGTCCAATGCCAGAAGTTGAAAATAACAGCAATGATAATAGTCCTCGAGCCAGTCGAGAATCCAGTCCACAAGCCAGTCAAACCCAGTACAGCAATTACGAGACTATACGAGAGTACACCGGTTACTTGAGCCAGAGTAGAAGCGATTTTGATGATGAAAGCGCAACAGGCAGAGAGGGCAGTACACAAACAACTCTATCTCCTCATAGTCCAATACCAGAAGTTGAAAATAACAGCAATAATAATAGTCCTCGAGCCAGTCGAGAAGCAACTCCGTCACCCCATAGTCCAATGCCAGAAGTTGAAAATAACAGCAATGATAATAGTCCTCGAGCCAGTCGAGAATCCAGTCCACACGCCAGTCAAACCCAGTACAGCAATTACGAGACTATACGAGAGTACACCGGTTACTTGAGCCAGAGTAGAAGCGATTTTGATGATGAAAGCACAACAGGCAGAGAGGGCAGTACACAAGCCAGTCACACTGAGTATACCTTCAGTACACTGAGCGTTATTGATGATGCAAGTCCTACACGTACCCTAAGCCCAAGGGAAAGTCCGATACCAGAACCTGAAATTAACAGCAATAATAACAGTCCAAGGCCCAGCCCACGAGCTAGCCCAAGAGCCAGTCCTCAAGTCCTTGGGGACAGTGGTCAAACGCCATTCACACTGACCGTCCCTGGAGCCAGCCTGAGCAGAGGCAGCCCACAGCCAGCCGGCGAGGAAACAAACACCAACAACAACAGTCCTAGGGCCAGTCCTGTCGGCTTCCAGTCGCCGACCATCTTCTCTCTGCCCCCAAGTCGCGGCCATAGCAAGAGTCGGGTAGACATAGATTTTGATAGTGGTGTGGTGAAGCTTCGAAGCGTAGACATAGATTTCGATGGCATTGAGGATGACGCGGTCGAAAGGTCCGTTGCCGCTGATGCCACGACGGCAACACCATTCCAGACGATGAGCGAGGCGATCCCAGTGATCCAGATGCAGTCTTCGGATGGACGGACAACTCCATATGTCACCGAATCTCTACAAGTGAGCCGCCAAAGACAATTGAGTGGTGGGTCGTCGGTTTGCTCCTGTGGCTACCACGGCCCCCACTACATTGGCGGTCAGCACCCAGGCTCATCTGTATGTTCATGTCCGTACGCCACCAAAGTTGAGTCAACAGATACAATGCGTCCCGCTCAGAGCGCCGCCGCCGGCATGAGCACCCTGAGGCCCCCGGTGGTGCCACAGAGGCATGGAGCGAGCACCAGCCCCAAGCCCTCAAAGGGGGATGAGTCATCCTTCTGCTCATGCCCATCTGCTGTGACCGATGATGAAGGTATGAGCACTCTTATACCACCGGTGGTTCCACGAGTGCATGGAATCACCACTGATCCCAAGCCCTCAAAGGGGGATGAGTCATCATTATGCTCATGCCCCTCTGCTGTGACCGATGATGAAGGAATGAGCACTCTTAGACCACTGGTGGTGCCACAAGTGCATGGAATCAGCACCAGCCCCAAGCCCTCGAAAGGAGATGAGTCATCCTTATGCTCATGCCCCTCTGCTGTGACCGATGATGAAGGCATGAGCACTCTTAGACCACCAGTTGTACCACGAGTACATGGAGTCAGCACTGATCCCAAGCCCTCAAAGGGGGATGAGTCATCATTATGCTCATGCCCCTCTGCTGTGACCGATGATGAAAGAATGAGCACTCTAAGACCACCAGTGGTGCCACGGGTGCATGGAATCAGCACTGGGCCCAAGCCCTCTAAAGGGGATGAGTCATCCTTATGCTCATGCCCCTCTGCTGTGACCGATGATGAAAGAATGAGCACTCTAAGACCACCAGTGGTGCCACAAGTGCATGGAATCAGCACCAGCCCCAAACCCTCGAAAGGAGATGAGTCATCCTTATGCTCATGCCCCTCTGCTGTGACCGATGATGAAAGAATGAGCACTCTAAGACCACCAGTGGTGCCACGGGTGCATGGAATCAGCACTGGGCCCAAGCCCTCTAAAGGGGATGAGTCATCCTTATGCTCATGCCCCTCTGCTGTGACCGATGATGAAAGAATGAGCACTCTAAGACCACCAGTGGTGCCACGAGTGCATGGAGTCAGCACTGATCCCAAGCCCTCAAAGGGGGATGAGTCATCCTTATGCTCATGCCCCTCTGCTGTGACCGATGAAGGAATGAGCACTCTTAGACCACCGGTGGTGCCACAAGTGCATGGACCCAGCGCCAAGCCCTCGCAAGGAGATGAGTCATCCTTATGCTCATGCCCTTCTGTGACTATTGATGAAGGGAGCTCTACAATGTCCTTGGCAGCAGAAGCCTTGGTGAGGAGTGCACTGATGAGTGAAGGACTTAAAGAAGGCGGAACAGAGGATAGAAGCCAAGAAAGAGAGGATGTCAAACGAGGAGGCAATACATTGGCAGCCCAAGCAAAACATGCACCCAGAAGTGAGGACGTTCTAGAACATGATGTGCAGGCTGGAGGAGTGGAGAGTGTGCTGCAAAGTGAAGGTGTGAGAGAAGATGAAACACTAGTCCAAGCTGTGCAAAGTGAAACATTTGAAACCTGGGAAACATCCACAGTTGAAGCAGCAGAGGGTGCGCTGAACATTGAGGACGCAGAAGATGGAACGAGTAGACAAGAAAGTAAGGAATTTAAAGTGAAAAATGAAGTTAAAGAATTGAAAGAAGATGATGCTGGTGGATCAAACACGTGACTCTGAGTGGGAATATTTATGAAAATGAATGAGATGGAATATTGCAATGTGTTCAGTTTTTGCCAATTATTATTTGGTAAAGTATTTGGCTTTTTATTTTAATAAAGGGTGTGATTTTTTATGGATTACAAATTTAGAAAGTAATAGTAATTTGTAATGTTTATTTTGAAAACATTTTGAATGTTGGGTTGTTTCTTGTTGATTTATTCTATATATAATATATATGAAATTGTTTTTACAGACTAGTTTATAATATTTTGTTATCTAATTGTATTTATTGGTGATTGTTTACTGTTGTTATTGTAAAAATATCTTGAGTCTTTTATTCTTATTTAATAATCGCTCTTCATATATTTTTTTAAAATCCATAGTTCATTTATTTATTTGAATCTAGATTTTTGCTTACATTGTTACACTAAGTTAGGAACATAAGATTTACTGTATACTTTGATTTAAATGCATGCATTTTCATTGTATTTTTAAATAATCATAATTATATGAAAATATTTAGTACAAAAAATGTTTTTGCTTATCATTGGTGTACCCGAGTGGCTTACTTAGTTGCGAAGAATTCCTATAAGTACAAAATAATAAACAGTAAGTTTGATGACAAAACATATGGTACTAATAATTTACAAAAGCAATAATACCAGTCATTATAGTTGTTTTTAAGTTGTAACTGCTGGTGAAAAATGTTGGTCAAAAAAGATAATTTTGAATTAAATTTTCTAAACTTTATTAGCTAGATGTAAGTACTTTTAAATAAAAATAATTCCTCATCAGAGCTAAAATATCCAAAAATATAAAAACATTTTCTAAATTATAAATATATGAAGTAAATATTCTATCATAAATCCAAGTTAGAAATACATCTTATTGGTAAGTAGGCAATGAATGTAGGAATGATCAAATATTGACATGCTTATTAAAAAAATGTTGGAAACTTACTGTTAAAATGTACAATATTGAGTTGTTTTAAATTGTTTACGTTATGCTGTACCACACAGTTGTAAAATACAATGCACTCATCAATTTAGAATTACATGTAACATTGAAATTAAACCGCTTTCATACTGAACATACAATATACACATGTACCCTTTTAAGTTTATTACACTATATATTATCATGCAAAAACATTATAACACAATATAAACCAACAAAGCATTGAGGGGCAGGTTGTAAATAAATGGTATTAAGAGAGTCCTCCAAGGAATGTTCCTCTAGGGACTTCACCTAGGTAAAACTCAGCTTTCGAGTTCATTAAGTATCCTGGGTGTGATTTACTATTGTTTATTTGTCCTCAATGATTTGTCATGGAGAAACTAGTAGAATCTTGTACACCAGAATTAAAGAACACTTGGAACGAAACCGCAATAAACCATAAATGAAACACAATATAACATTTCACCCCAACAAATATCTAAACTTTGACATCACACCTATCAGCTACCACCTGACCCCCTCGGTAAAAAAAAAATCAAATGACATGTAACCATGAAAGACTTTGTTTGCAATGGACAATATTTTTTTTTCTTTAAAGAAACATTTTCAACACATTTGAAATCATCTTATCAGCACATAATAATACATAATAAATCAATTATAATTACATATAAATGTCAATGTATTTGATTACAGTCGCATTATCATGCTGTAGCGATTACATTCACACCAGGTCATTGACATCCTTGTCATACTATATCTTTCTAAACTCCACATGGAGCATAAAGCAAATCACAACTGTACCACAAACGTGCTTTTCACTCACATTTTTGATAATATTTGCCCACCTGACTTGTACATTTTTACTGTGTTGATATCATGTAGCAGTGTACAACCTGTTAAAGATGAGTTGACCCAACCAGAAATCAAGCCTACAGCCTTCTGTATACACGCGTCAAACTCCCTATCCACTTGGCCAGGGCACACTGGATTGTTTGATCAGTCAAATGACAAATTACCCTAGTGACGACTAGGGCCTAGTCTCTAGTCCTCTACCCTAGTCCCAATGATACTGATTTTAGATGTCAGCTTGGTAGTACTGAAGCAGACGAAGCGCCTCCCTCTGGCCACTCAGTAGTGCACCATGTACTGCAGAATAGTACTCAGGATGAGTTGCTTCACCCGCAAACATCAACAGGGGCTAAAACAAAACATAAAACCACATGATCCTACTTGTATTGGTAGACAATTTTTGTAATCTTTTGAAAACTTATTTGGATATACATGCATATTCATTGTACTTCTACATGTGCATCAATGGATTTCTATATTTATCACATTTGTTAGTTGAATGTTGAATTCCATATCCCCATCCTAATCATATTTCATAATTGTTGTGTGCAAAATTATTACCAAAAGCAGAATAATATACAACAGAATATTGAGCATATACCATAAATTCCTATTTACTTTAAGCCCGAGTCATTATTTAAAGAGTAGGGGGTCGGAAAAAAACTGGGAAGGGGTCATATGTTTAAATTTCAATATTGTGGGGGGGGGGGGGGTTCAGAAATTTGAAAACGTGTTGTGGCGGGTCACTAGTTTGAAAATGTATGAAAAAGTTTGAATTTAAAAGAATTGGGAGGGTCAAATGTTCTGATTTATAGACTTTTAGGGGTCGGGGATGGCGGATGAAATATTTGGAATGGTGCCGTTCAAAATCCTATATATGACCCCAAAGGTAACTACAGTACATGGGTTCTTAAAGTATTGCCTAAATAAACTCTTCCTTTAAAAATCTGGTGCCCACCACATCACCCTCCAACGAGCTGCTACAAGCGATCCTGCATCACACTTTCTATTTGCTTCATATGCCACAGTTTGAATTTAAGATAGATTTTCTTATATGCATTAATCTGGATTTCCTCATATTGCTCCATTATTTCTTTTGTAAAGCTCATATTACTAGTATATTGCGATAACATAAAAAGACATTTTTGAGAATTATGTGCTGAGTGGTTATAGGGTATTTAGTTTTGTTCTCACTTATATACAAGTGGGGGGAGTTGGAAATTCATATTTCAGGCATTCTTTGAATTGGTGGGAGGGTCATATGTTAGATTTGCGAACTCGTGGGTGGGGGGGTCATATGTTAGATTTGCGAACCCGTGGCGGGTCAGAAGTTCATAACGCCGCCGTCTATAAAAAAAACTTCTGACCCCCCCAGGCTCCCTCCCCCACGCCTTAAATAATGACTCACCCATTATATCAATCCAAAAGACTAAGATCAAGTCAAGAAGATTTTTCCGAAGTTATCAAAATGAATATACATACTTATTCATTAATTATTTTAAAAAATCATTTGCCTTATTTTTACTACTTATGGGTTGAGCGAGTTTGCGTATATGATCGACTGAACCTCCCACAGGAATATACGTGTAGCCACCACAAATGTATTTGTTGCTGAACCAAGAGCTTCTGCAAAATAAACCATTTGTAACCATTAGTTTTGAAGTAGAAAAGTTGAGCTCTGGAGCCAATAAAACAGACTCACTTTACTATTATATATTTTTCAGATGTTCATGAATGAAAAGACCAATATCAAAACAATGCTTGTATGTAAAAATGCACACAAAGTAAATTGTAAAGTATTCCCTACGTACAAAACAGCCATTAACATATACATGTAGACATAAAAAATCATTAGACATAGGCATGCAAGTTTGTGCGACACGTGTTATATAGACATTAACTGCCACTAATAGTGTTTTTAAATGACAAATATCAAATTAAGCCATATAATTATCAACCAAGTGCATTAGCTATGTATTTGATACTATATATTTGAAGAATTCATTTTAACAATAGCTAAAATCCAATAATTAGCTATTGTTAAAATGAATTCTTCAAATATATAGTAAGCCGTAGAAGCAATAAAATACCTATGGCGCTTGTGCACTATTAAAAAAAGTTTATTTAGGGCATTGCATTCACTAACTTTAATTTATGTTTTTTTTTAATCTAAAAATACATGCCGAACGAATCTATAATAAACAAAAAATACAATTCCAGGCCAACAGCTTGAAACATACTAAGATGCAGCCCTATGAGACTTGAAAAGTTAAACTCCATGATTCTCTAACAGTGCGTACACACTGAGTGGTCTGACCACTGGCAGTTACAGAATTTTATAAAGGGGGGGGGGGCAATAACAGGGATTCCGTGGGCTATATGTATATGCAAAAGCTTTCAAAGATGCCAAAAACAACACGAAAATGAATTCTTTTTACGAAATGTTCCCTGCGCTTCCCCTAATCAGACAGACCAAACCACGCCCCTGATATTTCACCTCCACATTGTCGTGGGTCGAGGCACGTCACCGCCACCTTTCAGTGAGCGCCTCAGCACGCTCATACAGCCGGCAATGACCTCCTCGTCCGACAAACTCTCCATCTTCTTGGCAGCTCGGCCAGTCAGGTAAACTGGATCCAACAAGTCAGTGCATGTATACTATATATACTGAATATACTATATTCGTAGGGAGCTATCAGGGGGGTAAGAAAAAAAATCAAACTGTTACGGTATAATGATCAGGTGCCCCTCCAAATTTTCTGGTAAGGCAGCTATGTCACTCTGAGGAAAAAGGTTTTTCATCCCACTTAAAGAATTTGAGCCTGAAAATTAGGTCTATCTGAAATAAAACGTAAGATATTACTGAAAACATGATAACTGATTATAGATTATATATATTTTGAGGTACACATATCAGGTTGATTTATGTTCTATTTTATCTGCATTTTTGTGTTTCCAGTACAGTACAAACTGTATATTTTACCAAATTGGCATTTTGTATTTAGCTACCTTTTCTCTACATAAAAATATAAAAAATATACAAGTTTGAAATTTTCTTTAATAGAGCAGTGATGAAATTACAGAAATACGATAACATTACATTAATTGACATATTAGTATAATCCGGATCACACATGCACATGTTTAAAACTACGTTTTCCCGAATTGATATGAGCTACTAGCCACAATGAAAAGAGTAAGGTTAAATATCCATATAATTATTATTCTGTGCAGTAGAATTCAAATAAAATGAGCATATATACTTACACATCACCATATTTGGATTGGGTTTTCTGCAAACCATAATTTGCTGGAGTCCAGCCGTCCAGTCTACTGTTGTATCCGTCTCAAATGAAGAACATATGCACACTTCCGCCGTCTGTTTATCCAAAAAGTTTAAATCATCAAATTTCAAAAATATCTTATCAGCAGTGCCCATAGCTAACTTTTCCAATGCCTCCTGTTTTGGAAAAGGTAACATGGGACTAAAAAAACTCCTATGATTGTTTTGCAAGAACGCCAGAGAACAAGTGACAATCACATGATCAAATGTTTCTAAAGAACCATTTTCTAACTGAACTGACACATTTTCTCCATTACAGATAATCTGCTGCACTGGAGAATTCAATTTCACTAAATCTGTGGGAATCTTGGCTGCCAGAGTATTAACAATCTTAATATAGCCATCATATATTTCCGGATGATCACCCTTCAATTCCACATAACTACCAAACTGGTTTGAGGAAACTTCATCCATTGATTCACTTCCAGAAACACTGGACTCAAACGTAAGTTTATAATTAAGAATTTTCTCACAAGCAGAAATGTCTCCATCGTCAAGAGTAGGTACAAGATTTGCATAAAAACTCCTCTTAATGTATGCTTCTACGGATTCATCAGGTGTATCAAATTTTCTGCACTTATAAAATGATTCACACTCATCGTAAGTCCTTCCATACCATTCAGAAACTTTTGTGTATAGATGTGATTTGATGATTTCTCCTTCATCTGTGCACACGTGTATGTGCCTTCTGCCAAATTCTGACTCATCAAAAGTTATTTTTAAACCATGATTTCGAGCGATGTCAAAAACAGGATTTTCTTCAATACCGTGTATCCACTGGGCACCTGCCTCAATTCGATAAGTTTCATCATTTTCTGAAGAAGAAAAAATATTTCATGAAATCTGTGTCTTTCTGTAGTAAAAGCGTTAAACTGCTTTAGAATAAAAATAATTTAAAAAAAAAAAAGAGAAACAAGGTTTCCTAAAATATAATATTCGGGCTACTTTAAAGTATTAGTATTAAGTATTAATTTAAAGTATTATGGATTTTTATTGAAAAGATATCTTAGAGATGAAAGATCTTTACTTTTTAAAATAAAATAAAAAACAATTATCTAATAATTATTATTCAATTTTGTGTTTAGAATTAATTACATTGGTAAGAAAGACATTGAAACATAATATGCCATATGATTGTGATGTCTTAATGTCTTTAGCTCTTTAATCTTCTAGGACTAATAATTGATTATTAGTCCTAGATATCTTTAATTTCAATAGATTTAGATTCATGATCATAGCAATCTAAAATTTATAATTTGCTGCAGCCTTCCTATTCTTTATTATTGTTAATTTAATTTCTTTAAATCTAATACTTTTTTGTTTTTCAGATATCAGATCCGTTTTTTTTTTTTTTTTTTTTTTTTTTTGTAAGTGTACTGACTATTTTGTGATTGTCCTGATAAATCAAACTCACACCAGCTTTAAAATGGCACTAAGAAAGTGTTACCTTTGAAATACTGTGTATGGATTCTGCCTCCGATTCGTCCAAGAGCCTCATATATACAAATATTGGAGTACCCTTTATTGTAAAGATATTCTGCTGCCGATACACCGCTAATCCCCGCTCCAATAACGCAAATACGTGGAATTATTGCAGACATATTATTG
>CM032668.1:43557480-43651235 GCA_019095985.1 Streblospio benedicti | reverse complement strand
CGATAAATAAAAATTTCATCGTGACCCACGAATATCGCAATCAGTGATAAAGAATGACACGGATGTAATCCAGCATTTATCACACAATTTTATTTACGTTAGTAAAAGAGTAAAGCTCTATGCTTGAGGCTTTAACATTGTTAAGGTGAACCCCTAACAGATTGCACTAATGAAAAATACAGATATAGATCTATTAACCGTGATGTTGTAATATAGGATGATTAATTCATATTTACGCTGCCCCGTGTCTATATCTGTTTTGTATATAAGAAACAGTATGTGAATATATAGATCTAAACAATAGATTTATTGCATGGAATACTAAAACAAAGAAAGTTACATCAGCTTTAACACCCACGTGCTTCTATTTACAATAATATGTCTGCAATAATTCCACGTATTTGCGTTATTGGAGCGGGGATTAGCGGTGTATCGGCAGCAGAATATCTTTACAATAAAGGGTACTCCAATATTTGTATATATGAGGCTCTTGGACGAATCGGAGGCAGAATCCATACACAGTATTTCAAAGGTAACACTTTCTTAGTGCCATTTTAAAGCTGGTGTGAGTTTGATTTATCAGGACAATCACAAAATAGCCAATTAAACACAAAACAGGATCTGATATGAAAAAAGTATTATGATTTAAAATTAAAATTAACAATAATAAAAGAGAATAGGAGGTAAGCAGGTTGCTAGAGATTTTAGTTGTATGATTGGATCAAATCTGTTAAGTTAATAAATCAATTCATAGTCTAAGTCAAAATTAAGGCATCTGATCATATGTTATTAAACACACTTGATACAATTAATTCTAAACACAAGGTGGATAATAATTATTGAATGAACATTTTTATTTTTGAGGAAATAAGATCTCATCTGAGGTATAACAATAAATCATATTTTAAAATTAATGCTTAATACACAATATTATATTTTAGAAACCCCTTTCTTTTTAAGTGTTTTACTGAAATATTTTCTTCTTCAAATGATGCAAACTTATCAATTAGGCAAATTTGATGGAGTACTGGTATTGATCCTGTTTTTTGACATTTTCAAAATCATGGTTTAAAATAACTTTTGATGGTCAGAATTTGGCAGCACAGATGAAGAGAAAATCTAATAAATCTATACATAAAGACTAGATAGTATGGAAGACTTCCGATGATGTGATCATTTTATAAGTGGTACCTGATGAATCCGTGAAGCATGCATTAAGAGGAGTTTTATGCAGATCATACTACCTCTTGGCGTGGAGTGTTTCTGCTGAAAATTCTTCCAATTATAAACTTAAATTTTCTGGAGGTGAGTCAATGGATAAGTTTATGAGCCAGTTTCCCAGGTATGTGGAATTGAAGGGTGATCGATATGATGGCCTATAAGATTGTTTAATGCTCTGGCTAAAGATTCCAGTTTGGTGAGGGTGGATTGCTCGGTGCGGCGAGATTGCAGGGAGTGGCTGCCAAGCCAGTCTTATCATATTCGGATGATCACCAGTCACATAACTGCAAGCTGGTTTGAAACAATCATTACTCCAGAAAGCACGGACTCAACTCTCCTGCTCTCCATGCGTCAGAGCTGGAGGCCAGATTGCATCACTGCTTAACATCTTCATTACCTGCTCTCAAAGGCCAATTCACCTCATGGTCACCATTCAAGCTTTAATGATGAATATCGCTCTGTAATTCTGAATGACACCCAAACGCGATTTAAGCGATCAACAGGATTTTCATAGAACGCCTGCATTCAGAATAAGTTCATCATTCGAGAAGCATGAAATCTGTGTCTTTCTGTGGCGTTAAATACTGAAACAAAATGATTTAAGAAACAGTTTCATAAAATATTGATTCATATCATTTAAAATGGAGCACAATGAAGATGAAGATATCTTTGCGTAAAATGAAACAATTATCAAATAGTATTCAGTACAATGTTTAAATGTGGTAAATATGCCTGTATTGACTGTCTTCTGGGACAATGGTGATTGTGTCTAGACTCTTGAGCTCAATAGATTTAGATTCATGATGTAATCTAAACCTGTTGCTTTACCGTACTATTATTGTTAATTCCCTAGCACAAATCTAATACTCCTATTTTCAAATCATTTTTGTTTTTATTTTGTAAAGTCTTCACTAACTATTTTATTGTTGATAATACTTTAATGCTATTAACAATATTCTTTATATCATTCATCAAATATCCATATAAATGATGCCACTATTATGAATATTCTGCTATAAATCTGCTCTTTACAAATACATCAGAATATTAGAACATAACAATCGTAAAATAAAACTGGTGATATTAAAAGCTGATATATTTCTTTGTTTAGTATTCATGCAATAAATCTGTGTTTAATCTATAACTATCATATATTTTCTTATACAAAACAGACTCATAGACGCGAGAACATGTGATATATATTAACATCACAGGTAATAGTCTATATCTGTATTTTTCATTAATTACAATCTGTTAAGGGGTTCACTTGTAAAAACCTCAATATGAACAATAAATAAAATCATCTTTGGTTATCAATGTCTTCTTGTTATTCGTGGTCTGATGGTATTTAACTCGGGTTGTCGATGACGTACATAATGTCAGGCAGTGCCAATGTGCTAATATTTCGAAGTAATTTGATATTGGATATAGTGCCACCAGTATAAAGATATTATACAAACAAAATCGTAACACTCTGGTTTCCGCCAATGTTGGCTCCAATATTGAGGGTAGCAAGCTGTGTTTACATTTTGACAGATCAGCAGTGCTGTACTAGGTCTAATGTCACGGTGGTGTTTGGGACCCCAAGCAATGACAACCTGTCTTGTGACCTGCTGTCACACTGTTATAAATATTGAGGTGATCACTCATATTTCCCTGAATATTGGTTACATTACACCAGATATACATATATATCAGTTCTGCACTTATGGATTTCTTTTTACACCCAGTATTTTTGTAGACCGTTTGCCGTTCCACTACAGAATACCCCGAAAATACTAATTTTGGGCATCCTGAGTACAGAAATAGCTATTGAAGTATTGAGGGGTTGGCAGCCCTGCAACGGGGAGTTCATGTCATGCGTAAAATTCATGGATTGTGTGTGTGACCCAATTGTGCGACTGGAGATCTAAGTACTTTTTAGTAGAGAGTTTTATAGAATGTATATCTCAACATTCCACATTTAGTCATTGCAAGTTTAGAGTATCTTCTCTTATCTTATTATGGGTGGATCACTGTCCAGTCTTATTTTTTGGCATCCATGATCAAGAAAAACCCAGAAATTAATATCTTGTTTATTTTTTTCTCAATCAAAACAAAAGCTTTCTATTAACATGATTGAATTCTCTCTGTACATGTATGCCTAGTTATGAAGGCTATATCTGTCGACAATTCCATCCAGGACTCCCATAATTACAAAATATAGATGATTATAATTGGAATCACCATAGATTTATTCAAGTATGAGCTTCTTGTTCTTTGTAAATGAAAATGTCATTAAAACACAACGTATTGCGTGACGTATATTTTGTAACTCAACATACTTAATGACGTCAGATGAATGGATTATTAGGGTGAGGTCGTTAGGCAGTAAAGATCATTCCATGTGGAGATGGGGGAACAGAGATTAACAGGGCGTTTAACACATAGCATCATGAGGCAAATCAATCATTGTCCCGAAGAATCAAGAAAATCATTAGTTACACAATCCTGTTACATTGGCTATTTTGAGATAAGAAAGGACTTCTATTCATGTTTAATCATTTTTAGAAATTGTGGTGACCTGTCAACAATGATTTAAAGACATGTTGCAATTGCTCACCCTAGTCATGTCACATTGCCTTAACCAGGAATAGACAAAACCTGTTATATTTCTTTGCTTATATGTTATTAACTTGAATCTTACTTTGAAATGTTTAATTTGTTAATTGACTCAATCATCATCATTCATTATCAATGCATTTAATGCCTGTTGGACTCTACAAGGGTGTAGACACTTAGTGAATGTGGTAATATTAACAATCTGTGCAATTATTCTGTACCGAATATGGCCTTGCTGGCCCATTTAGCTGAATGTGATCCAGTTAAAACTCAGCTATTGATGCTGTCAGTATAACCATACCCAGTGCAGCTATTAAATAAATTACTGTTATTTATGTTAATAGGGATAATTTCGGTCACATACAAATGCAAACACATTTCTTTCTTTAGAGACTTACTTTAACTAGGTCAAGATTGTAGTGGATTGACCATTGTGCCACTGTTTCCTATTGCCGTGTCTGCAAAAATAAGTACTGTCAATCAAGTAATGCCCAAGGGTAGACCCTTCATGCTTCATGGCCATGCTATTGATAGTAGCAACATGATCTCTTTTTCTATTTTCAAATTAAATAATTTAGTCTCAGTTATTAATAGAAATTATGAATACCTGTAAATCATCGTCTTAAAATATTGGTCTACATATCAATGACTCTAGTTACATTCATCTGAAAGTACATGAATTTCCTAATCAGATTGACATGATTACTACGAGTTATAGACTGTCTCGTAATTATTTTAACTGTAAAATCAATCAATCAATCAATCAAATCCTAAATTTATTTTAAACAGGCCCTAATTATTCCTCATTCAGAGGGTGTGGCCTGGCTGCCCAGTCTAGATCTCAACCGTCCCTTCCAAGCCTTTCGGTCATTTGGATCTACCAAACTCATGCCCAAACTTGCACGATCGTTCTGCAAGACTGTATCCCAAGTCTGTTTCGGTCTTTCCTTTTCTTCCTTCTATCTCAAGCTTTCTTACTTGGCTAATCCACCCAGAACTGCGCTCAACATGGCCTAGCCATCTCAGTCTCCCTTTATGAAGCACACTATGTGCACAAATGGCAGTTTTTAAAAGTTTTTGGCATAATACTCTGCATTTCTTCAAATGATAATGAATAATACTAAAAGTACCCAAAAACTTAATGTGTCTCCTTGTATAACAGAATTTGGACTATCAAGATGTGATTTTAACCACCCTGTCTAATTATACACCAAACAATATGACTTTTATAGAAATCGGTTTTGATTGAAGGAAGTTGTGGGACAAAAGGTGATTTTGATTGACTATAGTACCAAGCATAATGACGCAACTGCATACAAAATCACTTAAAGTTGACATCATTTTTATGTGAAAATCCAATGTATAATGACTGAATGTGTTCAGTGAAATAGATAAGTGATATAATGAGATGCACAATTATCGTCCGCTTATCACTAGGGTCACCAAGTGATGAGGAATTATGGGTCAATATTTGATTTGATTATATGTGCGGTGACGTTGATTAGCTGACTTCATGTTTCCAACTTGGCACTGGTTCCCAATTTTGTTTTGTGGAAATCAACGTTTTTTAAGATAGTCCCGTGATCATGCATGTAGTACGTCAATAAAATATTATTGTTTTTATATTAATCATCACATTAATGTATTTCATTTCATGGAGTACACATATCAACATGAATTGCAACTTTGCATCTGTAGGATCTATAAAGATCATAGAATTTTTGTTAATTTTTAGTCTACCTGTTTACTTCGTTCTTCTTTCATAAAACTTTCAGACTTCATGCGCCTATTAGTGCTCTATTTGCGCAATGTCCACTTTATTCCCTGGGAGGGGATCAAACTTCTGTCTAACAGTGCTAGTTCTTCAATGTGAAACTTGCTACAGATGTGCATCATAAAGTTACAATTAGTCTTCCAAGTATTTATTGTCATTTGCCACAGTATGAATGCTATTGTCAAAAAAAGTCAACAAGTTTTTTTGACTCATCATCTAGAGGTAGAGTAGACAGGGGTTTTACAGCCGATTCTTTCCTCAGTCACGAAATGGCTAACCACAAAATACCACTGTACCCAAAACTAATTAGATGTTTCATGACTCACTGTAAACATATAGAAATTCTGATAGATATTTTTATCATACACAAGTCATGAAAAATTCTGGAACCCTGTTCTTAATTACCCATTAATGTAAGACACATCTGTGAGCCTGTAATTTGATTGCCATGTAAGATGCCAGTAACATACTTAATGGGCAAACTTTTAAAGATTTAAACGCATTTTATTGGGCTGCTTATTTTACTTGATATCTCTTTTGACCGAATTCTTCCATAACCTGCGTCTGGTGACGTAAACTTCTGCTGTTTATGTGTTTGCATGCTTTTTAAAAATGATTTTTATGAGGACTTATTGCACATATATAATGCCATAAAAGGCTGCTGTCCTATATATTAAAGCTGGATTCATTTTCGCTTATTCCATCAACATCATGAAATAAGACATCAAGGATAAATATTCCCTATTTCTGAAGTGTTTAACTAAATATCATCATGTCAATTCATGGTCTTTATTTTTCTGGATGGTAAATTTACACAAGTAAACCACATGAGTACCATCACTGTTATATGCCGTGGAAGGTTGCAAGGAACAAACTTAAAAATGTTCAAGTTGAATGCTAAAATTCTCATTTAAAGATTTCTTTATTAAGATTACAGTATTGTTGTTTATTATTTGATATTTTATACTATTTTATACTATGTATGCTATTGTAGCCAGGCTGAATATATTTTTTCTTCAAAATTCTGAATGTTTTTGCACATTTCTTTTACAAATCTAGAAAATTTTAAAATGCAATTTATATTTGTATTTGGAAGAGAGTTAGGCAAAGATATAACAGACTGTGATAATTAACTTATAAGGTTAACAAATATCAGTATGGAATTGATAGTTTCTGAAACCGGTACATATAATACTTCTTCTTAACAAATCAATTCAAAAGCGCGAACACAGTAACACAACATAATAAGAATCTGGATTTGTGTTATAAATTACTACTCGTGACTTTATATGAACTTTCAGGCCTTGAACAAATGCAAAAACTTTGTGTTACAAACGTGTGCTAAACTACGTCATTTGCATACATTTGCAGAATGTTAGTTTATGGCAAATGTGTGGACTGAAGCTAAACCACTGAAGCTATAGTGATTAGAATCAGTTCACCGCTGCTCCTATTCCAAGCTTGTGACGTCAATGGTGGCCTAAAAAAGGTCACAACTGTTCATTACAATCTTTTATTCATTGATAAAACCTCCCAACTCTTTATCTGCTGTCCAAATTCACACTACTCCTATTTCCAAGTTATAAAATGTTGACACTTGATATTCGGAGCGTGGAGTCCCCTGTTTTTTCTTCAATGATTGTGGTAACACGGAGGGCATATCGTTCTGCATAATCCTTTTAAATTTCAAAGCTTTTTTTGGTTGCATACTTTTCTTTGATTATTATCGATATGTTTGATCAAATATAAAGGAATTCAAAATTAGCTCTGGGAAGTTTACATAGAGAGAGAGAGAGTGCATGAGCCAGCTTTTAATTGTATTAATAGTTAAATTTAATTTTTATTAGCATTGGTAACATTCGTTGGTTTTCAGCAATTGAGAAGATCCATAAACGATTGGGTGATTTTTATCTTCTGCATTGTCAGCATTTGACCCCACGATAGCATGTGATTCATGAAACAAATCAGATACTTGCTGTTAACTTGCATTTTTTTAATTAAATTTAAATTGAACCTCTAAAGATATAAAAGATCAACATGTGACCTTTTAAAGGCTTTATATAGTTTTAACCTAAAGGACATGATTATGAGCCTTACATTTTTAAAGAAAGAAAATCTTTCTGGTACAGATAGAAATGCATATGGATTGATTGACTAAAATTTGAGAAAGTCCATTTTAACTTACTGTCTTGATAATTTTTGGACATTTTTAATGTCCGTCGTCTAAGACGTCCCTCTGTCACCAGGTAGCAGCATGTGACAGGAAAATGTCCGAAAATATTAAGACAGTAAGTTAAAAAATTGATTTTCTTAAAATTAGTCAATCAATCCATATAAAAAAAGGACAATGAATCTATTTACAAGAATAGAAATACATTTGTTGCAAATCAAACATAAAACCAAAGCAATGTAAATATAGATTCAGAACTCCTCAGCCTGTATTATTGACAGATTTACAATCCATAACCCCAGGTAATATCTGGCTCTGCATTAAATATGGGAGTGGCCCTTTTGCCCTGGAATGAGCATAATAGTGATTGATGACACTAAAGGGTCCTATGCATGCAAATCAAAATAGGTTTCCTCTACTGGCTTTGGTTTGAAATTATTTCTCCGCTGCTAATTTATCTTGACCATCCTTGTTAAATTTGACTGTGGTAGATGCATGAATCATTGAGCTTTGCACAAAAACTAATAAAATTTCACCTTTTTGTCAAAATCTAGTTTGAATTTATGATTATGGATAAGTCTAGGAAATCAGAACTTCCCTTCAAAATATTTTATATTATAAACTGTGATGTAATAACTTGAAATTTCATTACTTCCAAGTTTTTATCTAATTAAATCCAGTCAAGTACGAGTTAAAGTTCTAACTGTAATAGGAAATTCTGCTTACTTTATTACATGTACAGCTATTTCATGTTTGGGAATAAGATGTATTGAGCAACATTCAAAACCGTGCAAAAAACATACAAATTTTATATAAGAATTTGAATTGCAGTATTATATTAAAAGATTAATATTGTAGGATGGAGAATGCTCCGGAAATCGTAACTGTGTAGTTCACTGACGCTTTGACAAATTGCTCAAGCCAGGGCCAGCAGCCGACATCTTTATGGCGTTTTGTTTAGGGTTGAGGCAGTTTGTAACAAAAGCGTACACTTTGCTGTTTTATGCAAGTTTTACAAGAGCCCATAAATATTAAGTGCTGCAAAGTCCAAAATCTACCTTAGGAGAGATTCATCTCTCTTTTATATTTCATTTATGAAAATGTAGATCATCATATTATGCACTTTTGATGTTTTCTGATTGGACTGGCTACATTTAATGTCTCAAAATAATGAATATCATCTCAAGACCTTTGACATTCGGCTTTGTTTGAATGTAATGTAGCAATAGAAATTGTGTATCACAGAGATTGACAGTGTGTAAAGGGAGACTGAGATAGCTAGGTCATGTTGAGCACAGCTCGTTGGATTTATAGCAAAGTAAGAAAACTTGAAATAGAAGGAAGGAAAGGAAAGGTAAGACCCAAACAGACTTGGAATGCGGTCATGTAGAAAGATCTGGCACTCTTGGCCATGGGTCTGATAGATCCTGGTGACCTTAAAGGCTTGGAGAGAACGGTTGAGATGTAAAGTGAGCAGTCTGCCCACACCCTCTGAATGGGGAATAATTAGGGCCTGCTCAATAAACTTAGGATTTGATTGATTGATTTTAGCTCATGATAGGAGTGTGTAGGTTAAATGGAAGTTTGAAAAGATCAGCCTATTGCTGAATATTGGTAGTGATATCATATTTAACGATTTGAATTTGGACAACTCTGCCTCTACTTTTTTTAGTGATCTGACAATATTCAATTTTTCATGTTCATAAAGTTAAAGTTTTCATTTTATTATTAATGCACTAAAAATGTTTCCGGGAGATAGTAGCTGTTACTGTTGTAGGCTCCAGGCTGGATACCAGGTACATAACAGTTCAACTGCAAGATAGTTAACTAAGGATTTCCAGGAACCATAACCTGTTTATGCAAATGTGGGTGGAATGAATTTGAGCCCCACATTGTGACCCCCTGTACATCATGGTTAAAATGATAAAAAAAAAAAATTTCGGGAGTGCTGAGGGGGGTGGGGGGAGGCAGTACCTGACGTGCCTTTATCTCCAACTTGCTGGTCAATCCTGGGATAGATTGCCACGCTCAAACTTCCTACAATGCATGTACTGGAGTACGTGGGACCCAGCCCCATGACTCAGTAGTCATCTAAAAGTAATTCACATGTCAAATATTTAAAACAGACATTTTCCAAATTCAGGGGACACAGGCGTCCAACCTTCTGGTCAAATGTTGTATCATTTGACCATGACTCGGACCATGTGGGTACCAAGTGCATTTGCACAACTGAGGCCCACCCTTCCAGTAAATCCTGGATCAGCGATCGCGGACATGACCATGATAAAAGTAAAACCTTAGAAAACAGCAGAAGCTGCATATTGTAACCTTACAAACCAAATTGTAAACTTTTTATCGTTTATTTCATAAGCATATTTTCTTATTTTTCAGCCGGAGAAAATGCTTAAGATGTGGCTGCAAGAATTCTTAGCCGTAAGTAGAAATTATATGTCTATTATTGCACAAATTTGGATGCTCAATTACTCGTATTGTGTCAAATCAATTCACCAGCAGCAGTTTGTGTAGTGTTAATTAACTGCTAATCAAACCTGGCCCAATGCAGTCACCTCTTTGACTCAATGGAAAGGTCTTATGTAGGTCTTTATGTTCATATCGAAATATTAGATTTTGTATATCAATTATACAGATATGCAACCACGTTGCTTGACTTGTTATTTATGATATGGACAGCAAATGGAATGATGTTTGATTATTTGCAACTTTTCTGGGTTAGATCAAGCGTAGACCATATGAGGACAACGACATCTATAGCAGTGTTGATATCATATCATTGTTGGCAAGGCTAGCGGACAAAAGTGCTAAACTTAGTTCTAATATTCAATACTCCTATGCCAAATACATCAAAGTTTCACTTTGCATGATGATTATGTTATGTAGTCACTGTATTTATGGCGCATATGTGACAAATTTATTTGCAATTCTCATATAATGTAATTTATCACTTTTTCTAGTATTCAGAACGACAGTTTTTCCTTATGTAAGTCCACCTTACTGTCCACTAATAGTTATAGAAGTAATTTCTCTATATCTCAAAAATACATATGTCTTCTGTCATGTTCTATTTTCCCTCTCATGTTTAAATCAATTTGATATTTTGTCTTTATTAAGCAAGTTTTCATGTAAATACCTTATTGTGCACTGATATGACATAAAATTGTACATTGTACGAATCATTATCTGTCTGGAAGGAACACCTGATATATTGGGTTCATGATGGATTGTAGTATGGGATGAAGGATTTGTAGTCAGAGGACACCGATTGGGAAGGTTGTTTTCTTCAAAATAGTCCATCCCATGGATACTCTATAGGTTGTATACGCACAACAACCTATCTCCTATCATATCACATCTGTGTTGAAATGATTCGCTTTGAGTTTGAACACTTTTTTAAGTTTTGTAGAAGTAGCAAATTCTTCCTGTTGTTAACAACTGCTCCTTAGCAGACTAACTTTGCATAATTTATTGCCATCCCTTGTTAAAATTCTGCAGAATATTAGTGATACACTCATTGAATGCCCTATTAACACCACAGTTAGTATGTTCACTAGGTGATTGGCAACTGTATGTGTGGCTTGTCCTTGAATTTGAGATGATAAAAAACGAATTCGTGTAATGAAGTCAGACAAGCTTGATGAGAAACCAGATGCCTGCTGTGGGTTCTCATCAAGAAAGCTTCATTTAACAAGGTTTCTGTAAGGTTGAACAATGGTTAGAAAAAATATCCTACCGGTTGGTACTTTGGTTGGAATAGATGTAGTTCTTTTATCTGTAGCAAGGGCATATTCTCCAAAATTTTCTCTGTCTCAAAATATTCTCTGTTCTATCAATCATCATTGGCCATTGAATATATGCTGTGTTGTGAGATGCTATGTAGCAAAGTTTGCATGGTTTGGTATATAGAAGTAAACGTTTTCAAAATTCTTTCGTAGAAAATCATTGGACATTGGTGTATTTTGTTTGTATTCTACTTTCCATGATCATGTGATAATTCTTCATGTACGATCTAACATGTTCATTGCATTAAAAGGTGTTTCGTATTTTACTGTTTTGTGGCCACTTAAGGGCTTTTTTTTTTTAATGCCAGTTTCCATGAAACTGGGGAGTAGGGCAAGCTACAGGGCCCATTCCACCTTAGTCCATGTTATCAGCATTTATGCTTTGTTCTCAGAGGTTTTCAATGTGTGATCATAAAACAATAATTCTCATTCCGGGAAGTATAACAAAGAAGGTGAAAAAGTCAAAGCATTTTGTTGGATGTAAGAGAGTGGATTTTTTATGTAGCAGTCCTAACAATACGAACATTACTTTGGCTAGTTGAAATTGAATTGCTTAACACGTATGTATACTTTCAATACATTTATATATACTTCAGATTCGCTTATTGGCTCTCAATGTCATTTGTATAGCATTCCAAGGGCAGCCGAACGCTGTAGTGATCCGAATGGGTTGAAATTTCAATCAGAATGTATCATTGATAGGATCTGTGAACATAACATGTTAATGTTTACGTTTATTGTTGGTCGATTGAGACACAGCTATTGGGCTGGTGCATGTTATTGCGTCGCTTCAGCTCAGCTGCTGAAGCAAGCATTGTGTTTGGTTCGTTTGTAACTATGTAACTATGTATGTCTCTGGACAAGCTAGCGGGCGTACCGATGAACCGATTTCGTTCAAACTTTACACAACTATGAGGTTTGAGGCGACACCGAAGTGATTCGATTTTGGGCAATCTGCCAATTAAACTGAGCTTTCTAGAAGCGTTTTTATGACATTTTTAATAATCAATGCACTTAGCCTTCAAGAAAAAAAATCAATATTCCAAGCAACAGTAAAATTGATTATTGGATTTGAAACAGATATTGATTATCATATTGTTATTCAGTACTATTGTATGGCAACACAAATATCTTTTTGCTGGATATATTGATTCTGATTCATTCTGATGTTTTCTCCTCAAATTAATAAATTTCTTGATTGTAAAGTATACATTCTATCATTCCATGCAAAAATCACCGCCAATAACCCACGCTGATTGGTCAATCTCCGTGCTCAAATTTGCGATTGAATGAACGCTAAAAAAAAACCACGGCGCTAGTCTAACCTCCTCACAATATCAATACAGCCGCTGGCGTAGTAAGGCCATGAAGGCGTGTTCATGCTGTGCGGAGTGCAACAGTTTAGACTAACTCCTCCGCGCGCTCAAAACTGTAGGAATTGACGTCTCCGCGCACTCAAAACAAACGAAATTGACTTGAATGTTGAATGTTATAATATGATTTATTTTAAAATAAAATCATGAAAATGGATTTTAGTCATGATAGAATGGTGATTGCCCACCCATCAGTCATGTCGTGTCAATCGCCAAAAATTGAAGCATGCTGACGTCTGATTTACCCTCACTTCGTTCGGGTAAATCAGACGTCAGCATGCTCAATTTCGCGATTGACACTCCAATCTCGTGGTCAATTCCTACATTATTTCAGTATATATCTTAATTGCCCATAAGTCAACGTCGTTCTAGCGACGCAGTGTTCTTTGAACAATTTTGATCTTGTTGTACCTTGCAACTTTAGATTTTCGTAAGTGAAAGAGTTGAATAATGAACTATCAGAATCTGTTGGTCATCTGAATCAATAAAAAACATTGTACATAACACAAACGCTACAGTTTAGTATATTAAAGGGTGCTAGAAATTCACTTCAAGATCATTATTTCAGTGATTTATCCCAATACACAAACTGAACGTGGCAAATATCTTTGAATAAGATCAGTTGATTTTGATCACTTCTATTTATTCCTGCATATGTGTAAGATACTGATACACACACCATACTTGCCAGTAGGTGAATAAAGGATCTTACATTCATAGCAGATCCAAGGAGGCAGAGGGGCCACGCATGCAATTTTGCCACCAAAATGTTTAATTTTCGCAGTGTTTTGGCGTGTCAGCCATCGATCCTGCGTACATAAGCCATGGCTTTACGATCCCTTCTTCAAAAACCTGGATCTGCCAGTCACTTTGGCTCTATGTATGTTGATTCAATCTGTTTTAAATTTGGAAACTTGAATTAGGAAAATATTTTCTAACAATGAATGATGTCAAACATGCATTGTCATGTTACAATACAATGATTGATAAAGGAAATTTGAATTGTAATTCGTATTCAGATTGTGAAAATAAATCTTGATCGTTGTAGGTTTGTTCTTCAGAAATTGATTAATGAGTTTTATTTCTTATGGTAAAACACAGTTGATTACCGATTAAAGAGACATTAGAATCGTATTTCTTTTTGATCATTGTAGATTTTTTTCTTATTTGATGTTGATTTTGAATTTTTATTCTTTATTTAAATGTAAATCAGGTCCTTTATTCCTATGAACATTATTGTTATTAATGTAAAATTGTTAAAATGTTTAAAATCTCTAACATCCGAAGGTTTGATTTCAATGTGCAGATTGATTATCATTTCTGTTTCTGACCTACGTCTTGCATTCTAGGTCATTTGTATCCCCAAACTGTTCCTTCCATTCGACTTCATGAAAAGGATGTAAATAGGAATCAGTCAGTCTGCTTATAAATTGAGTACTAAAGAAAGAGATACGATGCAAACTAATCCAAATATGGACATGATTATTATGGGGCTATTAATACCTGCCGAGAACCACAGAAGGTTTGAATATGAAAGAGGGACTTAGAGGGTCGTATAAAAAGGGAAGATTTACAGAAATTTTGTCCTTAGATTATTTTGGATGAAGATAGATGATGTTTTAGGTCTTCAGGCTTTAGATAGAAACCAGTAGTAATACTGCCTGATGTACTGTCCGAAATGGGAATCGTGGATAATGAAAAATGATCTGTTTACTTGATGAATTCAGCTCTAGTCAATGTGCTATTGTGAAGCTATGGACCTTTTCATTGGATGTCCAGGTTGACTTGAAAAAACGAGCTATTTTAGTGCCTGGATTGGTTTAATAATCTAAACACATTTCACTTGTTATATCACATGGATTTCTTGACTCCAAAGTGATTGTGACATACGTGGCACATGGAAACCATTGTTCTATTAGAAATAACTGCATTTTCTGAAATTTTAGAATAATGTCTTATCTAAAACAAAAACACAACCATGAAATAGACTCATCAGCTCCAAATAAACCTGGAAAAAACAGCTACGGCATGTATTGGGTTCCACATGCTTATAGGTTTGATTCCAGACAGTGTGTGTTGACCATGGCTCTAAGAGCTTGAGTGTTATATTCCCCATATGAGCAGCAGCTACTGTTACATGTAATAGTGCTGATATATCACTCTGGCGCTCACTTGGCAGAATGATAAGAATCCAAACATGCTAATAGGTGAGTTGTAAACTGATGACAACTGACCATATGTATTTAGAGCAACACAAGCTAGCACATCAATAAACAGTAGATGTATAGTAGATCTTGTGCTTAGTGTTGGATGAGCAACTACTGAGCTAGTAGATAATCAGAACAGTTTACCTTCTAATAATGCCATCTCTGTAAAGAGACCACTTGTATGATAAGACCATTGTTCTCAGTTCTAAAATGGCAAGAGCAGACCACCTCCTTATTATTTCCATAGAGAGATCACCTCTCGTCAGAGAACACTGGAAGCCAGTGTGCCAAACGGTCTGAAAAGAGAGGTTGAACTGTAGTAGATGCACCTAACCTATGGTGATTGCTGCTTGGAGAGTGAAGGGAGTGAAAGTGTTATAGGAATTGCAAGATTTCCTGCTTTTCAGCTGGAATTAGTACCTTAAATTGGGTGGTAAAAGGTCTTCTATACTTGTTTAATACATTAGAAAAAGTTCAAGTATTATTTTTAAAAAAGTATCATTAATTTTTTCAAGAAATTCATGTATCTCCATAGGTATGGGGTTTCAATGTGCGTCTTTAGAGCGAAAAATGAAGTGTTGTAACCCAGCGTAGGCCTACAAACAACTGGATCTCATCACTGTGTTAGCAGATGAAGGGCCTCAAATTTAATTTTAGTCGGGTAGATAATCTCCTCATGTGAAGGTGTGATCACCACCTTTGGTTGGTCATGTTCAGATAACTTGCTTTTGGGTTCTTTCAAATGAAATGTTTTGTTTGTTTTATTTTTTATAAATGTACAATTGATATTTTTATGCAAGCAATATTTTTAAAACATGGAAGAGAATTCTGTTTTAACCACTGTGATATAATTGAAGTATGAAATTATTTTTTTATTTTTTATTTTTATACTATGGTAAAGCTAATATATGTTGTATGAGCTTAATGTAGATCGTATGTTAAAAATCAATTTCGCTAGGAAGATTTACAAAAATCTTCTCCAAGAACAGTATCAGAATGTAGTGAGAAACCCGGGTAAGAAACAGTCAATTTCAAGGTATCTTGTGATCTTATTACATTTTTCTTGAATCTAGACACAGTGAAAAGACATAAACGAATAGGATGCTTTTAGTTTGAAAGAGCAATACAAAAAACAGTTTTGAAAATTGGAGCTAGTGTAGGAAAAGCTGGCCTCTCGTGTTTGTGTATGTTCTATAATAGAAAAGGCAGCAGAACACAATAAAGAAATCCCAGAGAATGAAGATTCCAATGAAGATTTGTAAACACTCGTTGCCTCTGATAAAAGAGGCTTATAGTAGTGGGTTTGGAAGGTTGAATTTTTAGCAATTTGCCTGATGAATTGTTGAAGGTTTTTTCATTGATGTATATTGGTTGATAGTTTCTTAATTGTGAAGTAGATAGGGATTTGGACGCTTCTCCAGAATGTCGTGAGTTTGAGTGCCTTTTGGTCTGGTGCTTGGTGTTGAGCAAACTCATTACTTGCTGATTGCACACTGGTTCTTGGTACCTAACCATGTATGTAATAATTATGATGGCATGTTTGTGCTACAATAGTAAGTGGTATGTGCTCACTAGGGAGCTGAGATAGGCAATAAAGTGTGACAGGCATGCTAATGACATGGTGTGAATGTTTAGTAGGCTTATTTTATGGATACTCTCAGGTGGGAAAAACCTTTTCGCCCAGGTCTGAGAAATGAACAATTTAGGCATTTACTTTCAATTTATATGTAGTTTGTATCTTTTGAGATTACTAATGTAATTAATTTTCTGTACTTTGTTGATATGTGTCCGAAGTTTCTTTATTGACATGATGACTGGTTTGTAGAATTCTTGACGTACAGAAAATGAAAGTAAAACATAATCAAGAAGACAGAAAAGGTAAGATAAATTTGATGGCAAAGATGTTTTCTTCAAAACTTTATTTTTATTTTCTAATTGAAATAATAGATTCTCATTTTATAGTTCTTTATCTTAATAAGAATTAATTACTGGGTAAAGGAGTCAGACGTACTGTCCTGTCAGTTGAAAGGGATAAGATGATAATTAATTAATGCGTTACATTTATATAAAAAGTCTAATAATTACAATATGAATTGGAAAATATTTTCTATTGTAAAATCTGATCAAGATGGTCTGTGATATTTTCATTAAGGTTAAAAAAAATCAATTTAATGTTCTAATCCAAGTTGGTAGATTCTGATCCAAACTAATATGTTAAAAATATATCCAAGTGCACGGATCCATGAAATGGCTATTTTGTTCTCCATGAGTACATCTGGGTAACCAATGTGCACCAAATCTTCTGGGCTCTGACCTCCAAAATACGTTTGAACTCATACAAATGTTTTATGTTCTTGATTAACTTTTCGTTTTGTCTTTAATGTGAACTATTGAGTTTCATCACTGTATCACTATAAAATTATTGGGTTCTGTTGCAATCTTTGAGTTTGAAACTTTGCTGAGAAAATTTTGGTTGAGTGCTTTTATTGATGTTGAATTAACAGATGATCAAGCCAACTTCTCCCGTTTCAAAGCATCGTAATCCCAAGTTATAACTGGTAAACTACTTGGTTATTACCATCAAAGTTTTAAGGAAATCTCTAGTATCAAATTGGTGCCAATACCAAGATTGTGCAGTGGAAAAAATATTATATCCAACATCAAATTGCTAGTTAGTCAGTGCCAAGTTCCGCCTAGATGATAATCCATGTGATTTCTGTGATAGAAGTGTGATAAATCGTACCTTGACAACCCAAAACTTGAAAAGGGCGTATGGCGATACATATAAACAACCATCGCAAGTCCCTTTCTGATGCCAAGGCTCATGCCAAATACAGATTATATCAAATATCTGGGCTATCGTATCATCAATTTAAATGCACATTTGACATAAATGTTCCCTGCCCTCCATCTCCCAACCCCCTTCACCCCGCTCACCCAGCCCCCAATCCCTTAAAAGACAAAACTTGGCAAGGTTTCCCTAGAAGCTCAATGGTCATGCACAATATAAATGGGAGATATGCTGTGGGTTGTTAATGGAATTCCAGACCCCCAGCCCACGTCCACCAAGGGAGCTCTGTCCTTCTGCCTGCCTCAGACTTGTCTATTGATCATATGCCTGGAGATGGGCAAGATAGAATTTTACAGATAGGCGAATGGAAATGGTTGGACAGTTTTTCAGATTTGCAACATTATCACTCTGGACTGAAGGACCACAATCATTGCAAGTTTATGGTCATCTTCCACAATTCTATCCTCTTACACTGTGACTTCATTTCATAGGAAATAGTTTTTTCATAATGTACAGTAGTACCTCTTTATGAAGATCACATACGAGAATAACCTCTACCTAGTTCATAGTTTGCTATTACATTGGGTTGGGTATATGTAACTCGGGGCATAGATCTTTGACATGGTCAAACTATGAATACATTCATCGTCATATCTGTGATTCAACGGCCCTAATATTCATGTAAGTTGGCCACAAAATCTAACCAATCACAAGCCCGACTGCCAAGTTCAGTGGCGTCTTAACGTATGATCTTACATTGCCAAGTAAGAAAAACTGAGTACTGATTTTGCTTTTGACATAAAGTCTGACCCCAGGATATTTCTCCAGGTAAAAGCTGTTGAACCCACGGGTAGATATTGTAACACTGATTATACATTGTATGTACAGTGGAAAAGGGGTGCGGGGTGGGGAAAAATTAGGTTGGTGACGCAAAAAAAGCACTGGCTTGACTGAAGTTAGCATACAGCTCAACTTTATGATATTTAGAAAATTGGAGTTCGTGCACTTTACTGGTGGCAAGTTGAAGCATGCTAGCAATTTAAAAAAAAAAACATCAACTGTTCTTCAAAAAAAAATTGTGAAGTCGGTAATAAAACCAACTGTTCATTGACAGACGCGTTTGTAAAGAACCCCCAATGATGTGCCATTGGAATGGATGATTTTGTCAATGACAGCAACCGATATTCATCTGACCTATAACTTTTCTTGAGAACTCGCCCAATTATGGTCTCTGGTTGTCTTTGTCATATACTTGTTATATTCTACCCATTATTTTTCAAGTGAAACATTTGAAGGACGTGCAGACTTTGCTATTGAAAACTGGCAAGATCATTCACTGCGGGAATCGCTTTTAACTTTCAATAGTTTAATCGACCCATATCACTGTGACAGGAAGTTAGTAAATTAATAGTATAACCTCTAATTGAGACCAATCGGAATATGGCCACAGGTGGTCTCATTAGAGAAGTGGTTTACTTCAGTAGATTTGAATTGGTCTCTTTTTGATGTTTTTGGAACTGAAAAAAAGCTTAATCGTTCATGTGGTCTCTTTACACAGGTGTCAACAATTGGGGGTTATATACTGTATGTAATTTGAAAATAAACATACGTCATAACTTTTCATACCACCTGCCTGCAAACATTTAACACAAATCCCCCTTTATTAAGACTTTTACTGATAATTGACAACTATTTTATATTGATAAATTTGAAGTAATAACTAATAAGTAATGATAAGAGTTTTTGCGATCCCAAACGTTCATAAGCCGAGACCACAGCAAAACATCTTAACAACCTTTATTGAGACCATTGGAGAAGTTGGTCTGTAGAAGACAAACTTTGGTTTATTTTCAAATCAAGTAAAAGAGAAATCCCCTCCTCGCATAATAGATATAAAATATTACAGTAAATCACCTGTGATGTCCTGGGCATGGACTACCCTAAATACCATCTAAATACCATCAGTCCAACTCGGACGATTACTGGATGTCTTCAAGTTAGACATGACGTTACTATTTCAATGACCAATCCCCTGTTCATAGTAGACCTATAAGAGCATTTAGCTATTTGCTAATAAAACTCCTTGAGTTGACTTTTATGAAAGGTTAGAGGGCCCCCAATGTGTTGAGCTTTATATAACCGTAATTCAATTTAATTTAACACTTTCCTGTGTAACATTGTGTTTAGTTCCTAATAAGATGCGTAATGATGCATCATTATATAGACTAATTCTCTGCTGCCTGTAGAGTAACGGTGTGTTGGTTGTGAGATTGCCCTCAATTGTGCTAATTACGTCTAACCATACTCAAATGAGCAACAAACATTGCCTATACAGTATAGCCTCCAATTAACAAGACCCCTATAAGAGATATTGTCTATGATCATATGATAGTAGGTCCAAACCTCTACAAAGAAACCCTTATGAGAAGACCACCTGTCTATTGAGACCAAGCTGTACCGTTGTTAATAGAGACATTCATGGTAATGCTGATAATTAGATAAGCGCAATGACCAATTAGCACATAATTGCCTAATTGATACATTGTTTTTTCTTGACCTTATACATTATGTCATTGTCATATGGGGGCCATAGTTATATTTGGAGCAGGTCAATCCTTCCAGATGCAAAACACTTGGAAATTTTATTTTACTTTTAATAATACACGTACTTAGTAAAATGTCAAATTGTCATCGATATGTACATTTTACACAAATGAAATGGACTTGTTGGAATTAATGCAGCAATATGACAGGTGCATTAGAGACTTTTGCATTAGAGACTTTTAATTTGTGTGGTTATTTTAGAAGTTCTAAATGCGACCATCAAATGGAGAACTTGACACATGCTCAAATGGCAGCCAAACACAAATGAAAAGTCGTCTATTGAATCAGCCTGTCCAGGCTGGCCTCAAGTCATCTCAATCGAGACATGGTCTATTTATGAAGGCTTTATGGCTATCTCTTTTTAGGCCTTTAATAGGCTTTATTTTTTGATGTTATGGTTTACAGACATACAGGATGCTCAACTGTCGTCGGAGGAGGGGGGGAAAAAAAAAATCACAATGCACCCGAATAATACCGGCGGCGCTGAGTATTTGCCTAACTCAACGGCAAGTAATTTGAAATATGTTTGTACTTCTTAAAATATCCACCACATGGACATATACATGCAATATAATGGATAACAGTTCATTTATTACATACTAGGACACGTTATTGTTATAGTATGATGTTTATCGGAAACGATTCCAATGAGTATTTTAAGTCGGAACAGGCCATTTGATTCAACGTCTCGTATTATCGCCCGTTTTTTTCAACCACCGAATTAAAAAAATACCATTTTTTCAATTTTATTTTTATTCCTAAATCCTGTTTTTTTGAGCGGCGGGTCTGTAAACCGAAAAATAAAAAAATAAAGGCCTTAGCAGAGTATTTGGACTATGAAAAAATGGTCTTACTACAGAGGTGGTCTCTTTATAGAGATTGAGTCACTTGGAGGTTCTGCTGTACTCAGATGCTATGATGATTTGTGATCTCATTACGGAAGTGGTCACCATAGATGACCATTGTGTTGTGACCAAGAGGATCCATGTATTGAAATGTTGAATGACTGTAGTGAAGTTAGTGCAGTGACTGTGGTAATTGCAATTGATGAGGCTCTGACTGCGCGCGGGAGTAGCCTCCATTTAAGGAGCTTTGGCTGTCAGATGTGATAGGCTGGGGTGATAAATGGTCAGGGGCCTGTTAGAGGAACGCAGTTTTGAAGGCTACTTTCCATATCCTCAGTGGACTTTTCGTCTTCACCAGATCATTGGCAACATCATTGTTGCTATTTTTTACCTTTTTCAACTCCTTGGGGATTATGCATCATATTGCAGTTTTTTCATTTAGTTACAAGTCCGCACGTCCAGACTAATAGATATTGGGGAGGACTAGTGCTATTAGAATTCCATTCATTGCGTATATGAGTAGGTGCAGAGTCCAAACACATTTGGCAAATTGTCAGGACAAGTAACTTTTGGGAAGGACTAGTACCTTTTTAAGTTTGTTAGTTCTGCTGAAGAGTAACTATTGAGGCCTTAACTGGGACTGTATTGTTGCCATATTGCACCTTGGTGATGATTAATCCCATGGGTTATCGTTGGTTCACGGGAATCTCTTTCACTGCCCAGAAGCAGTTTTACAATATCTAAGTTATTTTCAATAACTTTTGAATTGAATGATGAGCCCAAAATAATCCTGATGTCACTGGCCATACCTGTTTGTATTTAATATGTAGGTGTCACGTGGGGTGTGTTTTGGAAATATGGTTACTATTGCTGGTGTTCACAGTCTGTGTTTACCGTATTCCCGCGCATTAAAGCCCATGGGCTTATAACCGAAAAACAGCACTTTTTGGACCTTTTAAAAATGGAAAAAGTTCCCACTTACAAGCCCAGGGGCGTATATTCGTATACTACGCCCACCCCCTATTTGGCGATGAATAAGCATTGGATTTGATTATATAGAGCCACCAAGTTTCTTAACCATGGGTTCTTACGTGTTACTATACGGTACTAGTCTACCTACGCGTGCGATGATGAGTGTACTGACTTTTGACAACGTGCACGATGTTTTCCTTTAATCATCAATGGTAATTATTAGTTTCATATCTTTTCTAGCAATGCTGTCTTCATATTCGTCATTGTCACAAGAATTTTCATAGCATGGTAACATCGTACAAACCTAATTTAATAAATATTTGAACTCCGGAAGTTCGCCATTATAAATCATACTCACGCACTGGAGATATACCTAAAGCATTTAACAGTTGAAGTCCGCTGCCGCTATTGATTTCTAATGCATTAAAACGAGGTTGCGTTGTGGAAAGCTCCTAGAGAATCACGTTTCGTTTGCAACAAGAACTATGCCGGTAAAGTGTTTTGAAAAAATATATTATTTGTTAATTCTCACTTTGGGTGTATTCTAGATGCAGATTAACACAAATATATATCTTCAAACATTGATTCAAGCTCCCGCCGAAGGTTTATATCGATGTTCATTCTGAACCATTGATGGAAAATAGTGAAACGGGTCGGAGCTTCTAATATCGCCCAAAGCATGATCATGGTATGACCGTATGTGTACGCATACGAGCACAGGATTTCTTTAGGTGTGTGACGTTTTCACGTGTCTTTGGTCACTCATCTGGGTTCAGGGTGCACGTAACTATCAATTTTCATCGATCTTTTTGGCAGGGAAAAATATTTTTATTCTCACTTATTGGCCCATGGGCTTATATTCGAACATTAAGCCCATCTTCGATGTTAAGCCCATGGGCTTTTATACGCGGGAATATGGTAGGTTTTTAGCCATTCTTGGTTAGTTTCAAATTGCTGTAAACCATATCACAGTCACTGCAATATCTACAAAGCTGCTGAAAAACAAACAGGTTGCCGCATGCATTTCAAAAGCTAAGCTCAAAGGCGGCTGCTCATAAAGCTTTGTTTTACGTTCATTTTATAAGTGCAGAGCAGATGAAAAGGGCCATGAGACACGTACGTGTGTTATTTGTGGGGTGAGACCTCAGACATGGAAACTGTTATGCTGTCCGCTTCTTGATCCTTTCTTGCATCATTTCTCACCACGCTGTCACCTTTATGAATGTGTATATTGCTCATTGCGCAATGAGGCCAGGAATTAGACATAGGTTGTATGTTAAACATGGATGACTGTGTATTCAAATAGATATTGCACAATGGATTTATGTCAGGGTTTAATAGAACTACGTAGTTTTATTAGACCCTGGTTATGTGAAGTTTTAAATAGATTCCTGTAAACAACGATATAGTGCAATTGGAAAATCCAGAATTAGGGGTTAGGGGATGGGAGGCTGTGTGTCCACCCTGACATAAAGCACTTGCCTCTTCAACTGGCTCATCCAGGATTGATCATGGTCAAAATGATGACAAATTTGAACCAATGGCCACAGTGGATCTAATCTACTGCTAATAAAAGATAAGTATTTCTATCTTCTGGTGGCTTGTACCCACAGCATGCGCTGTAAGAGTACGCTGGTCACATGGCTCTCAGCTGATCCATGCCAATTTTTCATGCCTGCTCATTTAAATTTAAAAAAAACGGTCTCTACTAGATTTCTGTTTGAAATGAATATCATGTGTTTATCAATTACACAAAGTATGATTTATACATTCTACACCACTGTTGAAGGATAAAACCATGTTAAAAAAAACGTGAATAAGAGAAACTATGTTTCAATTATTGCATGATGTCATCCAAATAAGTCATGCATTTTTACATGACGTTTGTAATAAATTTCTTGCCAAGCCATGAAATAAGTTTGTGCATTCATTATCAGGGTCTCTGATATGTTATCTCATAAGAGTTGTCATACAACTTGACAGTGTTAAAATTCGAAGTGAAAACCTAATGAAGGTACTTGTGGACATACATCTCTTAAAATAGAGTGCTTTAGGTCATTTCGGTACACTTATGTCAGATCAATAACCATTTCTTAATAGATAGCAATGTGTTCTTAGTAAACAACTAAAGTAAAGTGATCTTCAATGTATTTTTAGATAGTTTTAAGATAGAAAATGAACATATGATGCAATTCGATGAAACCTCTTTGATATTGAAACTTTTTGTCATGCATATTTATTTCCACTATTGTCATTAAGAGTATGATAAATGTGCCGTTTAATAACTTCAAAATTAGTTAGATTCAACCAGCAATTTAAGATATTTTACATTGCACTTACACTGTTAAATTTCTCATGTTTCATTTCTAATGATTGCTGATGGTTTGCTAAAAATCTTACGCAATATTATTGTTCACATCGGTTGTTTAAATTCAACAAAGAAAATGCAGTAGGGCTAGGGAGTCTTAAAGAGATAGCAGGCGGCGTTTTCTCAAGTGCAGGATGATTCTCTCATCAACAAAACAAGTAAAAACATGAGGAAAAAGTGAGACGAGGTATGCAGCTTTTTGGCCACAACATGTTCACAAGAAGGTTTTTGTTGGGTTTATATCGACTTGTTTTAAAATTTCAATTTTCATCAGTCAAATCAAGGCTACTGTAGTACAAATTTACTTTATAGAGAGCCCTGGCAAGAGGTTGCCAGGGCTAGAAAACTATATAACTGGCAACGTTTTTGCCTCTCTCCAAGTTCTATATTTGCATCAGAGTGCAATCAACTGGCATGCTAGATTTTTAGTGACAATTTATATGAATGCATTGTTAAAAGTCCATGTTCAATTATGAATGCATTGTGAAAAGTCAATAGGGAAAGTAGGAATAGTGCTTGCAGTATATATCTCCAGGTGCGCAGTGTTTCATGCATGTACCAGTAGATTAGGCAATCTTGGCTTGTCTTTAGCAGGTCTTCTCAAAGATGAGATACATCTAGAAAGGCATTTCTATAGGCTTCTGTGTGTTAATGGTAAATTCAAAATCATGAACAATGCTTTGCATGAAAATTGTAGCTTTGCTCAAACCACAGTGATTTGATGCAGTTTCCCCTATCATGCAATGTATCAAGTGTGTCAAATGCTTTTACTCTAAAAGCAAATGCCATTTATTGACTCCATCCATAAACAACAATGAAAGACAATCAAGAAACTGAATTTTCATTTTTTGTCAAATGCAGCCTTTATTTGTCCCCTGTTTCTTCTGTCAATCTTGACCTAGTTTTCTCGTCTTTTTTCAACTTTCTGTCTATCAATGACGTGTTTAACCTGTCTAACTATTCTGTCATCTTTGTTATCTGAAATGCAACTCAGGAAACAAAAATACTATGATAAGGGTAGTGCCAAATTACCAGTAGATTTGTTATGGATAGAGATAATGAAAGAAAAGTTAAATGATGCTCAAAACTTTACATTTGGATGTCATGTTGATTGGATTTGACTAATCTATTACAGCCAAGAAAAGCTTACCAGTTTGTCAGAGTTTTTTTAGCCAATAGAGGTTTTCTTATTATAGTCAAGGTCTTGTTCAATTTGATACTGACAGTTTGTCTTGGGTATTTTGACAGACAAATTGATAGATAAGACTTTATAGTGTAAAGGTTCTGTACGTATTTCATATTACATTTGACAAAGATGATTCGTAATTTTAATGCATCATGTAGAGCAGTGTTACCTGCTAAACTTCTTCATGCATACAAATTATATATACAAAGTAGGTGTAATTATTTCTTATATTATTATTATTATTTGTCCATATTTATGCAAGAAACTATTCATGTTACTTTAAAAATATGATTTAAGCCTGGATTTTGCAAAATATGTCCCCAATATCACCATCTAGTTTTGTTGTTGCATGATTTTAAGTGAGTTGCTGCTGACATCTGATCCGCACACTAAAACATAAGATGAGCTCAGCAACAGGTTTTCAAATGCAATTTTCAGCCAGGGTTGACATAATAAAGTACGCCTTGATTTCAATGGTGCTTCTTCATCTGTGCCCCATTGTCCTGAACTGACTCTTATCATCTGTTTACATTGATTCCATGAGCACATGACTGGAGCTAAAAATAGCCTGGCTTGGCTTACACTGAGTACTGTGGGCATTGTGGTCTTGGAAAGTTCATACTTCTAGGTATTTCTCAAGGTAGAGGGATGTGCGGTCTCATCTCAAATTGAGGACTTTATGCTACTTTTCCAATAACCTCTTTGAAATTGAATATTTATTACTTTCTGTAGCTTCAATTTAAACATTTAAGAATGTAAAAATTGCAAAAGTTTTTTGCACTGCTGATAGATGTGACTGTTTGTCGAGTGAGTTTTTGTTTCACTAAAAAATGTATTGTAAATTGAGTGAGATTCTGGATGATACAGAGTATTTAGTGAGTTTCCTGGCATAGAGATTAAATGGTCAGTGACCATAGTATGAAGCAAGATAATTGCTATGTTTGGAACCTAGCTCAGCTAGGTTAGCTAGGTTGGAAGGATGCTTTGAACATGGAGCTAGCAAATTGAAGCCAGGGCCTCACTAGCAACATCCCTTATATGGTCATATGTGTGTAAAGCTTTAAAATGTCAATTTTAAGGGTCTAAAAGATATTTCAAAGCAAACAAATGTCACTCTGCTTTTATTTAGAACTTTTAAGTTTTTGATGCATGTTTATTTTCAAATATGAAGAAAAACAGAAAATGCAACTTATATTAGGTTTCTCAAAGCTTTACAGGTCATATTCAAGTCTGGCAATATTGCTCTACTGTCAAATTGGACAGTGTCCTCTAAATGAAAATTATTATTAAAAACATTTGATATTAAATGTTATTTTGATGAAGCCTTCTTGATCAAGGAGAAAAAAAATATTTGGCTTATAATAAAGCAAGAATAAAGGTCTTTTCATAAAATGAATATTTAGTAATGTCACAGACTCAGTCTAAAGGCTTTACAACCTAATAACTTCCCTCGGTATTTTTAGTTCTGATCATGTATGAAGTACTAATTTGCAATATAAATGTCTAAAGAAACTCCTCAAACCCATGTCATCTAGTAGGAAGGTTCATCCTGTTAGCAATGGCTTCATTATCTAGATCATGATAATATACCATGATAATTAAAAGTGCACTGATAGAGTCAAATGATTTAGCTGTCCATAATAATCATTGGGTCTGAGACCACTCAATTCCAATCCATATATGAACAAGTACACACACCCTGTAGACCAAGGCTAGTATGAGTATTGTTGGAAATTTGAGTTACTTGTTTAATTCACTTCAAATTTAATCGGCAATTAAGTTAGTTCAAAATCGATATCCTGTCTTTTCAATGTGGTTTATAACGTCAGTATGGCTGGTGGTTTTTTCAGGACTCGTCCTTTCAACAAGTATTATTTTACTCCCATCTATCTCACCAGGTAGTCCTGGTTATATTCAGGTGCTACTCAACAGCCCTCCAATTATGGCTGGCAGCTCGTTTTTCAAGCATTTTATTAAGGACTTGAGCAGGGTTCTGTGATTGACTGAGAGATTGGCTCTGAAATGAGTAGAAAAGGAGCGCTCAGGGTGGAACTTTGTCACTGATAAAAGGAATCGGGATTTCTGTGGACATAGATATGGGCATCTTTGGGCTGTGGGAATTTCTTTTAAACTGTGCATATATACGTATGTGTGAGTTAAACGAGGATGCTATCTTGTGGGAGAACGCTGTATCTTATATCTTTGCTCTGAAATTACTTCATTTGCCATTTATTAGAGTTTGGGGTTTAGGAATTGTCTCTTTGACATGGGCAGATTTTTTCTTCTTGCACGAGTTTGAATATGTAATTCTTCTTTATAGCTAATTACAATTTTACCACCTAAATTGAAATTTTACGGCTCAAGTATTGTCACTATACTTATAACAGTTGTATTTACATAATTCAGCATTTGATGTCTGTAAGTAGGGAATAAACTGCTTAATGATAAGATTCACATCGACAAGTCTTAATAGATTTAAAAATTGAAAAAAATAAAAGTTTTTTATTCATATACAATCTTACCAAAGGTAAGTTACTACCTTCGGTAAGGTTATATGAATAAAAACTTTTTTTTAAGTGACCGTGAAGGGTGTACACTCGTCTATATTTATTTTTTTTTAATTCAAGAAGTACCACAATTTAATTATTATCAAAGATAACTACCCTGGAAAATTAGCTCAAACCCCTGGAAAAATGACACGTTTTATGTCAAAATACCCCTGAAAAACCCTGGAAAAATAAGTATTTGGGAGTGTGCTAACCCTGATTTAGTTTTTATGCATGACAATAACAGTAGAAACCTGTTATTGTGACAGTTCTTTCTGTAAATTAGCTCATTTAAAATAATGTTGATTTTTTTGGACTTGGGCATTTGTACATGTGATTATTTACAGTTGCAATTCACTGTTATACGTGGGCGCCTTTACATTCACACCAGGTCCTCTACATCCTGCTTAGATTACATTGCCTTTCTCAACTTCCCAGGGAGCATACAACAAATTGCTGGAGTAACGCTTGGTTGTCATCACTGACATATGGGTTCACTCACCTGACTTGTACCTATTTATTTACTTTACATGTAGGTGCAGCCACGAAGCAGTCTACAATCTCTTAGGGATGAGTTTGCTCAACACCAATTACCAGAACCAACTGAAAAACAAACTCAAGACCTTGTGGTCACAAGTCTCGCGCCGTATTCACTCTGCCACAGAAGTACATATATATTATATATAACATCACATGGTGGCATTGCCATGCTACATCACATGTACAGGCTGGTAAAGCATATCATGTGGTCACCATGTATCCTAATTATTTACAGCTGAAACCGGTTATAACTTGATAGGCGTATATATGGTTACTTGAGTGAGTAACCAGATGGCTTCATGATGTGAACGATAATCAAAGGAGGAAGGTTTGAAATAAAAAAGAACTAGATAGACTAGATGTTCTAAAATTTTAAGCAGTTAGCTACAGAGTTCAAGATAAACAGATCCAATAGTGTACTTGCTTTTCTCAACTTTGTGTTACTTGGCGATCATATATTTCCAAAGTACACTAATAAAGTAAACCTTGCTATTGAAGTATGAAACTGCTTGACACTCCATTTTCTCTCAACCAATGAGAAGCCTCCATCCATCATACGTACCCTTTTCTTGCAGTTCTATTTGAGCACAGTTTTATGGCTGGCTGATTCTAATACGGCATGTTATGCCCCGAAGACATTTGATATGTATGAGACAAAGCCCTTTATTTTGGGTTTTGCCGTGTTTTGTTGTTGGATGAAACATACTGTTTCTATTTGTAGCAGAAGTAAGTAGGTTAAGACTGAGAAAAGTGACTAATTTTAGAAACGTCTTGTAATGAATAGAGTGGAAAAAACACCTACTCAGAAGTGCTCATTCTTGTAAGTAGGGGTAGCGACATTTTCAAGATGATCTACATGATGAAGCAGGGAGACCATGCGCCTGCTACAAAATTAAAGCATCAGAATATGTACCTGCCTGCCCTATTCATAATGAATCAAGATGTGAAGAAACCTTTACCCCAGGAAAGGTTTTCTGATTTCATGTTTACTGTGTCTTTGTGAATATGCTGAAGTTACAAATTTACATACGTGAAACCCTATGGGATTTTAGATTTGAAAATCAGTCAATCTATCGGATAGACTTTTATGTACGTAAATTTGACCGAAGATAGAAGTAACATTGGCTTCGCATTTGTTTTGATGTCTGTTACAATCTGTTTTTGACGTTAACACAGAAGATACGAAAAACTGTAGGAATCTTAGTATGTGACTTTACAGGGTGAATGCTGCAAAAGCTTGTAACCAAAACTGCAAGAAAGTCATCAATATGATGAATGACATGCAGAACCAGACGTCATGCACATAAAGCAAATGAACCAACTTCCATAAATACCAAGAGATGTTAAGCTTAATGAGAGATGTAAGAGTTACCTTTCCAATTGCCTGAGATGGCTCTAGCAGGTTGATGTATAAAACATACAGTAGAACCTCCAAATAAGATCACCCATCTATTGAGACCACTTACATGATAAGACCACTTTTCATGGTCCCAACCCAACTTCCCTAACATCTTTTGTAAATCTCTGAATAGAGACCTTCTCCATTGAGACCACCTAACACTGGTCCTAAAGGCGGTCCTAATAGAGAGGTTCCACTGTAGTTTAAGTTGACTTGCAGCTAGGTTCTTTGTAAATCTTGATTATTGTTGTTAGAAGATTCCTCATGCTATTGTAAGAAGTTAACTGCTAACTTTGGAACAGCATCAGGGATCTGCCTAATTGGTTATTAGAGTGATTGGTCAAGCTTTCTATCAGCTCATACATTGTGTTTACCGTATTCGATCTTATAAGCATACCTGCCCTGTTTACACAAATTAAATTAAACAAATCTTGCTTTTTTTGCGAAGATTTCACTTACCCGGCGTCATATTGTAAGACTAACAAGCTGGTATCATTCGAATAACCATGTAACCATGCTGGACGTGTTGTGAAACAATGTTCCCGGTTCATACATGTTGAAATTTACCGTTCAAAGCGAGAGATAAAAGAAAATATGCATGAACCTCGAAAAAAAATTTGGGTGCTTATTAGACATCTCTTGTGCTTTTGTTTTTGGTTGAAATTTGTTTTTTGTAAGCTTACTGTGCACTTATTAGAACAAATACGGTATATATTTTCTACGAAATGTGCATAGTGAGATCTACAATTCGCTAATGAGCCAAACAAGGAAAATGAGATACATTTTGTAATCATGAAGCTGTAAAAAATGAACTGGTACTCAGTAATAGGAGCATACTTTACAGAGTGTGCTGAATAGTCACAGTGCAAAATGAGGGCGGTTGGTGTACTGGTTACCACATCCGCCAACACGTGCATGTGTGACCAGGCTCCCATATATTAGAACATTAATTGTTTAAATCCACATGTCCAAATAAAGTTTACAAAGTTCCCTGAAAATGTGTCAAAAATCAACAACTTTCAAAAGGCTGGGTTTTTGTTGTGTTGTTTTGTTGTGTTGTTTTGTTTTTGTTTGTTTGGGATGGGGATGGGGGGGGGGGGGTATGCAATAAAGAAGACTTTCTATCTGACTTATTGCAAAATTAGGTAGAGTATTAACAGTTGTATCCAATTTGGCTACTAGTAGGAGAGTTGTAATACTACAAAATGACTTGTTCGTGTGGGGTCAGTTACAGAATGATGTATAGGCAGCTGCATGGTAACATCGTGTATGTGGGCTCTGCCTCGACCGTCATCACTCAGCCCATAATAAGCCCGGCTATTCCAGTAATTGAAACGCTTACTACTTATAGCACACACCAGCCAATAAATCAACACTGTCAAAATGGAGCCGTTTCGTTCTGCAACTTCTGACTGATTGTGAATTGTAAATGTCTGAATATTCCCTATTTAGCATTGTTTCCCGTGGACGTTGCTAATTGAGGATGAAATAGGGATCATGGAAGATGAAATGGTTATTCAGGGCATTTTTCGGGTTTAGCTTTGTTGTTAGAAAAAAACTGTGCACGCCTACCTATCACGTGCTACCTATCATGCACCAGGATAATGTTGTCAATGGATCTTTTGTAACATGTATGTAATGCAGCTGCAAAGTGTATAATGCATTTTATCAAGTGTGTGGAATTCATACTCTACTGAGAGCTTTTTTTTGCCTTTATCAAGTAGGTCTGTATCAGGAAGTTTTAGGCAAAGTTTTTTACTCATCATCTTTAAACAGTCAAACCATGTGATCATAAACATGTAACCACTGATAGAGACAGTTTGTAATGTACTTAACACTGCTGTTTGTCAGACTCTTGCTAGTTTTGATGACATGATAAAGGCCAGTGATGACACTAATGTTTTGCCAGTCTCTAGCCCAGTGTTGAAAGATGTATATTGCTTGACCTATACCTTAGGCCAGTTTTTAAGTCCAAGTTTCATCGTTTGGCCTATATACAAATTGCGAAGCCCAGCTCCATCACATGTTAATCTGGCTTTCTATACCAAGAAGTTTCATCTTTGGCTTATACAAATTGAAAAATCCAGACAATCACATTATATTGTTAACCTGGCTTCAACAGTGAAACTTCATGAAACATCACCCAACCATAGATAAGTGCAGGCCTGATGTTTGGTACCAGTTACTGAGATGTGTTTCTCAATGTTTATTTGGTTTATGACATTCGAGTATGATGATCTGCATGATGAGGATAGTAATATGGTACAGTAGATCCACCAACTAAGACCTCCGTTTATATTGAGACCACCTGAAATAAGACCAGTTCTCTAGGGCCCACAAGCATTCATAAAGAGACTATGTAGAGCAAACCTCCTTGAAGAGAACGCCTCTCTGTTAAGACCACTGTCTGTACCGGTCGTATGGGAACTCATTTCTGTGCTCAGAAAAAGGTAGCGATGGATGAGTGATGTGTGTGGATCAGTTGAGCCCTGTGATCACCGTGGGGACTGGGGGCATCAGTCTGGCTGATGGATTGTCTGGAGCAATCCAGGACAAATAGCTCAGACCATGTCACAAACACTGCAGTTTGTTTTTGTTTAAATAAAAAGCATATTATAACCTTCAGTGGAACGTCTTTATAAAGACCACCCGAGGGACTGGCCTCAAGTCGTTTCAATAAAGAGGGGTCTAAGACATTTGCAGCAGTTGCTTTATGAAGATTAGAGACTGAGAAACATGGTTTTCTTGTAGAATTGGAGACAACTTAAGTGTCCGCATAAGACAATTCCACACTATGTAAAGGTATCCACATATTAAAACAGGGTTCGCACGCCCCGGGAAAACCCGGGAAAACCCGGGAATTTGATTTTCAGCAAATATGACCCGGGAATACCCCGGGAATTTGACCATGTCCCGGGAAAGTCTTTGAAAACGAGTAAATTGAACAAACAATAATAAATTCCTGTGTCATTTCCTGTGTTTATGTAACGAACTGATTCGCCAAAGTGATTTATATGCATCGCTTTCGTTTTCAATGACGTCACTAGGAAATATCTACTTAATATTCCTGCTTCCAGATAAGGATACTAATACTGAGCCTCGAGCAGATCCTGCGTTGTTACCATAAACCCACACTTTCTCTGCTTTGATAACGGCTAATGCAGCCGCTACTCTTGATCGGTGTTGAGATATTACGGCGTCCGATAAAGGCTAATTTTCCATTGGAAATGGCGCCATAGTTAAATTGCTTGAAGGTAAGACATTTTTTTTGAAACGAATGGATTTTCATCGTCACAGTAAGATACCTATCACGAATTCACATGTCGGATCAATTATAAACCGATTATGAAGTCATGGACTAAAGGATATGTCTCAAATTACACGCATTGTTTTATGATTCGTCTTTCTAAAGTGTATCTCGAACCTGTCATTTTTAATCGAGGCCGGCAACAGCCTCATGTTTGGAAAATATTCTAGACAAATATAACTATATTCCTATTACTGGGCCGTATTATTAACTCTATGCGATTCTGAATACACGTGTACAATTAATGTAAAAAAATAAGCATATGTGTAGGCCGCAGGGAAGTTATTGTCTTTGACGTAAAACTGTCAAATGGCATTGTTCGCTAGTGTTTACATTACGTGTTGACGTTTAGCGTATGCCGATATGAATGGGTTAAGATATTTCTCAGAAATGTTTAACAATTGTTTTAATTATTATGAATTGAGGATGTGTCTGTGGGTGAAGTTTATGTAGTTTGAATGACAAAAACGTGTGATAATGTGAGCGAAAATGAAAGCAAATTCTAATGGGCTGGTGTCAGTGAATTAGACATAAAATTCAGAAAATATAGTATATATGTGTTGACTAGGCGGATGTGTATGAAATTTTCATAGTTGTCGCCGGATGGTCAGAAAATCAAACACATTGTCAATTTAGAAAAGGCATCTCCGATTTTGTGGGTCTGCAGTATCAGCTTTTTTACTATGGGAAATTGGACAGATTTTGAATCACGTTTAACGCTAATGGGAAAATCGTGTCTGAATTTATACCCCCAAAACAGACTTAGAAATGTTAATAACTTTGTCAATTTTTGTCGGATTTTGGTGATCTTTTTTTAAAAATGATTTCCATGAGACGTAGAATTTTTTCAAATTTAAAGAAAAAATTAGAAATTTATTCTCCCAGTGTAGCTAACACTGACCAGATGTCATTAGAATATTCAAAATATTGTCAAAGTATGCAGTCAGTGTCAACAAATAAACCTTGCATATGCATATGCGATGTAGATATCCTCTTTGAATAGATCACTAAATTGCATCTGTACAGGAAGGGTGTCAAAATCACTTGAAAAAATATATTTTTTTTTTAATTCATATATAATCTTACCAAAGGTAAGTTACTACCTTCGGTAAGATTATATGAATAAAAACCTTTTTTTTCAAGTGACCGTGAAGGGTGTACACTCGTCTACATATTTTTTTTTAATTCAAGAAGTACCACAATCTAATTATTATTGAAGATAACTACCCTGGAAAATTCGCTCAAACCCCTGGAAAAATGACACGTTTTATGTCAAAATACCCCTGGAAAACCCTGGAAAACTAAGTATTTGGGAGTGTGCTAACCCTGTAAAAGTGTCCATTTATAAAGAGGTGTCCACAATGACAAGTTCCACCGTACCCAAGTGTAGAAATAAGATAGAAATTGCATGCTGTGGTGGTTTGTCACAAAGAAAAGAATCAATCAATGACTGCATGTCGCTGTATTTGTAGTGACTGCCTATTGTGATATGTCGTATGTATATATGCACTTTCGCTCACACAGAAGATACTTGTCACAAAAAAGATACATAATGTGCTATTTTAGTTGTAGACTCTTCACCTTATGCTTATATAATCTCTGTATTTATACCTGTGGACTATTATATAAACAAGGTTGACAGTCATTGCTTTTGGTAAATCGAAGAAAGCATGGCAAGCTTCCCAGGCATCGAACAATAAAAATGTAAAAACGTTTCCCATCCACAAAATTAGAGTAGATAGGCAACTGGCTATTACTGCCTTGAAGCTGTAGATGTGCTTGTTCTATGTTGTTGTCTTCAAAACTTGGTGTTTTGCTTTGTGGAAGTCATTATTACTTAGTCAACCGTAGATCTTTGCATTTCTAAGCAATACGAATGATGCCTCTGTACAGCGCACATTTCAATGATGACAAGCAGCAAACTAAAACTCTATAAATGACATAATTTCAACTGTCCAGATATTGATATGGTGGGGCTAGCTTTTACAGGGTTGTGGGTCTTATCAATGCATGTTTTATGTTATCACTATGTCTAAGTTCGAACACAATTGAATGTGGTATATCAGAGTCCACTGCCAAATGAGACTTGATGTTCTGTTCCCGTGGTAACCGTGAATGCCATGCACACGGCAGCAGACATCCATTGCAAGTAAAGTCTTCATGTCATGAATGATGGTTTATTTATAGCGTGGCTCATCAATAACCGCGTCTTTGATGGTCGCTGGTATCCGGCAATATACGCAATATGGAGGAGGTGATGTGCAATTAGTACTACTGCCTTGTAACATGCAGCTAGTGCTGCATTTCGGGCGAAATTTCAATATCAATTGCCGATAGATAATGGAAAGTATCATGATCAAAACGATTGCTGTGAAATGCATTAATCAATAGTATTGAACATTGTGTTTACATATTCTTACTTGAAATACATAATGGTTATCGATACTGGGCAGTTATTGGAACACATTGGTAAACTCCTTAACTATCTTTAAGATAGATATACCGGAAGCAAAATCAATTATCTTTTACGGTGCCAGACTAAGTGAATACCTGTACGATATGTAGTCGTCCCAGTGATGTTTTATATTCTAGTGCACTTGCAAATAGATCAGCTGATAGTTAGTACCAATAAAAGATCTTTAGAGAGGTCTCTCTGACTTGTTTTTTTAATGTTTTTTCTTTTTTTTTCCGCAACTCCAGCAAGGGCTATTGAGTTCACTTTTATTGTGGAAAGTGATTATGATATAGATATAAGATCTTTCGAGGTTTCTGTCACCTTTTTTGTTTAATTATTACTATTATTACCGGTTTTGTGTGTAAGGGCTTTTGAGCTCACTTTTTATGTGAAAAATAATTACCGTCTATTCACATATAAAAGTCCCTGGGCGTTTATCCGAAAAAGTGCTGTTTTGGGGCATATTTCAAACTGAAAAAAGGTTCACTTATAGGCCCAGGGGCGTAAGTTCGAACCTTAAGCCCACCACCATTTTGGCAATGAAAAAGCATTGGATTATTTAGAAATGGAGAGCTAACATAACCTCAATCACAAACTCGTACGGTATATCTTTCAAGATCTATGTGGGCGATGATGAGTGACATGAAGATTTACAGTGTGCACAAAGCTTGCCTGTTAATACAATTGGTAGTCCTTGGCGTTATGTCTATTGTATAAATAATATCTTAGTATTCTCTATTGTTTTATTGCATTTCATAACTCGATGGTGTAATTAAAACGCAAAATTTCAATCCTGAAATCAGTTTAGAAGAAGCATCTTTTCATCTCTTACTAGTCCTGAATTTTCCAGCTTTAATAGGCGCATGACTTTTTAATCTATAATAGAGAAACTTTTGTTTAGATTTTTGCATAGTGAAGAAGGTCAACATTTGAACTTCTGAGCATGCGCACTGGCACACGGAAACATGCTTGTGTATATTTTTCACATAAAAATATAAGTAAGTTATTTCTATTTTCTGGCAAGCATTCGTAATAGATTGGTTGAATAACATTACAAATAGAATATACATCACTATATTTGAGAATGACAATCAACAAATTCAATATTCAATCGATTTGACACCCAGAATCACGGGAAACGTGCACGACTTAGCGATGTCGCCGATGATGAAAGCAGTAGATCTATACATGTGATTGAAGTTTCTTTCATAGTAAACCATATGTAATGACATACACTGTATATGCCTAGGAAAGTTACTTTCGGTGAAATTACCGTGCCAAAATAAAGTCAGCTTTGTTGGTGGATAAAGAAATTCAGTTCAGTTAAAGGCCCATGGGTCCATATCTGAACCTTAAGCCCATGTTCGATGTTAGGCCCAGGGCCCTTTATACGTAAATAGACGGTATGAAAATTTATAATATACATGTGTTTTTTGCCAATATCCGGGAAGGAATGGATGAATTAAAACTTGTTTGTGCCATTCATTCGTATTTACATCTTAAAAAGTGCTGAACATGTCACTTTGCGTGTTAGCAACATTTCTATCTGGGTCATGTGTACTTTACATGACAATTTCATTAAGAAAATGATGGTCAGAGTTATTAGGTCTAACTCTGGCCATAAACCAACCATATAGTAGAAGCCTCCATGGTCTTGAAGAAACTGTTCTTTCTCTAGATGCGTACCCAGTAAGATGTATCTAGTGAATGATCAGCAAGTCAACCTTAAAGACTTGCTCATTTATCTACTCACAGGCATACATATGCAGGAACCTAATAACTCATATGCTTTTATCAATATGATAATTCAATATAACCTCATTGCTTCACGCTTTTAAGATTTTTAGATTTTTTTAAGGCTACATCTTCCAAGCATTGAAATAAAAATATGCTGTGAGCTCCACACAGAAACTAATGTGGTTAACATCATCTCTACAATGACTAGAAAGTGCTTTCCTTGTTTTCACCAGGGTCCATTGTGGCAGTGTATATTAGGTTACGTATGTCTACTTGGCAGTTATGTGTCTTTGCCTGGCAGAAGCGATCTCATTTGCCTGACCCCAACACATATAAGGTCGTTTCACAGAACCAATGTCTGTCCACCCCGATACTACAATGAATTGTCACCTCATTTTCTTGGAGGTTTTTGAGTTTAAAATAAGTGCATAATCCGCTTTTTTAATGTGCGTGCCCTGTTGAAATGAAAACGAGGTCAGTTACAAAATTTTAATTTTCTTGCACATAATTTTGATCTAAATAAAGCAATAAAACGGTTTATGGTTATGATATAGCCTAAACCATAGCACCTACCGGTATATGATAGGAGAATTCCTGGTCTTAGTACGGCAATGTGGAAATTTGTTATTTTCACATTACTTCAAGATCACAGCATTAAAGTTTGGTTTTATTATATGCAATCAAATGCTAGAAGTCGTAAGATTTTATAATCACATTGCCGCTTGAATATTGTCATCATCTTTATATTTATATACTTATATTGTTGTCCGCAAGGTTTACAAGGCATTGAGAAGCAAATAAAACATTGATGTATTATCAACAGCCTTGAAAATTGTTCAAATATTTTTTACTTGTATGAATATAATCAGATTTTTAATTAGGTTTTTAAGCATTATTCAACCATACTTATTTAGAGAAAAATTACGTTCACATATATTTTGTGTCGTACATGCAATAATATTGTCCAAAAATTCCAATTATTCCTTTTTTTATTAAAAAAAGACCATAATAACATGCAAACAAGTAAATTAGGCCAAGGTATATAGATTGTCCTAAGCAACTTTTCTACCGAAATTTTTCCAGTGCCTTATTTCAAAAACTCAATACCGTATGTAAGTAGTCCTCCTTCTTCAAAGAGATTTTCATCTAAGGGCCCTGTGTGCCTGGACTATCGTTCCAGATGAAAATTACTTTTCCAATCTTGTAATAATGTATATTTGTCATCTGCTTTCAGACAGTGAAGCGGTTGGATCCGGATTTTCTGGCAATCCATTGCCAGGAAGTAGGAGGGAAGAACTACGAGGAATCCATGGTCCACGTCAACGTCTTCGTCAAGTGAGTACACATTATTGCAATTAGACCTGATAGATCAAGTGCTAGCTCATTGAACTGAAGTTTTCAATAAGTCAAAAAGTTGTATCATCTTCATGACGTCATAGCATCTAAGTGTCAAATCCTCAGTCTGACAGGATCGTGGACTATATACAGATGAAATGCTGCAATAAGTGATTTTGAAGTAGCATGTGTTCTTTTCAAAACTTCTTCCGTTATTAAGGGTGAAATTTTCAATGTTTAGCCACAAAAAACATGAGTGAACAGCAGTACAAATCTCTAATCAATTACCTGGCAGTAAGCATTGTGTTGTAGTGAATTCATGGCCTCTAAGGGAGTCAAATATTTCTGAAACACAATGCACTACCCTTGGGTGATGTAATAAACCCACTGAGCATTTGATCAAAAGATCATATTGGATTTAATTGTGAATATAATACTACCAATAGGCATTGTTTCACAGCTTGAATTTTCTTCGCTGCTTGTTTAATATATGCACAAGAAACAATCTTTTTGATAAGTTACATCCAACTAGCACATCAGCCTAAAGAAGTAGGCTTACTATCCTTGGTAAAGGTTATTAGGGTAGAATTGCTTATCGTTTTATTTAGGAAAGTATTGACGTCACAGTTTTTAAGTGCTTTATATTCTTTTTTTATTTCTACCCTTGCAGATTATATGCTTTTACAACTTGTTCTATTGAAAATGAATTATCCCAATTGGATAGTCTTAGCTGTGAATTTGAATTGACTAGAGAATGTTTCCTCTTGAATGGACTGATGACCTTGTACTGACCAAATTTGTGAAGAGGCACTTTATATTAGCAAATGGAAGGAAAAACTACCTTTCTAGAAAGTAGAAACATACCATTAAGATTCCCATTTTAACATAGATCTTAATAAGTTTTATTATATTAGTTTTTTTGTGTGTTATTTCAACATATCATTTTACAGTTTCAGTAACATGTTAGAAGTTGAAACCCAAGTACATGCCCATATGTGTAGCTAGCCATAGGCCTGTTGACCTAAACTCCTTGCGTATGTAGATTTTGATAATGAAAATGTTACCGTATACAACTGTTCGAGAGGCCATCCCCATGTAAACACCTTACCAAATCTGGAAATCTGGACGATTGCAATTCCAATGCAAATGGACATTCATGTAAAAGCCCACCCCCTATTAAGATTAACACATTTTCAACCCTGGCATTTAAATCATATAATATGGAAGGTATTATGAAGCATATTCAAGCCTCAGCATCCTTCAAGCTTCCTGACACAGTGTATGTTTTCTGTGACAGAAAACTTTCTTGTCAGCATTTTTATTAACCTGGAAGAAAAAGACAAAATGTACGTACCGAATTCACCCCCCTTTATGAAAAGCATTACCTTATCCAATGCACATTCCTGCTGCCGATAAAGCTCCATGAAGAGTGATGCACAAACTCAGATGGGAGTTGCTGGAATTGTTTCCTTCTTTGGTAGCATCATGTCCATTGTGCATCCTGCCTGTGGCTTCTCTCCCACTCTATCAAATTAACTTGTTTGACCCCAGTATATAGAGAGAATGAGGTTGAGGCAACAAGTCACTAAAAATGGGACGGACATGATAAAATTGCTTATGAACATCCTGTTGGAGCCAATTAACTAGAACTTGAAGGGGGCTACTATTAGCTTTGAGCTATGCATAGAAATTTCACGGTATCAGAGGGATTTATGTTATAAAATTTCATGAATGCAAACGGTCATGAGCCTGTCTAATGAGCTACCGTAACTTCATCTTCCGACAATTTGAGATAAACTGAATGGACCGATTTCACGCACTTGTTTTGTACATACGTACGGCGTTCTAGCCACATCTGTTAGTCAACATCATAGTGATAAATTCCTTAGCAAGCGTTTTGTCGTATGAGCAGGAAATAAAACATTGAAATATCAAATTATGTCAAATTACAACAACCTACTGTTAAGCTAGTTTGTGACTCCTTAAAAAAGGTTACTAATTCATTGTTATGATTCTCACAAGACACCCTTCCCTGATGACACCGAAAAACAATGACTTGTTGGTTTTGAAAGTGACATCTAATATCACTAGTTTCGTCAAATATTCATGGTAATAGACGTATTGCTGTCTCCTCACTGGCAGGAGCAGATGGGTGTACATAGAATCAGCATCAATGTTTATGAGAACACATGTGTTTAAAAGACATTACAGTAGAACCTCAAGTTAATCCACCTCTATTACAAGAATTTTTTTGCTGTGCCAACGATTTGTTAGGAAATAAGTACAAACCTCCATAAAGAGAGCACCTTTTCATGGAGACCATGTGAAGATAATCCTCCAGGTGGTCTTAATAGAGAGGTTCTGCCATATATAGATAATGTGGGCATAGTTTGTACAAGAGTGTAAATGGCTTTTGACATGTAAATGATACATGTTGTAGGATTTGAGCACGAGATTGCAGTGTCAATCGTAAAACTTTGCATGCTGGTGTGTGATTTACCCTCACTTCGTTCGGGTAAATCACACACCAGCATGCAAAGTTTTATGATTGACACAACAATCTCGTGCTCAAATATCATTCTATCATGAAGAAAATATGATCACAGCTTCCAATAAAGATAAATATACACAGAAACTTTCTTATAGTGCACAAACGTAAATGTGACAGATTCTAATCTAGCTGCATGGCGGTATATATTTAAACTACTTAAGCATCTGTAATAGAAATGTACTACCCGAAAATCAACAACCATCGCATGCTAAACCATGTTGCTCTTATCTATTACGATATTCTGAGTTCAAAGAGTGCAATTACATGTAGATCTACTCTTTGGCAGGTTATATAAAGTTTGATCAGTGATCTACTTTTACGTAGCGTATCACGTGTATTTGTTACAGTCCTTAGCAACGTGCAGTCAATCATTAGCAATGGGTCAATCGCATAATTTAGCACGCCTCTCAACCAATCAGAATGGGTTATTGACGATCAATTTTTCACTGAATGATAGAATGTGTAATAAAGACCTCCAACCAGGCCTTGGTCCTGTAGATTTTGGAGAAGGCTGGCTGATGTGGAAAAGTCACAGCTTAAAGTTGACGCTGCTTTGAAATGATATGTTCATAAAATTCATAGCTGTATTGTACTCAGTTTATGACAAGTGGAATGCGTACAGATGATGACAATGGTGTTCATAATGCAAAACAATATTGCGTTTCTTTTGTGTTTTCAGAGAGCTACTGACGAGCCCAGAAATGCAGCAGTTTGACAAAGCACGAGTTTTCCTTGATGAAGACTTCACAGCAGTTGACAAATTTACGGTAATCTTTTGCTCATACTGTAAACGTCCATCCAAAGGCAAATCCCATGTCATCAGTAGGGGCTTGAAATCAGGGGTGCTCTTTATTGAATTTATGATTCTAGCTAACAAAATTTTTGGTGGGGAGTGGTGTAACGTTCTTAATTTCATTTTGCGCAGAGGCCTGAAATGCCATAATTTTTTCAAATCTTTTTTACTGCTATTGGCCATTACAAATGGTATATAGGGACAATGAATTGAGCCAATTTGAAGCTGTGTGCTGCGCCTATTGTTATTGTATGAGAAGATTGCGAACTATCAATCATATTCAAGACTGGTGATTTGATTAGCCACAACAGCCACCTGATATGTCCATTGAGAGGCTTAACGCAGCAGCCCAAATCCATAAGCAGGCAGACAAATTATCCTGCACAATCAGCTTACACATGGATTCTTGTCAGAGGAGCCTTGATCCAAACCCTCACTTCCTAATGGCAGTCTTACTTTGGCATAACTCATACCTGGATGATTATATTACCGCATCGTGTAATGCAATAAGAGTTTTGATGTAAACCAGGGTATTTGGCAAGGCAGATGTCGTACGATTAGAACCAGAAGTAAATTACCACACCCAAACTCTCCATTCTCCATTATCTAGACTCTTGTGTCCCATTGAACAGGTATCACCGTATGGTTTTAAAGAAGTCTTCACATAGCCTCTGATTGAATTCAAACCCATGGGCGTGCGTCATCAAATCGCCCTCCAGTCAAACGAGTTTAAAAGTTCACTCCACCACCTATTGAGTGGGATTTAAAAAACCTGCCTTACTGATGAGTAGCTCAACAGCTTGTCGTCACCCCGTCGTTATCCCAGTTACTCAGCTCATCAGGATGTCAATAACCGGCGGAAACCGGCCCTGATTAGAAAGCCGTCGGTCGTTGTTACAAGATGAACCCTAAAAGCCTCAACTTCCCCTTCAGTTGAAAGGTCGAACTACAGTTGGACCAGCTTCACTCATACTTGTAGTCAGTTGAGTTGTCCGAATGTTGACATTAATCTATTAAGTGCCAGACTTGTGTAGTGAGCAGCGTTTACTACCAAAGGCCTATTGTGTGCTGTGTCAGATAGACTTTCCTACACTAGACCAGTACCGAATTTATTTGCAGGTACAGCTATTTGATGGGTTGGCGCTTATAGTCTTATTAACCCAACCCAACCCACATTTGACCTTATGCAATAAGCCTCATCTGTAATACATCCCATGATCAGTGATATCAGTTGAATGTAAGCTTGAACAAAGACGCTGGTGGAAGATTTGAACGGCACTCGATCAAAGCAGTGGAAGGAGCCTGGCCATGTACGCTGCATCAGGCAGGTGCTAGGGATTAGAGCATGGCGGCGGGTCTGTAGACGGTTAGGGCTCTATGTAATAAACACTCCCGAGTCCCTGAGACGGAAGCATTGAGGAACTTGCACATCCTGCAGCAAAGTAGAATGTCGCTTGATCGGATGCTAGATAGCCAGTGAGTGTACCATGTAAATCATTCAATGGGGACCTATATTTGGAGGACAAGTAACTCTGAATATTTACCTGTCCTGACAACACAGATATCCGTTTTGAACAGAAGGCTTGGAGTCTGTTTGCAAGCTATTTTAGGCATCTCGGAGCTTTTTCAAGCTTGAAACGTATGTACTCAGTAGTTGTTGTGCCCCCGTCCCCCTTTCCTGAAAATCTGGATCTACAAGTGCTGTTCTACCAAAACGACCCATTGGATGAGTATTTATCCTTGCCTTGCATGTTTATTTGTACAAACATCATAAAATTAACCATCATGACCCCAGTTGTGTTTCACAAAACTCCTTTTTGTGAAATCATGGAGCTGGCAGTGGGCCTTTGTATGAACCACATTATTATATAGGTGATGTAGGAAGGCACATTGGTAACTTTGATACAATGATGTTTCTCACTTTCTTTTTGCCATTATCAAGCAGATTTTACAAATGAAAAATCAACAAAACAATGTGAAACAGGTTCTGCCAGATGTGTATAAAATCATGTAGGATCTTTTTACAATCACTTCATTTCTCTTTGTCACTTTATCACTCTGTAACTCGATATCGGAGCAAACTAAAAATGGAAACAGCATTGGTAATGCGTCTCAAGCATATAAATATTGGAATACCCAATAGATGGTGGTTGAGCAAACTTTGGAGCACAGGGTGTCATAGTTAAACTGCAAAATGGAAACTTATTGTGTTTATAATGTCACTGTCCTGCATAGTTACATGTTTAAAATTGATTAATAGAAAATATTGTGTATTAAACGTGTCGGTAGAATTTGGATGGCGAAATTTAAAACTAGAGTGTATAATAGTAGTTTGGGTGTCTATAGACGAAGTACAAATACTTTTTGTATTATAAATTTGAACAAGTGAACGTGAGTGTAACTGTATGCCTATTCTTATTCATGTGAGCAAACTGTTGTTTTTCACAAGGAGTTTTCAGCAGACTTGCAGGTCCATTACCTGAAATCATTACATAACGGTGGGAAGTGACAGATGCTTTTTAATAATAGCGTTTAAGTTAAAAGTACACAGCATTAAGATTAAGCAACCTATATGAAGCAACCATTAGTGTAATAAGACGTTTTTTCTCGATTCCAATCTTCCCTATTACCTTATTATTGAGACTACTGAACTGCTTTCTAAACATTTACAACATTTATTTGTAAAGCAACAACCTGGGTAGTCGTAATAGAAAAGATTTACTGTAGAAGATTTCTTTTAATGTTGTACATGTAACGACATTAGAGATGGAGAAGAGCAGTAAAACGCATACAAAGTTCTCTGCCACTCCGTTCTCTGTGTAAAAAGCCCATAACCTGCACTGGGTAACAATGGCATCTTCTGTAAAAGCCTACTATGCTAATTGACAAGCATTTCAAGTTGCCATTTTTACTGTAAGGGCAATGAGCCCTCGAATGATCAAATTGGTAGTAGGAACAGTTTCACAAAATAGCGACTTCAGTGGGAGATCCAGGTTGTCTGACTGTGTGTGTTTAGGAATTGTGTCGTCCTCCCCAACCCCCATCCCCATCTCCATTCATACATGTACATCCTTCAACATTGACATGAGGAGTAAAAATCAGGTAAGCTCCCTCAGAACCTTTCTTTTTAATACCAAAAATCTGTTTCATCCAATCATCTTAAAGTTGAAAATTTTAAAGGCATGGTCTTTGTTATACATAGATATGTAGATATATTGCAATTAATTGACTTGGGTATCTAAGTATTGACAGAGGATTCTTTCTCCAAGTTTATAGGGCTATAACACCCAGCCTTGCCAGGACTTGAACCCTGGACCACTACAATTGTATGTCCGCCTATTTACCTATCCTTTAAAGCAGGCACATTAGATGTCAGGTCTGGCAGGATGGTGGAGTGGTCTAATATGCCTGCCTTAAGTGCTAGCTGAATAGGTGCCATAGTAGTTCAAGGTTCAAGTCCCATCAGAGGCTATGTGACTTTGAGAAAGAATCCTCTAACGGTATGTCAATGAACTTTCTTATTTCTAAACATTTACGTTTGTAAAGCAACGATCTCCTTGCAAAATTTACTATTTGACTCAGCGCCTATGATGTCTGAACATGAGCGATGTGAGTCTAATAATTGATTTATAGCTGCAAGTGAAAAACGTAGCAAACATATCCATCTCTTACACTGTAATAGCTAGAAGGTGCACATGGTAGATGCAGCTGACAACGTGTCTCATTAAATTGCAAAAAAGCGTCACATTGTAACGACCTGTCGTTTCTCTACGTCCTTGTTCATGATCCAACATCCCATCATTAGTGTGTATGTGTCTACGTATAGGGAAATGCAAATTTGATGCGATGTGTTTTAAGTAGTCTACTTGGATTTGGAATTAAAATAAATTTAACCGATTGCAAATGATATTTGAAAAAAACATAGAGTTCCTAAATCCAAAAATGTGATGAACAAATGCTTTGATGTCACCCAAAGTGAGGAAGCTGTCGGAACAAAAATTCCTACCAGTCGTCTACCAACTTCAATAAAGCTACATGTTCATGACATCTATCGTGGTTATGTAAGGTTTTTGTTATAGAAAGACAAAAGAAATTGGCATACATGTACCGGGTATATTATTTTTGTCAGACATACTGAGATGGTCTGTTAATATACATTCATGTAGTACTCTCGTAAATAGTGAAGTGTTACATACTAGTGTATACATGTAGATCTGTCACTTCAAAAACTCATTTCATGTCCATTGCAATACGCTTCATGAACCTGTAACTAAACTGCTATGTATTCAATGCACATGCATCTATAGCCAAAAAATCTGCACTATATGTTACTGTGTATTTTGTATTCAAAGCGTATGTTGACACAGATACACCATGATTTCGCATCTCCGGAAATTGTGTGATTAGCATACAGGTTTTATGGGTGGTGTGGGTGTTTACCATGTGATCTCTTGATCACATGTTTGTGATCTGAGCAACACATTTATTTGTGCGTACAGACCAACTTGTCCTTGTAGACACCTAAGTACATTGTTGAATTTTAGGGTTTACCAGCTGGTAGCATGGATGGAAACTATTTCAATATCTCACTCGAAAAGCATAATTTCTAGTCAAATCGGGTACCAGAATGGAATCCCGGCTCATAACTAATTTGTGTCAGTGAACTGCATATCCAAATAAATTGAGTATTGTTGGGAAGATATTTCTCATTCTTTATCACTATCAAAACACGACCTACACATGATATGTTAAAATATACAGACCATTTATCTTGAAAAATGACTGCAATTACCGCCATCTTTGACTTTTTGACCGGATGCGTTGTGATTACGCTCAGGCGTGAACGGCCAGCCAAATTGTCTTATGTTATAACTGACACAAGTGTCGCTATAACTTTCAAACGGCTCGACCAAATGTCTTGAAATTTTGTAGAATTACTCCACATATACAATGCTCTGGCATCCTTAAATCTAGTAATTTAATAATCACTGGATCTTTTATAATTAACATCTTAATTAAGTATGCAAATACACCATGACGTCACAAGCTCCGCCCCTTTGTTTACATGTCTGCACGGTGCCTATGGTGGGACTTCTGCACTACAGTTACGTCGGCCGTATGACTGATACGCACCCTGTTCTGTGCGCTCTCTTTGATGTTCATTGATTTTGGAGCTTTTCTTAGTAGTTTAATAAAATCAATAGCTTTTTCCTAGAAGTAGCAGGTGTGCTATATTCATGAACATATTTGAAGTGGGTCAAAACTAGTCCATATACGGAATCCGTAGCAGTATAGACAGTCCTTATACAACATATTTTTACAAGGCAGTTCTGGAGGTCGATATCGACTGAAAATACATGCAAAAGACTGGTAAATCTTGTTACTACGAGCCAAAGTGACTACATGCGAGACCGTTTGTAAAGACACGTAAAGATAGACAGAAAGATGGACAAACAAAAGTCATGTGGAGAGATGATAAAATAAATGCTATTGTTCGGTCGAACTGCCGCATCCAATATACGTATCGGAAGAAGATTTCAACAAGGATTCCATTGGTGTATACCATCTGTTTCTAGCTTTAGAATTAGTCGTGTTATTTAACAAAAACTGATCATCTTCAAAGTGTTTTTTGCCGGTAGCAGCCATGCGCATGCGCGCATGTTAATTGTGCATTTTTAATGAGCAATAGGTCATGAGTTCAAATGTGACGTCATGGTGTCTATTTGCATATCTAAACGGCGGCTTACTAATTAATCTAATTATATAAAAACTGGATTAATAAAAAATAAAACAAAGCATGATGATTGATTGATTTATTAGTCTACTATACGTAGGCCAAAGCCCGGTGGAAGCAAACCATCCTCTTCATTATTGCCAGCCACTATCGGCCGGGGTATAGCCCAGTTAAACATGTGATAAATTCCATGTGTGGCATGTGCAACTGAGGCTTTAGTATTGAGATCCAGTTTTACACTGACAGTCCACAACACACTGCATTCTGATGGCCTCATTGGCAGCTACGTTATTGTCATGAACTTTACTTTTCTCCTCTTTCCATTGTCAACAGCCTGATCTGGAATTTTTTGTGCTTCGTCTATGTTAAAATGCTCCTAGACAAATGCGCAATGGGACAATTTATTCATCAGATTGTACTAGTATGTGAACTGGAAAGAGTCTTGTCCATTAGTATGCAATGAAAATCTTACAATTTACAAGTTTTCTCATTCAAACAAAATTAAACATTCCCTGCAGGTTGCTTGAACATAATTTGTGTTCAGTCTTAACAGTTCTCGATGAGTGTTCACTTTTTAGCAAGATGTGTTATGCGTTTTCTCTTGTCGCAGGTGATCAATGTTGAAGCCTGACACTGTACCAGGTGAACAGGGTTTTCATCAGGATTTTGTGTTGTCTGAGGGAAAATATTTTTCTTTCAATTCCCCAAATGGGTGAAGGCAGATAATGTGAGACAAGGGTTTGGTTGTGTGTATGTACCATATCACAAAATTTATTAGTCTCACGATAGCTTATACTTTCTTATATTTCTTTTTAAAGTCTCTAGTAACTATAGACTCCTCATCAAAGCATTAATCAAAATACATGTATTTTGCTTTTAATATTTCATTGAAAGGTAAAAGCGCACAATAGACTTATATTCCTCCGAACATTCATTTAAAGTCCCACATCATCGTAGATGAGTGTCGGCCTTTCCATGGATGTTAATGCTACTAACCCGAACACTGAATCTGCATTATTGTGTGTGCATACATTGACTGTGTGAAACCCAATGATGATGTCAGCTTAGACAGCTTTCTTGAGAAATTGGGTATCACAGACATCAATAATATGCTTCACAGACTGAGATGGGTAGGCTGTTGTGCTATTCTCAATTTATCTGTAAAGTAATAAAGAAAGAAAGGCAAGGGAAGACCACAAAGCAAACTTGGAGCGTCGTCGCGCAAAAAGTACATCTATCACGTCTGGGTATGGATTTCATTGTTTGATTGACTGATGTTTCTGTTGCAGGCGCTAGGCAACTTGTACTTCATCCACCAGTCCGTGCAGAACGTGCAGATCTACGACTTCAAGGACAGCAAGTTCGTCCCCGTCAAGGGCAGAGAGGTCAGTAGGTCAAGGTCAAGGGCAGGTTTTACTAATTCAAGGTCAGTAGGCTGCCAAGGTCAATTGTAGTATTTGATTAGATTTAACTAGGACAAGGCCAGTAGAAGGCCAAGGTGAAGTGCAGTTTTTTTTAGGTCAAGGTCGGTGGAACTTGGCGTCGGAAGAGATGAGTTACTCAATGTTAAAGGTAGAGGACAAAAATCATGTCACTGTTGGAGGAACTTGTTGAAGAAAGAGGTGTAGGTTAAGTTAACGTGGATATGGATGAAAGGGATCTGGTCAAGGCCATGCAATGAAGTCAGTGAAAACGTTATAAAAAGTTGCTACTTTCAACAATTATGTATAAACCATCAAAAATTGTACATTTTCTGCCATGATCATTGAGGAAGAAGCTGATCTTTAGTGATGTTTTTGCAGGTGCTCTCAGGAAATATAGAGGAGATCACAATCAAAGAGAAGTCCAAGTTCCCACAAGAGTTCTTCCCAGATGTAAGATCTTTGTTACGTAATGCATTAACTCAGAATACTTGTAGTAGAATATTTTAAATACTTGATAATTAACTATTCTAAATATTTTGGATACTTCTTTTATTATCTTATCAAATCTTTTGAAAATAACCATACATTGTATATTTGGATACAAATAAAATCCACTAATATGATACACTTATTATGTACATGTATTTGTACATGAAAAAAATGAATTGTGCTCTGAAAAGACAGTATGCTTCTTTCTTTGTGGCTGAAAATTGGTGTTGAAACTATTTTTTTAGCTGCCATATAGTTTAGTATGTAACATTACTAGTGATACTGAGTAAAAATCCAACCGTCTATGCCTGGAGATGTTACAACCTACAAAACAGTTGTGCTTTATACTTATACATGATTGCTGTACTATTGTTAATATGAATTCATATCATGAATAAGCTTCATGTTAGAATGGGCAGTGAGTGATCCAATGTATACATTTTAATCCATTTCGCTGAAGTTGAACTCAATAAATTGAAATTTCAAGTTATCCGACATTTTGATGCATCAAAAATGCTTTATGTAGTAAAGTAAAACGAATGGAAATGGTTGCATTGTATATGCTCTAGTTATCCATAGATTTTACCAATTAGAATTCAAGATGCATAGATCCAACTGTAAGAAAATTAAAAGACAAAGAAAGAAGATGCATATATGCCTCTTTCTTTCTGCATCAGGCCGTGCTTATAAATTAGATTAATGAATAAATGTGGATAACACACAGTCAGCTACAATATCTCATTGCTTTTTGCTGTTTTGTTTTATGAATGTTATGTAACGTTACCATTAGGCATGTTTTAAGATTGTACGGCTATACAATGTTTAGTGTAAACAGCATATTGCTCTACGACCCTTGGGTAAAAAGCCATTCTGGCGACAAGAAATTGGCTTGTATAATGTTAAGTCAATTGGCTGTTTGGTAGTCACCATGGCAAGAAATGTTATAGAACTGACTTAGATGTAAATGCTTTCCCAAACTGTGTATATCTTTCCCATTGCAGTTCAAGTGGTCTCGGAAGGGCTTCATCAGAACGCGGTGGAATATACAAAATACGTGAGTGCTGCTTCAGATTATCATGGCAATGTGTCACGCAGTCTCGCTGTGGTACATTATTGAATAGAGCTTATGATTTTGTAGAAGATTTATATATTCTAAGATATTGATAATATTGCAATAGTTTGTGTGGAAAATAAAGGCTCTATATTTTGAAAATCCTGCCATGATGGTTTCAATTTTTGTCATACCCCCTGGACGGCCCCCATAAGACATATGCGTCTGCTATTTGCAGGGTGGTGGACCTCATCAACATCCACCTGTTCCATGATGCGTCCAACATCGTTGCCATGGAATCGGTACGTAAAACTGTAATAGTTTCCGCTGAGAGAACGTCATGTTTCTTTGGCCTGTTTAGTGTAAACAGCATATTGCTTTACGACCTTTGGGTATAAAAGCCATTCTGGGGACAAGAAATTGGCTTATATTATGAACATCATGTTGAATCCACCAAACTGGCCAGTGGTATTAGTGAAATCACATGGCAATTTATGAAAACTCAAAAGTCAGTATAACAACATAGATAATGACATTGTTGTTAGGTACGTGTTTTTCTGTATTTGGAGACTAAATTAGTCTCCATATACAACAGAAAAAAGACATAATATACAATAATGATAACATCCAAAATCAAACAACTTGCAGATATAAATGATGACAATGTCTACCACAAACTAAGCCCAGAGAGCGAACAATCCCAAATCCCAATAACTAGTGTTGATTATCTGGAGTAGATGACAGACAGTGTTCGGCAAGTGGAAGGTTTATTGATTTGTGGAGATCCGGATCAGACTGATGATGCGATATCAGAAATTAGCAGCCAGCCAATGCCATATAAGAGGCATCTCCTGACATAGGGCTAATGACAGCATCCGAAACATAGAACAAGCACTCCCACAAGCTGTAACTCAGAGGGCGACATCCTTATTAAAAAGTGAGCATGTTAGATGTATGTGGCACGTCGTCTCCACGGAAGCAGCGGCTCTATCTTGTGGTGCAAAGCCATTATGGCAGTTGTCACCAACTGTGTATTAGTGATATACAGTACAGTCCAACCTGGTTCTGTTGACAAGGGTATGAAACTCATGAAAATGTGCAACTATGAAAAGATTCCGTCTTGACAAAAGTGGCTGGCCCTTTAATTTACTATGTTAATATGGTACATGTAGCTCTAAAACGTTAGCAACTCCATTGGATCATAAGCATTTAAAACCAGTACATCCTGATTAAAGTCATCTGGCACAGGGCTGGGTGGTATGCCTTATTTGACACACTGTATTAACCCCGGTATTAACACTTGTTAATTGAGCCAAATGGATACATTATACAGATGTTTTTATCACAAACGTGAAATAAAATTCTTCGTGTGACTGCAGTACCATGTGAATTGTTGCATGTGTGTTATCAATTTTAATGACAAGATCTGTCTATATATTAAATGTCATCTACTTGAAAATTTTGCTGAAAACTAAGTTCCTAAACTCATAAAGTTTTATCATATATGTATATGTGATTCCCAATGCTTGTGAAATTCATTCTTTAACTTCTATCTCCCACATCTTTCTACCAACCATATTTCTACCACGATACTCATAGCTGAAGACAGATTTTACAAACTACATTTTACAATCGCTGCTTGGGATGGTGGTATCATTCTGGTCTCACAACCTTGGGGTCGTGAGTTTGAGTCCCATTTAGGCCCCTTAATATAGTCAAATGGAAGTTTAGGGTTATAAGACCTGTCCTTAGCAAAGTCTATTGTGGTAGAAATATGCTTGGTAAAAAAATGTGGGAGAGAGAAGATAGAAAACAAGTTTTATCGTTGATTCTCTACATTGCTCTAATTGGCGTTCATGTTTTCAGAGTCCGTCTGTGTATTCTGGGAACCGCTACAGGACACTACGCCACACGCTAGAAAGGTGAGGAGCGTATTCACTAATTTCACGCATTTGCCGTGTTGAAACGAAAAAGAGGCTCTACACCATGCAACCACTAAAATGTACATGAACCTGGCATTACATGTTAATTTCTGTATGCTGGATCCTGCACGTTCGATTGTTTCATGACTTAAGCTACATCTTTAAGACTTGTTTGAGATGGTCTTAATGGTCTTAATTAAGACGGTCTTGAGGAGGGACTATGTTAGTCATAAAAAAGTAGATTTGTCCATGTAAACGTAAATGACAGTTTGACCGTGATAAACGTGACACTCACTTTGACTTCATAGGAGAGGAGTTTAATACTAGTATGTGCGTACCGTTTTGTTCGATTGCAACAAAGTTTATTGCATTCGCAAGTTATATTCTTATGTATTGACAACTATTTAGTATTACTAGAAAATTAACAACTCTTTCGAGTTCCCTTTAGGTGTATATTATTGGAAAGAGTACACAAGAATTTTTACGTTGTTTACTAATTTGTGTGTTTTTCAGATTCGAAAATGACCAATACCCTAAAGTCCCGTTCTACATATTTGGAGATTTCAACTTCCGCCTCGATACGCACAACCTCATTAAGGTACACATTAGGACATTATTGTTTAAACGTGGTCATTATGATTGTGACCGTTTAAAATAGCAGTAAGAAAGATCATGCTCTAATTTTTTCGTTACTATTTTTAAAATATTTTAAAATATTTTGATAATTATTCTTATTCAATTTTATGTCACTTATAATTGAGCAATTCTATATCATTGTTGTCGAAATTATTTCATTTTGCTAAAAAAAATGTGACGTAGATGTACCCATAAGCTCTTCATTACAGGGTATTGGAGCATCGTGATCAAAATCTTGAAGGGTGTTCACTCATACTGATCCGCTTTGATGCATCTCCTTCACTTGCAACCATCAATTTCTTAATGAATATCTCCTGTCTATAAAAAAAACTCATTGTAAACTCACTTTGAGTTGATTTCTTGCATATATGAACATAGTGTGGGGTAAAGAAAATTTAGTGTGTGGTTTTTGATGAATTGTAGGGGCAAACATACAGTCAGTTTTGACATGCTAAAAATTGATTGCATGTTTGATTGATAGATGCTACCTATTCTCTGTGTTTCAATTACATTTCTACAAGAAGCTTTTTTTATTGCAAAACATTTCTATCTATCAATTCATTTTATTAGTGCATAAAGAGTGCTTCAGTAATTAAATCACAGCCCGCCTGTCATTAGAAAGTGCATAATTATTTTTATATCACTTGTCAAATTGTACGCTTTTGCTATTTCGGATGCTTTAAAGATGCTTTCATCTCATGCAGAAGCCTATGGGGATATTTGCAAAACTAGTAATTCCACTTTTGTTATGTTTCAGAAACTCTGTGAAAACACAACTTTACAGAAAACGATGGGCAAGAAAAACGACGTGTCAAAAGTCATATATGAAGACCCGGAAAGTAAAAAAGTAAGTTTTTATACTGTTGAAATAATGTAATAATATAATTGCAAGACTTTTATCTGGAATGCATTCAAGAATTCTCTCTTCAATGATTTGTCTATTTAATTAGCCCAGTTAGAATTATAATTGAATAATTGTATGACATCACCATTGTGACCAAGACAGGAGAAACTGTTGAAAGCTCAATGGTATTTGATTTTTTAATGACTTAACTTGACTTAAAAGCGTAATGTTTAATAGCTTAATTAATCTATATTTAGAGTTAGAGACATAATCAAACTGTCCAGTGCTGTAACTACCAAATACTTAAATCTAAGTAATCCAATTGCATTTTGAAACTGCTATACTCTTTCTGTATCTGACAAATTACATATGTATATATGTAAATTGCATATATATTTTGAAAGAATTTATCTACTCAGATACTAAATTTTGTCTCATCCATACTTAAAGACAACGTTGTATATCTATGGTAAAGCTAAGCTGTTTGATTCTGCGCTGTTTACCCTTGGTTCGAGTTTATGGCCATTACTTGAGTGCCCCATACACATAAGGCTAGTAAATGGTACAGATTACATGGGTGAGATGATTGGTCCTTTTTACAGTAACAGACGCCCTAAATGATCAATGATAAAGGCAGCTCCTGATGAGGCGGTAGCTACGTTTGAACCGTCCAATCACAGAATCACAGCATTTGTTATTGCCCTGTGATTAACGTCTGTTCCACATTGGCTCTTGCTCCGTCATTTGGGGAATCCCTTTGTAATTTTGATGCGTAATTGTAGGCGTAGTGACTTTTAATGTGTCCTTTAAGTAAAACTTCTGTTACTTGATTCATTTTATAAGAAGTTTACCATCGCATTGCGTATTTATTTCAAAGAAATCATATTCAATATGATAAACTAAGACGCAGTAAAATATGCGTCTAAGGCATATAGTTTTAGTTCTAGCTTTAGTTCTAGTTGATTACTCAAACACCCATTTACAACTTTCTTATGATTATGTGGATGGAGCTCACATGGTATCGTTGGTTTCCATTAACAGTGTGTTAGATGGGTACAATACATGTATATTGTGTACAGACCGGACCATTATGACTATACAAGTACATTGTGTGTGAAGTAGCTGTGGGATACGTTGTGTTTGCAGGCTGTCCTGACTGTGGAGAAGAAGGCATTCTACCACAGCCGCCACTCCGAGGTCTTCTCCAACAACAACGGACTCTGGGTGAGATGTAGCAGCAATGTCACTTAATGCCAAAATAATACCCAAGACCTGATTGGGTTGGTTAAGACTATACACACGATAGGTCTGTAGGCTATGAACTCAGTTCAGAATTCAGCCAGATTTTCAGCCAAACCGGGTGGCCCAGTTTTGCGTAAGGTTTAGAACGATTGATGTACAGCACGTTCAGATAACTATGTCACACAAATGTTGCTAAATATGGTCGCTGCACCTGCCAAACGCAATCATGGATAACTTACAAAACGATAGTCTCTATCACATCCTCATGCAATTATTTTTGTTTATCATGCGACAATATAAGTAAGTAGCTTTATTTTGATACATCAAAGACTATGGGGATACTAACTAGCCGAAGAACAAAGGTGGCGAAAAAAATGTGCTACACACCGGTTATTCTGACAATTACGCGTACTTTCCATTTGTCCAAATGCTAAAGTGACGACACAAACGTGTCTGATTTCTCTTGAATCGGACTACAAAAAATAACAGACATTTTATTTCAAGCCAGAATCATCTTTATGTTTCTCATATCCTATTTAGCTGTGCATTATCGGCAATCGGTATTCGTGACGGTAAGATTTAGGCATTAACTAACGTGTTCACTGGACCATTGTGAAATGAGTTGTTTTATGAGATTATATGCTCTGCTTGGCTCGGCAATATGAACATGCTCTACTGCCTGATTGCACCAATTTTGGAGATTTAGTGATTTAGGGTGATTACGTTGTACAGTAAATCTTTTTACATTTATGTCTCCAACCTGATATGTCAACATTATTAACTCAAGTACACTTTGAGTACACTATAGTAGATTTCATTATAAACTCTAACCTTTCTTTCACTCCCTTTTGGTTCAAATTTAACACTTATTACAGGTATGATACTATTAAGTTATAAGATGCAGAGATGTGAACTTACGGGAAATGCCCGTAATTTTACGTTTTTTGAGGACTGAAAAATCATTACGTCCGGGCTGTAGGTTTATTACGGGATTCCGATAATTTCATAGAAAATATGCACTTTTCCTTGAAATATCGAGTCCGCGGCCGATTTGACATTGACCCAGTTTTGCCGTTCAGTGTGACCTCAATTTCATAAAAACGAAAGTGGCTTTGGCTGGATCACGCCGGTAATTAATGGTGCACGTGGAAAACATGTTTTTGCGCTGTTATTGTTGCGTTGCTATAGATACATGTATAGTTGAGTGCCGATTGCTGCATTTACACAAATGGTGTCTTTTAACAGTTTAACAAATTTTTACTTTAATTATTTCATTTTATAAGATAAACAGCGATTATCAGCGGTCATAAAATGCATTTGTACCACGGACGTGTGATTTATAATACTTGATGGCAGTTATGACCCAACTGTGTCAGTATTAAAGTCTTCTGCTCTTCACAAAAAGATATTGAATCAGAACTTAGTGTACAGACTACAGTGTCAATTTCAGATTTGGGGGTGGGATGGGGTTTAGGGTTGTTACAAGGTGTACATTTAAGTATAGATGTGTATGGATGTTACAGTGGCAGAATAATTAATCCTTGTCCAATGAGAGTAGTGTCAAGACGACCATCATACAAACATATGCTAGATATATGTGGTAAGTATAAAACCATCAAATACTTAGTAATTCTAATGCCCAGTATACAAATAATATTTAAATTAATATTTTCTTATATTTTTACTGTCATTCCAAGTATGTACTAATCTGTAAATTATTAAGATTTTATTCAGATTTTTCTCATTTTTTATTAAGATTTTTGCTGGAAAATTAAGATTTTTCAAGGGTTGGAATAAGATTTTCCACAGTGAAAGGTTCACATCTCTGAAGATGTGCTTTTTAATTTTGCCGGTCTACATTACATTATTCTTTGACCAATCAAATGTGTACATGTTTTGCCAGTATTTCAAGTCTGTCTGAATTGTTAGCACAAAGTTATCAATTGTCATAGAAAAAAGTGGGCAGTTTTAGATATGTTCATAAAACAGTTGATCCTATAAAAATTGCAAAGAACACTGTAAAACCTAAAGGAGGAACAGCATGTGATTTTAAATCACGCACGTTATATTGTCGGACAAAAGTGGCTTTGCGTTGAGAATAAAGCTCATTGCCATTACGGTTTTGTTCCGTTGAACCTTTAATGCACACTTGCGTTTTGAAACCGCCTGCGACAAGACAATATGAGAAGTAATTGCTCCTGAATGTGCTATTAAGGCGGCATTTGCACAGACTAATGCGCCGGCCCAGAAGTCTGTGGCCACTTGACATGAGCAGTTTACAAAGCAGCGTTTTAGGCACAAATTACAAGCACAAAACTCTGCAAGAAAACCATTTTAGTAAACTGGTTTCAGTTGCGTGTAATGGTTTGTTTTAATCAGCTTTGCATCACATAGTCCGCTCATTTGTCCAGACAAAGATTCCAGATTAGAGCATCCTGTATATTAATAGGCATGGGGCTCAGCATCATGGGAGGGGGTGGGGGTATATAATGGTCTACCACAAACACTATACCATACAGGATCTCCACTACCACATACCATTGCCCCTATAATCTGACCTCTCGCCGCTGTCTGTTGCAGCTGCATGAGTATGACCCGGAGCCAGCCAACTTCCATGACAAGCTGGACGAGTACGACGTCACCTTCCCCCCCAGGTGAGTTCATCAGCATCATTGACCACATCAGCCACCACGACTCTCCAACCACAACGCCTGTCCATCGCCCAACTTTTCAATAGGGTCCAATTACAGTCGAACCTCTCTATTAGCACCACATTTGGGACCAGTGTGAGGTGGTCTCCATACAGAGGTTCATTTTGGTGGCTTTATGAAGGTTTGGGACAGTGAAAAGTGGTCTTATTGTAGAGGTGGTCTCAATAGAGAGGTGGTCTTCATTGGAGATTCTTCTGTATTTGAATTATCCATAAATGATCATCATGGCCAACTGTGATTTTTCCAGCCAGGTAAGTTACGCTGAAGGTTCTGGACCTCTCTGGTGATAAATAAATAAATAAATAGTCCATGAAGGTAATTTATTTTCTGCAATAGTCCACAGACACAGCCAGGTCTCTCCAGAGTGGCCATTGTCTTAGAATGTCAAGAATTTTTCGTGATCACATTTGCTAGGGAAAGATAAGATTTATTTACATATACATTTACAGATACATGTATTTAGTACCCTGTACTTTCGCCCACTTTATAAGAAACTGCCAAAAGCTTGTCCGTCTTAATGATGGGGCAGTGTAAGCTTTGCAAAAGTGTTTTATGTATGGGTCTTGTAAGCCACCTATCCATTATCGTACTCTCCAGGCCCTAATGTAGTCCCCCAAAAAATCCCCCATATGGAATGCTCTGCATGTCTACTGCATTGCTCGTCAGTGTAATTCATTTGTAAAAATCGTTCAAACTACTGAATTTCTGAAACATTTATTCAAATCTATATCTTTATATCCTTTATGAAAATATTATGTCACAAAATTTGGCTAAAAATATGTTTGGACCCATTAGCTTCCCGATAATGTTGAGCGTCATTACAGTCACTCTTTAGTCTAGTAACTAGTCGGCGATCATGATACGTATTACCTTCAACCATTTTTATAATACGATCACATTGTCATTGTTTTTCTCTAGAAAAATGTATAACATTCAGACCACACCCTCAAATTGGGGAATAGTTACTGCCTGTCCAAAAAGGTTAGGCTTTGATTGATTGATGTCTCCTCTTCGGTTGCAGCTATCCGTTCAGTGAGGATGTATCTGACGGTACGTCCTACATGAAGACGCGATGTCCCAGCTGGTGCGACCGAATCATGTTCTCTCACGACGTCCCCGGCCTCTTATACAAGGTACGCATGCACTCATGGCTTCTATACAAGGTACACATGCACTCATGACTGAGGTATTCACCTCATTATTGCTAACATGAATTTCTATACTCTGAATGCTGCCTTATATTTTTTGTGACAGATAGTAAGAGGACACATTTTCAAGAGAAAGTCATTCATAAAAACGCATGTGTAAATAAAAATAGGTTTATAAGTTCTGAAAGTACAAGTTTTCATACGTTTTCATGGTTTCAAGATGAGTCGGACTCGCTCAAAAGTACATCCACAAAACCAATAATTCACCAGAGGAGTCTGTTCACCCGTGTTTGTGTGTTTGTGTTTCAGGATGACTCTGGGAACGCGCAGACGGACTACAGCATGATGGGCGTGGGCGTGTGTATGGGAGACCACAAGGTGAGCATCCAGTCCTGGCTCATTGATGTTCTCTGGCAGGTCCAGGGCAGAGCAAGCAGCGTGCTCCTCCCCTTCCTAACCCTATTCAAGAAATGAAAAGAAAAAATCAGGGCTGTTTTGACATCGACGCTAGCTTTCTTCTATATGAAACCCTTGAAATCTACTGGTTGTGCCCCCGCCCTCCTTCCCCCATCACCATCCCTTTTCCAAAATCCTGGATCTGCTTGTAATATATACAGTGGCAGAGACATGGTCGGGGGTCTAATTTTGCATCATTTTGAACAGGCCCTAGACCAGTTGTGGAGTGCGCATCTTGTATTCTGTTCTGTGTGGAAAATCTTAGTACATGTACATGTATTTATCTTGGATTTGGCACTGGTGATGTTTGGCCTGGTCAACTGGAGGTATTATATTGATCATCACACTGTAAGCCGAAGTTCAAAATGAAGTGATGAAGTGAAAAACATGATGTTTACAAGAGCCCACTTCTATTGTAAGGACTTTTCCCAGTATTTAGACCATATGAAAATCTAGCGCAAGTGACATACCGTGTTTGTTAATGGTCAGAAAGAAGTTGAATTCTTATTAGTGATCATCCCAAAATTTTGTAATCAAGTTGTCAAATTCGTTATGATGTGAATTTCTTTTAGCTTCTAATTTAATTGAAATTCAACTCGCACAAACACAATAATTTCTTTAAAATTTCTTGAAAAGAAGGCTTTAATTAGTGTCGTTGTATTTTGTTAAAGATTTTTTTAATTAACATGTGTGTATATGAAATGTGCTAAATAAGTTATGAATTTTTAGGTATGGTAGGTACTCTTTTTTTTATCAATATGCAAGTATTTTAAAAGTATTTGAATTTTTTGCAACAGAAAGTGTTTTGATTTAACTGGAATATTGTTTGAGCTACTGAATTTTCAACATGTTTGTTCAAACCTGTATTTTTCATCCTTTGTGACAATATTACAAAATCAACTAAAAAATATGATGTGTTAGAAACATTTTACTGTTGTATCTAACTGATTAGATAGTATCATATTATTCTTTGATAATGAAATTTGTGCATTATTTTGAGAAATGATATTGCAATTTAAAATGCCCTACATACAAATAAAGACTTAAAAATGTTCCTATTCACATTTGAAAACATAGTGAATAGCACAGCACCTCAAAAAAAAAAAAATCCATTCAAATTCTCCCTCCATGTACATTGTAACAGTGTGTTAAGACGCAGAAAAGTAATTTTAACTCACGATAGCGATGTTTCAGAAAAACGATCAACCTTCAGATGGTCATTGTCACTACATGAGGGTCGATGGTTCTACTGAAACAGCCTAATCATACGTTGAATTAGATTTTCCGCGTCTAACACACTCTTAACCTAGAATAATGATGAATCCAAAAACTACAAAGAATACTCTAAATGTCAAACCGCTAATCAAATGTTATTTTTACTCCAATTTTTGTTTAGCCAATATACGTGAACACGAAGCTTCGCCACGGCGCAGGTAACCTTGACCCCGGCACCGCGGCAACGACCCCGCTGCCGCCACCGTTGTCGTCGTCATCGTCACCCACCGACCCCTGTATGTCGTCTGTGTCCCTCTCACCAGCCCCCGCTGATGCTGATGCTGTGCCCCCCCAAACACCGCTCAATGTCGTTATTGACAAGCAACCCCTGCAAAAAGTTATCTCTATAAACGGTGAGGAGGTGGAGGTGTCGTCGCCGGACGGTGCCATCAACCCCAACATCAACATCCACGACTTCGCCAGCTTCGAGAAGGAGGAGGTCATCGGCCAGTTCATGAACAGCATCAAGAGGAAGTCCGTGTCCTCACTGAAGAAGCGGCCCAGCTTCAAGAACATGGTTCGCGATGTGATTCGCGCCGAGAGCTTTCTGAAGGCCCTGCGCCACTACAGCCATCGCAGCGACTCCGAGTACTCAGAGGATGATAGTGACGCGGCCGCCACCGAAAGTGGTTCTGGTGGAGCAGGCAGTAAGCGTCCCAGTCGTAAGCGACGGTCAGCGAAAGGCCGTGGCGGTGGGAAATCCAGCGCTGCCGGAGATCGGTTGGAGATTCCGGGAAATAGCGGAGGCGAGCAGACGACTTCGTCTTCGGGCGACGCTTCTCCAGAACCGCCAAATGCGGCAGCAGCCAAGTTTGCGTTGGTTGTCGAGGCTGATGCTGCTACAACAGCGACGACAGAGAGTGCAGCCGCACCAAAAACCGCAAAGAAGGATGATGGGAAGGTCAAGATGGCTGCTGGTGATTCAGAGGTAGCGGAAAAAAGTGGCGATTTGCCAGAAAATGGTGCGACCGGGAAGAAGACTGATGTAGATGTTGGCCAGGTGAAGCTCAACGTAGGTGAAGCCTCAAAAACTGCAAACGATCCAGACTCGGTAAGCGAGTTACAGCCAGCCACACCGTCCTCGCCGAGAATACTTGTGTCTGAATTTGATGGCAACTTGGAGGAGGCGTTGACGAAAGAAAGACAGAAGAACAAAGAACTAGATAACAGCAAAACCAACGCTTCACCGGTTGTTGAAAACAACAAAGATGCTTCTGTGTCTGAGAAAGTAAACAACACAAACAACACAAACAACAACGCTTCACTGAAAGTTTCGGCCAAAGATCTGTTGGTGCCGAGTGAGAAGGTAGAAAATGCGAGTCAGACTGCGATTGCAGACGGGGATGTAAAGCCTAAAAAGAAGGCAGCCTCGAACAAGGCGTGTTGCCTGCTGATGTAACCTTGCCAATGCCGATGATGATGATGACGCTCACTTCTTTTGTAAGTGACACAGTTAAACTATGAACTAACAAACGCAAGGGGTGTTCCTATATCAGGTTTTGGAATGTTAAAATGCGTGAAATGTCAAAGTTTATACTTTTTTTCCTTCAAAATTCTTACGATATGGAACACTTCCTTCCAATCAGCTAACATAAAGATGATTTATTCTGTGAAACTTCTGAAGATTAAGGAAAAAGCTCATAAAGAATTAGGATGTAAATATTGACTAGATGGCTCGGAAAGAAAATGATCATATACATATGAAATTAACTTTGAATTAATAGCTTCCTCCTCTTAGAGAATCCTCCAGGAGCAATGCGAAGTCGGATAAAATACAAATATAGAGATAACTTTTTACTTTTTTCTAGATGTTGTACCTTTTACCCTTGCACAGTGCCTCATGGGTTTCAAGTTTTGCCACCCATTATTATTTTTTTTTACCCACCATTTTTCTAATTTCAGTTTCCATTGCCTGTTGTGTTATATACTGTGTGGTTCCTCAATTTGTGCATGCCTCTTTTGTTCAATTTCCGAGATGTTGATCTTTGCATTTATGTGGGTGTATAGGTTGTTATTATTTGATAAATGTTTTGCAATAGTTATGCATGCCGTGGTTATTACATTGTAAAACATTTATATCTCATAAACGAGCATTCATAGTTGTTTTTCGTGTATTTCGCTACTATTTTAATGCCATGAATATTTAGTTTACGTTGTTTGCATAGTAATGAATGTTCAATATTACATTAATGATAATGATTATTGAAGATGATATACTTTGAACTAGCATCAATAGATTATTACAATTTTATAGATTCATGTTATAATTGGATTTTAAGAATTGCTATAAATTACAAATTATCATGAGATGATATATATAATTAGTCCTAAGTATGGTAGATTTATTGCATATTATTACGTATAACATTATCGAATATTGATTATACCAAATCTCTGTATTGATTTTTGTGTGTCACTGTAGAGTACATTGCTATTGATGATATATAGTAACAGATTGATAAACTCGATTTATTGATTGTATGTATTATCATAATATTCCTTCATTCTGATAACTGCGTTTCCATGGTTAATATGACGTCACAGTATTGATTTATTCACATTGATTAGCCCGATATATTAATTACCAGTATGTCCCCGTAACTATGTATTTTCTGGATGACCATATTGATTTCGCATGTGCCAATAGTATTGATTACGATCATGATTATTATTGATTATCTCCGGCTCCATATTTTTCTATCCCTTCATATTGATCATCTATGTCAAACAATGAATTGTGTACATCATCATGCTGATATATCTACATCATATTGATTATCGTGACTATTCATTTCAAATATTCCCTTATGATTTTATGGGCCCCTATATTGATATGTTGTTAGTGATTTTTCTTTCAGTGTATTGATTTATTCATGATGATTACGTTTCACCCATATTGGTTACATATACAGATTTCCGTGTTTTCATATTTTATCACCAACCTTATTAACTGTACTATATTCCAGTCTTCCAGCATTGGTTCCACATGACAACAAATAAATAATATCATATCCCCATATTGATTATTTGTCATTATATTGACTATTTAGGGATTTTTCTATGTCCCCATTTTGATCCCCACAATGTTTCTACATCCCCATTTTGATCACCACAATGTTTCTACATCCCCATTTTGATCCCCACAATGTTTCTACGTCCCCATTTTGATCCCCACCCCTCCATCCCCATATCAAACTACGTCCCCTTATTGACCTACGTGCCGCCCATAACGTTCTTCGTGCCCGTATTGACATCTGTCTGCTCCATGCTTGCAGCGCTGGCGTCACATGGCGCCGCCCCGCAGCAGCAACAGCAGATCATGATCACCGAAGTGGACTCCACCAAGTACATCCACGTGCGCCAGAGCAACGGTAGCGCCGTCCGCGTCTTCAGGGAGACGTCCGTGTAGTGGCGGGGCACTGGCGGCGGCGGCGGTCAGCAGAGACATAAGGAGGACGACGGTCGACTGGGTGGCCACGCCAACTGAAAGAGGAGGCACTGCACACACTGCGTCGTCAGTGGGGCTGGCAGCAGGTGCTGGGCTGAATGTGACGGGCGATATAGACCAGGGGCCGGCTGCCGCTGCTGCAGAGACAAATGACGCCAGTTGTAGATTATGATGGGGCATGTTGCACTGTACATGTGTAGAAGTAGGAGATGGGGCCGGGAGCAGCGAGGACTCTAGGTGGTCAGGCTCTTTTGGACAGCACACATCTTTAGAGAGATGGTTCAGTCAGCGACACTGTCCTGTATATGCGCTGTGATGGGTTAGTTGGGAGGGATGGATAAGGTGGGAGAAGTAAACGATTGTTATTTACAGTGGATGAAGAATAAAGTGACTATAGAGACTCAAACCATAGATGGAAACTTGAGCCAGCCAGTTCTGATGGGTGTACATTTGGACTACGGTTTTGTGTGCTCGTCCTTTATTACATAGACAACTATCATATACATCGTGGCCATGAGGATGGTGCTCTAGACATCATTCTAGCTTTCGGTATGTGATTGACTGCTAGGTGCAGTTGGTGACCTAGTGGGAAATGTGGGGTTTGGCTAATATGAGAGATACTTGGTGTGGCTGACTGTCCAGATGTCGTATTGACTGGCCTGATGAGCAATGTGACTTGCACATGGCAGACCGAGTCACCCAGGAAGTGTTGGGTGGAAAGTGCCTCGTGTAGACTCTTACTGTGGAGAAAAGTTGTAAGAATGATCGCTTAGTTCTCAATGTAGATGGTTGTCTTTTCTTTCTTTTTTTCTTTGTAAACAATCAGTGATGGTTGTCGTTTATTGGTGTACATTTTTTAAAAAGAGCAGAAATGGGCAGTGTACCGAGGGTGAAGAAATTTGGTGATGTTTGGAGACAATAGTGTCATACATGCAGACTATTGCAAAAGTATTGAGAAAAATGTTTCTCTTGTACATGACATGTTAGAAGAAAGGAAGTTTGTGCTTTTCATTGAAGAGAAATGTTCTCAATTAGATCATACATGGTCCAAATCTCTTGTCTTACTGTGGTATGGAAACAGGATATTCAAGTGTTGTTGGTGGTGCTTGGAAATGTGGAGCCATCATTAATTTTCTCTATGGTGTTCCTCATTATAGAATAGCAGAAATTATAGAATAGCAGAAACAATGCAAAGCTAACTTAGAATGGATTGCAAAGGGCCAACCATTTGCTAAAATACTAATGCAGCAAAAATCAAATCAGCTTAAAGGAAAGCGGAGAATTCGTATCAGAGGTTTCTTTTACAGATAAATCGATTCTCGTTTGTTGGGTTTTAAAAGGGATTCAAAAGACCATGTTTTTGCTTGGAATTGATAAGATGACTTATTATTTTCAATTAGAAGAATAGTATTGTGGACTACAGTAAGTAATACAATGAAAACATGAAGGTCACACATTTTTGAGTCAGTGTACATCGTCGTCAAGCTTGTAGTTAGTTGCTCTAGTTAGTGATTTTGCATAATTTATCATTATCTTATTCGTTTTGTGTGTGAGTTGAAGCTGAATTGTGTGAATAGAATATTGAGTACTTGATTTGTTTGAAGAAAATTGTATTCATTGTATTGACCAGAATCATTTGCACAAATCCCCCTTTACCCCACTTATATAAGCTAAGGGGACAGGGGCAATGGTCATTTTGACAAAGCCACCACTAATTAAAAGTATTCTCACTATTTTGTCCTTTCTTTTATTTCAAAGAAAGAAAATTTTTGTTCAGTTCATCTTTCTTCCATCGTTTGGAGGAAGTGTTTAGTTTATGAAATATAATGAAAATTGTGTTTTTTGACATCTTAATTTTCCATGTGTGCTGGTAATTTGTGGTATAATGTTATATTTAAAGTATTTGTATATTTATTTAAGATATTGTTGTAATGAAAATAGAAATTGTATGTAGTACATGATGTTTATATCTATAACTTTATTTGTATATCATGACAGTGGTTTTCTACATTCTTCTAATTTTGTCATTATTGACAATAAATTATTATTATAATTGCATTTAAATCAAAATAATGTCATTCATATCTTCTTAACATTAGATTTTTAAAAGTGTAATAATATATATTATATATACCAATATTTGAAGAACCAGCTATTGCTATGAAAATAATCTTGTATCATTGTAAATAGTACTTAGTAGTATTTAGAAAACCATTTCTCATCATTTGCAGCAGAGAACTTTCTTCCAACTTTCTATGTTGTCTTCATTGCAACAGAATATAAATATGTTGTCTTTGAAAAAAAAGGATACATTTCCCCATAATGTTCAACTTTTATAAAGCCCTTGTTCATTTTCCCCCTTTATTAGACTTCATTTTCGTACTTTTTATATTCATCTAACTGTAAATTAATTTTCACATTCTGGTGCGTGTAGTGTAAACATATCTTAATCGGACTAAACAACTGGGCTAAAAGATGAACGTTTAGGACGATATAAATCTAGTTAAGAAGTGTCCCATTACAATTGTAACAATGTCTTGATTTTATCTATTATACTTTGATCATTTAATGTACTATTAGTCTGTCTAATGTGAGTAGAAAAAGGCTGCATGGTGCAGATACTTTTTACAACTTTTTACATGCTCACATTATGTAGATTTTAAAGAGTCACTGTTATTAAGCTGAGGCTGAGTACAAAAATACAACTTGGATCATGAATTCACCATTAAAGGTTATCGATTTTTCTGCAAATAATTTTTGTACTTTTATATACATTCTTTGCCAGCAGACAGAATAATAGCTTCTCGGATTTTCTGGTGAATCGTTATTTGTTCTAAAAAAGATTTTGGTGAAAACTAGTCGCGTCTACTGGACTAACTAAACATTTGGTCACAGTAGGAGAGGCCAGGAATATCTTGCAGTTTGGCAGCAGTCCCATACTACGGAAATCCAAAGCTACTTTACGATAGCAAGTGAACTTGGTTTAAATTCGATATGTTTTTTCGATGCATTCAATTTATAAATAAATCCATGAGATTCATGTAGCTGTATTTGGTTTGAACAAGCGTCTTTGTTAGGTTCATTCTTGGTACAATGTGTACTTGTGCTATTGGATATGGTCGTCATCAAAAACTTAATGTGGATGTTTTTATTTTTATAACAATGATCTGTTCAATTGTAAAAAGAAAAAGAATGCAGTTGATGTGTTGGGGTGTATAGATTATGTATCATTTCTTCTTGAGATTAAAAAACTACTGTGTTCATATAGAACACTTTAGTCACTTTTAGTATTGTTTTGACAAGAAATGAAGTCCAATATGTACACGGTTATAGGTATTGCCAATAGTCAACCAGAATCCTTGGTTATAATTGTAAAGATATATTCTTATTGTTTTTACTGTATAATTACAAGTTTTTATATCGGAATTTGTTGCAAATGTCCCCTTTTGTTAGATGTTAATTTGAATTTTGTAAGTATGAACACAATTTTATCAGTCATAGTAATTTGTAGTCTGTTAAACTGTCTGTTACCTATTTCTAGAAAGTTGTTGATGATTTGGAGTTTTTGTTGGTAGTATTTGAATTCCTGCAATACTGGTATTAAACGTCCCAACGCAAGGTGCCACATTGGTCACAATTTGAACATTTAGCAAGAATTTGATTGTTAGAATTATTTCAAGTGTAAAAAATTGAAAATTATTAATATAAAGTTACTTGTTGCAAATTGTTTATTCATTTGATATTTCACGTTTTTGATGTCAGAGGTTTGCTAGTTACTTAATTATTCAGCACTAATTTATTTCCGCTTGTTTGTATGTAGTTGGCTGAAAAATCTTAACTGAAGCAACCATGTTTGGTGTTGTTCAGAGATTAAGGAAGGTGATCGTTGGTTAGTCGGTTGAAGTTTTTACTTTAGTAGCACAGATGAGATAGGGACAGACCATGTGATATGGAATTGAAGCTTAACTGTTATTGTAGTAGAGCATTTTATGTAATTACGCTTGTCATGCAGTCATGAAGTTATTATCATTGTTATGTTTTGTAGAATGGTGTGTAGGTTTATTTATCAATGCACATGATGTAGTGTTGCATTATACGTCATTGCTGACTTCTACAGTCATCTGAAAATTTCATATCACCTTTATTTTTCATGTTAATTGACAGTGTCATCTTATTAATCACAATTTATAATCAAAGTTTAAGAGCATTTTTTTTATATCTTAAGACTTCTAATGTAGGAAATTATTCACTTAACATAAGTTGCTTTCCAAATGATTTTATTCAAGTTTCATTCTTTATATTAACATGATCCTAAATTTTCTCCTGGTTGATATTTTTTGTCTGAATGTTTTTCTTTTTTAATTTCAGAATTCAGAATTATCACTTGTAGATACCTCGCTACTTTTTAACTGTTAACATCCCCTTCGACAAATTATCAGTGCACGAAAACTGTAAAGGCAGCATGAAGTATAGTTTGACACAAAAAGGCCAACACCACTGTCAATTACTGTCAATTTCCGTGTTGCTGTTTAACATTACATTTTTGTATTACAGAGAAGATGTGATAAATAAATTATACTGAAAATTTGAATATTCTTTGTGCTTGTTTGAACATAAATACTAGACTGATACGATTCAATATATTTAAACAGCTTATTTTTTCTTTTATATTCTTTGTACATCTGGCAACAATATAGGTCATAAACATAAAATAATTATTTTAGTGCTAAATAAGAATTTTTACAAGCATATTTCTTGATAACTGACTGGACTGACTTATTTTATACCATAATTGAACTCATCTTTATCATTATTACACAAGAGACGCATGTAATAAAGACATAGGATATTGCATTTCTAAATTTAACTGAAATTCTGCCCATAAAAAGCAAAAATTTCTGGTTTATGATGAATAAAGTCGGATTGAAAATGCTTGCTTTAGAGTATTTTATTAATGCACTACAAGCTGCATGGATACCGAGATTCCTTAAGATTAAAGGAAAATGGCAAGACCCTTTTTCCATGTATGTTGCTAAGATTAATATATATACAATATATTTTTCAAACTAACTTTATAAGTGAGAAATCGTTTCTCATAATTAATGTTATTCCGTTATTCTACAGAAATATTATAATATCGTTTAACAAGATGAAAACTATAAAAAATTAGTCTACTAAATAGTAGTGAAATTCTTAATTTACCGGTTTGGGGAAACACTTATTTTCAGATTGGGAACACTTGTCTGTATTTAAAAGAATGGTTGAAAGTTGGAAAGATGTTTGTTAAAGATTTTGAAACTGATGATTTGCGATTATTAAATGATACTGAATTATATAACGCTATAAATAATAAACAAAATGTGTATATAGAAATGACAATCATCAAGAGTTCTCTGTACAAAAAGCTTAGAGTTGTATCTTTAGTTAATAGTATGAGTGTAAAGAATACACCAATCTATACTATTTTAATAAAGAACAAAATTTTGGATATTAATAATGCAAAAAGTAAAATATTTTATGATATTCTCTAAAAATAATCCTAGAGGAAATATGGAGGAGGTATATTCAAACCGTTTTGGTTTCAAAAACAATAGAAATATGGCAAAAAATATATACAGAATAAATTATACATTAAGATTTCAAAATTGAAAGAATTTAACTTTAAGATTTTACATAACATACTTCCAACTGGAAATTACTTGTCAAAGTTTAAGAATATTAGCAAATTTTGTGATGCGTGTAGACAGGTAGAAAATTTGGAGCACATGTTAATAAATGATTATTTGACTTGACTTGACTTGTTATATAATTGTGAACGAATAAGTCGTATATGGGAAATGGTTTCTCGCGTCATAAAGTGTAATGTCAACTTTAAAAAAATTATATGTGGGTTTATTAATTACGATTCAAGCCAGAAATTGAAATGTTTGAACTATATAATAGCTATTATTTCATATTCAATTTTTAGAACGAACTCCATCTGTAAATTTAATAATGAAAATCATGCACATAAGAATCTTGAACAAATTGTTAAAGAAAATCTAATATAGTATAAATTTATTATACAGAAAACAGATTGTGAGATTTTAAATATCAGATTTATTGATAGTATTTTGCATGAGATATGTATTTAAATGTATTTTGTAAATTTTCAGACACTTTTCAGCATAACGTTTTCATTTTGTAAATTTATCTATTTTTAGTTTCTTTTTGAATTTTTAATATATATATATATATATAAAAAAAAAAAATGTTTCTTTTGGGATATTTTTGGTCACTCAAAAATGCAGAAGTAATTCTCACTGGATTATTGCGATAATAAAAATGAAAGAAATAGCTCTTACTGAAAATGTATTTAAAAACAAAACAACTGTTTGTACAAGAAATTTACAATTGAACATTTTCAACATAACTAAACAATATTTTGTATTAAAACTGGGATTTATAATAACCACATATATATTATAACATTTTGGAATGTAAACAATGAAACCCAACAATTCCACTTTGACTAGCATTAAATATCATACATAATTGTAGCATCCCACATAACATATTGAACAATCCATTTATCAGGACAATATTTTTCTGAACTGTGAAGTACAATTCTAAATAAATATTAATTTCATGTTAATACAATCAGTATACTACACATTATAGAGATGACTTGAGAAGATATACACATTCTGTAACACAACATATTGATATCATGATAAGTTATATCCTCTATCCTTGGTCAACAGTTTCACACATAGATATGGTTGCAGAGATTCTAGCCTCGTTCACAAATAAGCTCCACCACCTGAAAAGAATGAAGAAAATTAATTACTACCAATAATAATAAATTACCAATCAATGTTAAGGTTTTGCTTGGTTTTGCTAATCATTATAACCAACAGTCCAAATTTTCACAAACTTTACAATTATGTCTACTAGATATCTGATATTGGAGATAGAACACTTAAATGTTTCATCAAAAGAGAAAACAAAAATGCTATAGTAAATAGTTTCTAGGACCAAATGATAACTTAAAAGGCGTGTGAAGGAAAATGAAAGTAACCTTCACATAACTGATTGTCATATTTGCGTCGCTACAGCAGCTGAAGCGAAAGCCTTGTGATCACTTTGTTTGTATGTCAGTATGCGTGTATGTATATATGTCTCTGGACAAGCTAGAGGGTATATCGATGAACTGATTTTCTTCAAACTTTACACAACTATGTGGCACGATGTGACACCAGAGTGATTCGATTTTGAGCACTTTGCCAATTAAAGTGTCCTTTCAATGGGGCCATCTATGGTCCATTTTGGACGTTTTCTACAGTATCTTTAAAACTGCTTGAATGAACACATTCAAACGTGGTGCAATGCTTACATGTCTAGAGGCCATCACGTGTATTTAATTTTGGCACTTTGCCAATTTAAGTGTAACTTCCTGGAGGACATTTTATGTCATTTTTTTGTCATTTTCTTCAATAGATTCAGTACATCTTGAACTATGAGTTCCAAATTTGATACACTGCTCATATACCTAGTGACCATCATCGGTGTCCAATTTTGGCACTTTGCCAATCAAAGTGTTCTTTCCAGAAGGCCATTGGCGGCCAATTTTGGCATTTTTAGCTTGACACATGAATTCCGTATTTCATACAATATTATGGGATTGGTGACCACAAAACTTTCTTCAATACAGTTTGAACCATGACCTCTAAATTTCATTCTATGTTCACATACATAGTGACAATCAAATATTTTCATTTTTTCATTTTGCCAATTAAAGTGTGCCGTTTTAGTTCCATATTCAACATTTTTATTGATAGTATCAATGCCTTTGAAGACAAAATCTTCAAACTTCGTTCACTGTTTACATTCATCGAGGCCATCATGAGTTTTCAATTTTGGATATTTAGCAAGAAAAGTATAGGTTGCAGGGAGCAATTTTAAGTTTCTATTTAAAGATTTCATTATTTCTGCATTTCCGCGTGAACTACTTCATGCTTATGCAATATCTTACTCGCCCATATGTCAACGTTGTTCTAACGATGCTGTGTTCTCTGAACACTTTTGATCTAGTTTTTTTTAATTATTTTTCTATTCAATAGAATTTATTCAATGTCAATTACACACATTGTTCTTGACATGAATACGAGGTCTTCTTGACATGTCACCATATTGTGGCAATATGTAACCATATTTCATCGGTTTAGTGCACCTTTTCATTAACTATAATATGTCACATACGTCACTTATTTTCAATATTAAAAGGAAAATGTTGATTAGCACTGCCTTAAAATGCCTGCCTCATTCAACTAATTTTGAAAAAAACATTTTAAAACATCTAAAATCTAGAATCTAGAATGAGGAAATAAGCTAACGGTATTCGATATGAGCAATGTCAACTAACAATATTTCACTGAATAAATCCGTTGCTTTTTTACGGACTACAGTAATTCATACTGTGTGTGGTGGCTGTGGTTCAGCCTCTGTCTACTTACGCTGGTCTCCATCAGTGTAGGATCGAGGCTACGGTGCACAGTGCTGCCCACGATCTCGTCCAGCAGGAAATGGACGAGGCTGAAACAATGACAACAGGGAAGTGAACCACAACGAAGCAACAACAAAACAGTCAGTGAACAAAGTGGAATCTAAAAAAAATCGAAGCAATAAAAAATTACTGGTACACCAATGATTGCAAAAAGAAAAATAATGACAAAAAATTATCCATCAACAAAAAAATTAGGCTCAAATGATATTCTGAAGAAGCAAAATATATCATTATTTATAAGAAACCAATCCTATTGTGCCATTCCCTCATACTATAAAACAATACACAGAGCTTTATTGAAAATGCAGTTAAAAACACAATTGTTTATACAAGCAACTAACAATTAAATTTATAACATGCAACATTTATATCAAAACCTGTATTTACCATATTATAAACACATGTTGTACATGTAACATATAGAATGTGAATATGTAACGAAAAAGAAAAAAATCCACTTTTACTAATATCAAACTACACAGGCCACACCATCAAATTGAAGGAAAATTTGGGCCTCTCAAACAAATTTATGATTTTATTGATTCATTGATCGATTGATCGATTGACATATCATCCTAGCATCGCTTGCAAAATATTGAAAACATTTACGTACTTTTCGTCGGAGACGAACCTCCACAGGTAGAGCTGTAGGTAGTGGCTGTCCACCTGGATCTGCTGCAGCCCGTAGCGACCAAACGTACGCAGACGCACGCACTCAAGGAATGTCTGTAATACCCAACGTCTATTAACGTCTAACAACATGGCGTATTCAGTACTATTTCCAATAAAGACCACCCCTCTGCTTCAGTATTAGAGTACAGAAGTAGCAGTTGCCAGAAGTGTTGAAAGGTAATCACACAAATACAAAGTAAGGTCTTAATCTTTAAAAAACATCATGAGCCACGTAGAAAAGATTTCTCTTTCTAATAGCTAAAGAAATGTAGTTGCAGATGTTTTTCTACGATATACTTTTCAGTAATGATTAAGATCTCCTAGAATATACAAGAACCTACACCATGTTGATATCTAATAACACCAAGACTCCACCTACTGAACAAGGTAACGTTTTAATTTGAGGTTGGTCTGCCTACCTTCAGTGAGATCTTGATGATGCCGGTGAGGACGGACACCTTGGAGAAGTCCACGGGCGAGAAGATCTCGATGCGCTCCGAGAACAGCTTCTGGATGTTGGACATGAGGCTGTTGTCCATCGTACTGCAGCAAGCACCATGAAAATACTGTTAGACACATTATGGAAACTGGCCATTGTTAACTTATAGTTGGCGAAAGTTTCGATGATGTTGCATCATCTTCATCAGGCCGCCACATGGAAGGTTCCTCAACGCCGGAGTATGTCGATTCAGTAGCAGGAATGCTTGATATTAAGAACTGAGAGAGGATTCGAATTGAATAATAATCTCATAATTAGAAAGTTGTCTTCCAGACGAAACATTTACCCACAAAAATTTATTGTCACCCATATTTCCTCTAACAAAAAGGATCATAATAGTTTAGTTTTCATTTTATCTTATTGATAACATGAGCTGGCCAGTAGCCATGATATACGGCTATTCTGGAAACGCCGGCTGTTTAAACAGTAAAGATAACTACTGGCCAGCAGACTATATACCTTGGCGTGAAGCTCCAGTTGGAGCGGTTGGTGGGCTTGGACGTGGAGAAGCGGGAGGCTGAGCGCTTGGTGGAGTCGCTGGACCGCTCCGTGCGCTGACCCTCCTCAAACAGCTGCCCCACCTACAGCAACAGACACTCTCAGCAGGGCGGAGCGGAAGTTTGAAAAGTTTGCAACTTTCTTCATCACAGTTTCAAAATTCCACCCTACTCCGTGTTTTACTGTTAACATAGCTTGTTAATCAACAAACATGATTGGTGATGATACACAGATTGCGGGGGGGTCAAATTATATGTTAAAACAATGACACTTCTTTATACCAGCTTTAATGTTCCATATGTCCAAAATGCTCCAAAATACATTTAAAGAAGTGTCATTGTTTTGACTACTATTAAAATAAATATGAGAGGACCTGCTGCAGCTCTAACAGGGGCTGACATTTTCCAACTGCTTTACTGCGGCGGGGCCTTGATAATCATGTCATATTGGTTTTATTTTTTCATACTCGGCACGACCGCCCTCAGCCATGATAAATGTAGCCCGGGCTATATGGCGGTAGTGTCCTACCTGGCTGTCTATGGCGGAGATGTCCTCGACCACACGCTTCATCACGGCTCGCACGTTCCGAGGCTCGATCGTGTTCAGCCAATCACGTGTCTCCACACTCTTACGCAGCATCTACATCAACAACCAATCAGAACATGTCGTTACACAGACAGAATCTACAGGGGAGCATCCAAATGTATGGCAAAAGGGGGTAGGAGGTGGTCCTTTGAGTTCTACAAGGTTTTGCAGAGTATTGCTAGATTTTGTCAGTGATGAAGGATGAAGTTGATAAATAAAACACGCATTTGCTGATTATAATTATAATTTTTTAACTTGTGCAGGTTCTTCATGTTCTGATGGCTGGAAAATTTTGGGATATCTGCAAATATTATGTTCTCCCTTCAAGTTCAAATGAACTGCACGACATTACCATTAATGCAAAGGGAACTCATCATCTCACTCTTCCAATAACAATAGTGAAGCAGTGTATTTGTAGGTTTCTACATTGACTGAAAATGACATGGCAAACTGAGTGACATTAGAACTTTTTTAAAGGTCTTATAAAACCAATACAAAGACACCATAGTTATTTTCAGACCCATGACCTGAAGGTCTATTTATACCAGCCTGTGATATCATAGTGAAGTGGTTAGGTAGTAGGTACTAAAAACAAACAAACAAAACCAACCTGTGATATTGTGAGCCCCTGCAGTCGCACATAGTTGTTGAGTAGCCTCTGCGCTGTGTCCTTGGCAGCCTGGCACAGATCAGATGCCGCGGTGATCCTGGCTGGAGACGACACAGCACCGGTGTCCACCATAAACTGCTCGTCGGCAAGTGTCAACTGGGTGAGGGAGGGAACAACAATGTTTAATCCTCAAAATGGCCAAAACCAGCCAGGACCGTCAGCCACTCAAGTCAGTCAAAACTGGCCAGGTTATTTCATGTTTTTGGCTGTCAAAAGTTTCATCATACAAGTCATTCGTTTGGGGTATAACAGCGGTGCCATCGTGATTAAAACTAGATAACTATATATGTAAAACTGTATAAGGACTCATCATGCACAATTTATTTCAAAGTTACATTTTAATTTTAATAGAATATAAAGAAGTTTCATTTGACTTCCGGTGCCATTTTTATGCGCATATCGCACTAAATGGAAAAACCTCAATGTTTGATTGCCTTGTGGACATACTTATAGTGGTTCGATTTTGAGGAGAAATACATATTCGTGTTCCTAACAAATTCAGCTTTATCATGATATATAAATTATTACCAAAACATTCTAAATCGGTTTTATTATTTTCTAGTCATCAAGATGCATTTACTCCAATTATGCTGTTGCTGCAAAATACTCGAATCCTGGCGATCCGAACAGGGCTTCTTTTTTACATTTGCAATGTGATGCTTTGCTTCAAAACATTTGAAAATTTGGGAACGGGGTAAAGTAAAATGGTTTCTTCACATTTTGGTGAATAGATGGTAGAAATATGAGCATTTTTATGGAAATTATGGCAGTTTAAAGATGGCAACGCAACTCCGACAAATGGAAAGATTTTATCAGCACTACGCTGTAAATATTTGCAATGATACAAAGGCCGTCATATAATGAAATGTGAGAGGTTAAGGGTTAAAGAGATGCACAGATGAATTTCACGTCATATTGACTCCAATGACCCTAGGTGGTGTGTTCTGTACTCACGAGGTAGTGTATAGTTGACCCCTCGAGGTCGAGACAGAGTCGCGACAGAATGAGCAGCAGTGTGGCGGGAGCAGATGTCTTGTCACCGCTCACTTCACAGAAGTCCTAACAGAAAATTCCATGGAAAAATACACACTCCAGTTTTTGTTGAAAAAATGCAAAAACATCTATAGAAACTTGCCAATGCATTTTACATATCAATAACCATTGAATTCAGAAATAAAAAGTTACACAGCTCTTACACAACTTCCGTCACAAGCCCGGGGTCACAAGATGGACTTTGACACTATTTTAAAAGTTGAGAAACACACAAGAAACATTTTTTTTAAGATAATCCCCACATTCTGGTTATCAGTGGACGATGAAGACCACAGTACATACGTTGCAAGTGGTGAGAATGTGCTGTATGAAGCCAACCACGAGTCCCTCGCGAACGTCTGCGATGCAGAAACTGCCCCGGAAATACGGCTTCATGGCAAACGTGATGTCGGACGCGATGAACGCCTGAAACAGCAGCACAGCGCACGTTACAGTCACATATTATTCAAAGAGACGGCAAACACAAAACAATAATTTAGATGGTATATTCGTTGGTTATTTAGCTAAAGATGTCCAGAGAATATGTCCCATCTTTACTATTGTGATAGCAGTCATGTGGTAATTTACAAGTTAGAATTTTCTGCTCCGGAAACTTCTTGCTCACACATTATGAAAATAATTTCTATGCTATTACCTACAATAGACGTCACCCACACAACATGCATTGCAAACAACCCTCTCTCTTGTCTCCCTTCATCCCGGATGAGCCCCCATGTGATCATCCCGGACGAGCCCCCATGACTAACCTGCAGATTTGCGAGCACGGACTTGATCTGTTCGAGCAGCGAGGCGGCCATGTTGTTGAGCAGGTCGTGTAGCGGCGCCCCGCTGCCGCCTCCGCCGGAACCGTCGGGTTTGACGGGCGCCGGCACGAGGCGCGGTGCGGCCAGGGCTTGACGCACGTCAGTCAGACAGTCTGCAATTGGGAGGATAAATCCTGGTGTTTGATTCTTACAGCTTCCCAAATCAGCAACCTTGTCTTACCGGTACTTACCGGTAAAAATTCGCACCCACAAAACACCCACATAAAAGCCCATCCTTGTGGTGATTTTTGGTAGCCATTTTGCTCCCTTGATCATGAGGCCGCATCAAGGCAGTTGTCCCACCAGGCAAAACACCTGAGTATTAATGTGGTTCAAGGCTAGCCCACCTGTATATACCCAGCTTCACTCAAGTTGCGTGTACTGCTGCCCACCTGCGTAGTGCTGCTTGAGGCTGGCCATGTAGTGGTTGACGCGGTCTCCAGCGGCGCGCGACACGATGTCGGTGCCGGCGCGGGAGAAGTCCGTGTCCGGCAGCAGCTTGTTCATGGCCTGCAGGCGGCGGTGGAAGCGGTCCAGGGCACGCACCAGGATCGTATTGTCCCCAGTCTCTTTCTGGTGGTTTAAATAATACTCATTTTTGAACACATGCAGATCGATAGAAACAATATAAATAAATTGGAAATAATAATGCCGAAAGGTTGGTTCGGGCATTGACACCCATGGGATTATAGTTAGCCGACACTTTATAGAATGAATATTTGAATGTATGAACTGCAAAAATATAAATTTAAAAATATGTATTCTTCGACCTCGAGATAGACCCATTCTGTTCATGGGCAAGGAAACATGGTATGAAACAGTATTTAATAAAGTATTCAAGTGTTGAGATAAGCTGTGATCGTCTTGTCTCTAATCTGAGAAAGTAGCTACGTAAGGGAGTAAGTCACAAAACATAGCAGGCACATATGCATGAATTTGTCGCCAGTCTCCTGCAGTGAAAAACATATGTGACTTGGAAACAGGCAATCATAGCACGTCGTAAAACGGAAGCAAGTCGACAAGAATAAAGTTGTAACCAGTCTCTTTCTGAAGTATGAATGGTATATAGCAAGCAGAGGTGTGTAAAGATAAGGAAGATAAGGAACATAAGGAACACATAAGGAACTCAGCCTGTATCAGATTATCAATGTCACGGGTAAAAATATGATAAGTGAACAGGAGATCCACGGTAAAGTGAATCAATAGAGAAGAATCAAACTACAGTATAAAAATCAAATATTGAAAGATTGTACGTTACTAGCTTGTGAGATCATGAACTAGTGAGCATACTCCCTTTTTCAGCACATACCTCAAGTTGAACTCGCTTCTGTACATAGCCAAAATACTGTTCCATGAGTTCATTGACGAAGCAGACGAGTTTCTTGAGAGCGATTGCGTCTAGCTCCTCACTACAGCATAGAAACACGCACCAGTCAGACAGAACGGATTACTCAGAAGTAGAAAAAAAAACGTTTAAGGGATTTAATTGTAGATGTTTGAGTAGTCTCTGAATAAATGTTGATGTTTACTTACTTATACATAATATTAAAGTATACGTTTTTAAACCAATAGATTGAAGTCAGGGATTTTTCGTTGCGGGTTTTCACCTTCTTCAGTGTTTTGGGTCTCACGAAATCCTCATGTGACACAAGAAACTGATAATGAAGACAACTCATCAAATCAATGGATCTGACTTCAAGCTATTGGTTCAAAGCATATTTTATTTTAGTATGTGATAACACAATTTTTTTAGTATTTTCAACTGAAACTAAAAAAAACACATATATTTGACATACATTGTAGACTGTACCCTTTAATAATTCAAAACTCCACAATATAGAATGCAATGACACCCCTTTGACAATAATATGCAACATATGTGAAAAGCTGTCAACATTTGTTGCCAAATGTTTTAATTGTGAAAGCTTTTCCAACACACTGAGCATGGAATTCCTTTCCCAAAGACACACAGTGCCTCACTTGGTAGAAGTTTTTGGCTCTAACGTATGACAAGTAAAATTCCTGTACAGGTGTCGCACATATGGAAATCGGTTAATCATTTTGAATTTATATTATCAACCGCTTAACTTTAATTGTTCGTAATTATGAGCTGTTAATCAGACAACAATTTGGTTGATTTTTAGTTGAGGAATTATGATTGCAGTATGTTAGTGCTAGTAAAAAGTATGAAATTTCTTATAATAAATGGCGCTTGTGTTGTTATAGAGCCTGATGTGGTCTCCATTGAAGATTATTCTACTGTATTTCAAATACACTGGGTTGATTTATACAACGATGTGTCAAACAGCTTGTACAGGAATTTCACTCTGATGTGGAGGAAAAAGGAGTAGAAAATAATAACAAACCATAAAACCATATCAAATTATTGGAACCACTATGCGTAAATCTGGAAACCTTCAATAGATTATAACCAATCCTTCCCAATAAATGATTTTCACAAAATTAGAGTGTTAAACACGACAAGTATGAAGTATTTCATTACATTTTCATTATAGAATATCCAGACAGGAGTTTCAACCTTTCAAATCTAACAAATGGTTGTCAATCTAACTACATTATTACCCAGGTAATCACAAAGAATAGATTTCTTAGCACCTGGATTCATCATAAATCAAGGCAATAGGTACTAAGATGGCCAAGATTTTAGTCTTTGAGACGTTACATCACAAAGACTAAAGTATCTCATGTATCTGCATACAGAACAATTTCCTTGATTCATGGTTATAGTCAATAACTCAACACTCCAATGAAGGAAAATCACATGATTCATAAAAAAAACAGATTGACTCATTCTCCCCAATAAGTAATAGCAACAACTGTTAAATGTTCTACCTAAAATTGCTGATACGATACAAATCCATTGGATCTAGATCAAAACTAAAATTACACAACATTGTTAATGAGAATTATGGCAATCATCTACATCTTATACAATAATTACAATTACTTTCTAACAGTAACATACTATAAAATGCTGTTAAATAGTGCCGGGAATTATCTGGATAGGCCTGGGAGTGTACAATAGTGGAGGACGCTTATTTGGATACCCTTGTAAGAATGAGGCCATTTGAAACAAGCCTTATCATTACTTGCTTACTATGTGGCTGGCAGACGATTTTGTTATCACAAAATATCTGAGGCTTTAAATTCTAAGACTTATTACATTTTTAGTAGAGGTTGTGCTATGACTTAGTTGGTATGGGTATACGCGAATGTGTATTACAGGTTTTAATTGCTGACAATTGTGGGCAACGGCCTTTTAATCGAAGACTTCTTTTAAAGATGGATTTTTGTTTATTGAAATACAGGCATTTATTCAGCAGTTTATGGTATCAATCATAGTGTGTTTTCTCACATACGTGTATGTGAATGCGTGTTTTTGAAAGTATCTTATTAAGGTTACCACATGGACTCATTAAGCCCATATACCTCAAATTAAGACAGACTAAAATGATTCAATGTATCGAGATTCCAAACTATCATAAAGAAACCAAACTATTGAGACCACATGAGGTCAGCCCTATGCATCGAGGATAAACAATATACATAGGTTACACTAATATAGATTAAACTGTACATCTCTCATACTTGTTACCCATGTATTTTGAAAATAATTTCTACGCTATTACCGACACTAGACACCTACATAATTGAGACAATTATGACAATTGAGCCCATAGGGCTGGGTGTTACATGTATAACTATTTGAAAGTATGCTGTAATTACAAATGTTAACATTTTTTCAATAAAAACCAATCTATCTATCAAACATGCATTACAAACGACCATCTCTCTTGTCTCCCTTCATCCCAGACAAGCCCCCAATGTAATCCCAGACAAGCCCCCATGTCATGTACTGCTTCCATGGTAGTGCTGTAGTACTTACTCTCCCTGCTGCCTGTTGAGAAACATGTCATTGTAGGAGGCGATCACGAGGCACATGTTTGACAGGAAGTTGTTACAGCCACAGTCAATGAACTCCAGCACATCCTGCAAAAACATCGAGCGACAAGTGGTCAGACGAAAATATCTATGTGCGGAGAGTGTGTCGTGAACACCAGGGAACTAGCGCAGTACAGACAAATTCAGTACAAGGGTGTAGATATTGAGACAGAGTTAATCCAAGATAATTCATAAAGCAGTAATAGATGTCACATGTTAACATAGATGTTAACATGGCTCTTGGCCAATCAGCATCAAGCATGATCAGCAAACTGACCCACCTAACTTATATCATGGCCGTATAAACTAAAATATCCTTCTTTTAAATCAAAGAGGTACTGATCATGATTACAGATTAACAGCATTATTTCAATCAAACATTTTTCATTAAATCATTAGACCACTTACCTGACATAAATGTTCTACCACATGAAATATCTTACCATACAAATTCTACATTCAACAAATTCAGGGAAACTACAGCTCTATCAAAACTACACATATCCCTACAACAATATTTCTACTGGTGAAAATAAAAATACCAAGAACACGTGTAGACGGATTGCACAACATGGTTCCAACGGCCTTAAACATTTCCCGATTCCATATGAAAGCAACAGAGAAGGCACTAAGCAAGTTCTCGAACGCAATCGTCTCAATTCCACTGTCCTGGCCATACCGAAGGTCTTTCAGTGACATCATCTTCATCACTCGACATGATTTCTGGCTCCAAACAATCCTCTACAGAACCATAAATTGTGCCAATTTGTGGTTCAGAATCCAAGTTAGCAGTTATGTCACCAAGTGCTGGCTTTTGCTGGTTTTAACATAAGGAATGAATGATTAAGATAGTTAAAAGGTAAAAAATAGAATGAGTAGTTACAAAAGCATGATCAATTCTTTATCCTGTTTTGATTAGAATAGCAATAGGTTATATAAAACGTTCTGAATGTCAAATATAAATGGATTACTAGAGCTGCAACTAAAGCAACAAATGAATGATGACATTTGAGTAAGATTTGTATTCTTCAAAATTAACCATAAGTTTAAGTCTCAAAAAAAAAACATGTTTTATTAGACAATGATTTCCCTTATCTGAATATCAATTATTTGTAAATTTTCTTCACTAAACTTTCCACCACAATACTGTGTATGATCAAAAAGCAATAACAACTTCTCCAGTATCAAAAATCCTAACCAATGGCTATAGAAGTAAAGTACTGTATTTTGATGAGGGATGGGTTTTTGAGAAATTGAATGCTACATATAGTTGTAAATGAAGTTAGAAGAAAATATTTGATAGCCTCGGAAGTCAATCTTACGCTGTGTGAACTCATTTAAAAAGTGGGATATAAATGTATGAACAAATAGATGCAGTCGCCGTCATTCCAACATGCATTTTCAAACCAACACCTAATTAATTTTTGTGACGTCAGTTTACAAAAGCGTCTCAGATTGACGGCACCGCATCTATGAAATTTAAACTTACTACTATACAGCTAAAGTAATAAATGTTATTACAACCTATAATAAATAATAATTTAGGCTCCGTTCTAGTCTGCAATAGTGCGTATGGATGAGCACTTTAGGCAGTAAAGGGTTAAAACAACAAACAATACAGTTATACTACCCAGACCAGGACCCCCACCCCCCCTCCTATCTAAAAAAAACTGACAATAATACAAACACTAGTAAAGTACATAATCTATCCATGAAGAGATGCGACAAAAGAGATGACAATTGGAATCTGCTTATGATTAACATTGAACTGCAAACAGACAACATGTCTGGCACAAGGCTATCCTGTTGTCACCGTGGCGACCACTCACCATGGGTGCCTGGTATGCGTCTGCGGGTCGCGCCAGCTGGCGCCGAGGTTGCCGTGGTAACAGCAGCATCTGGGGTGTCAGCGGCCAGCAGCAGCAGCTGGCCGTGCAGCGCCGCCAGGTCCTCATCCAGCTTGTGCCGCACTGGGGAGTACACAGTGCCACTTGTAAACGTGAACTACTAGCACACAACACAAACTCCATCCTCCATTCATTAGTCATCACCTTATTTCGATATAAACCACTTTTTATAGTAAATAATAATATTTTTTTTCAAAGAAGACATACTTAGAGATGAAACACCAGTTTTCGGTACTCAACTTTGACCACTAAATCTAATTATTTGTCGTCGGAAAACCCCCATCGGCTTTGGTGTCAAGCGATTGGGCGTCCATTTTTCTTGACCTTGACCTCAAAAAAATAATTTATTCATGATATATTTTTCAGGCGGGGCGATGGTTCGTGAGCCCATAGCATCTATCAACTGCGTTAAGCATGCGCAGTATCATATTGAATAATTGTATAAGTGAGAATAGAATTGAGTATCATATTAAACCACAAGAAAGGCTATCAGCATCTATTCCCGATGACAAGACAAAATTTTGATAGAGGTAGGCAAGACACAAGATGGGCTGTACATATTTCTCTGGAAAATTTCAAATTTCAACGATAATGATGAAATGGAAGCATTTATAATATCCACCAGTTTTTGGCTGACACGATATAGAATACACAAGGAAAGTTTCTGGAATGTGCGATTAGTCTACATGTCGCAATAGCGGGAGTCTTGGCAGCAAATGCACGATCACTCGACAATGGACACGCCCGGCAAAGCAACAGGACTGTAATCTCTCATTTTGTGAATGAAAAGTAGGTCCGATATTATTATTAACAATTTCACAGCATGTAGAATGCCATTCTGCAGAGAATGATAGGTCACATGTCACAAAAAACACTTTTCTTTCATACCATAACATCGGATCACCTCGGCCTGTCAAATGGCAATGTTTTGAATCGAGAGATGAAACATTGGATGGCCGATGGCCATTTCTTTAAAAATGTAAAATATTAGGAACTGTATCGCATTTTATGTCTCCCATACAAGCATGATAATTTTTGACTTATCAGTGAACGTCTGCAAAACGTTTTGTCCTGGTTGTTGAAATATTGAAGCATGATTTGACAGGCAAAAATATGGCGAGGCAGATTTGAGAATTACAACTGTTTCATTTCAAAGTTGTGGGTTCATAATAGCTTGAAATAAATTGTTACATGTTCCAGCAGATCGAGGAAGCTTCTCTTCATCCACTGATAGTTTATATGTGTCATAAGACAGAATATTATTGCGATAATATGGCAGCTGCAGAGCTGTCAAAAATATCTAATTTCACACTGGTTTTTTAACACAAACCGGGATGGTGCCCAACAGACATGTCCTTCATAATACAAATATTATGAGCTCTATTATTTTAGTGTGAAAAAAAGAATCTGCATCGCATTTCATGTCTCCTATATAAGTATGATAATATTTGGACATTTCAGTAAACCTGCAGAATTTAGCAGTATCTACGACAATAAAATCTTAAAATCAATGACATTGTGTGATGTGAATATGCGTTATACGTTCCAAATACTGCGACAGTCAAAGAGTTAATGTTAATGTATGGTATCTTCTGAAGCTATAAAGGCATTGTGGGGAAAAAACAAAGAAGAATCCCGAGAAAGCTTCATATGAGCTTTCTCAAAAAACAAGTTCAAAGTGTAGTTTAAAAACAAGAATATATTATAACAGATGTCTAATAATACCAGCATCTTAGTCTTACATCTTTGCGTGCAAACCAAGATTTGTTTAGTCTAATCTGTGTAAATAAGGTGGGTGCGCTTAATAGCGCAGATGCACTTATTAGAACAAATAAGGTATTGGATATTCATTTGTTCAAAGTTTTCATTCGTGATCTTAGGTTGAAAGTTACATTGAACCAATTTTGAGATATTCAGTAAATGTCCTCAACAAAGAAGAAGAGGAAACAAAGGAAAAAACTGAATAGACAAAACTTCTCTCAAGCATTAGCTTATAATAATCTATGTAAATGATGCAGTAAATAAGGGAAACCCTCTACAAAGGAAGGATTTGTGACTGCGAAATGGGTTCCGATGTTGAGGACTTTCACTGTAGATTGTGTGTGCTTACTGGGCGAGGAACTCCTCACACAGCTGCTCTGCCGGCTCGCTCAGCTGCAGCAGCAGGTCCACACACTCGGCCAGCTGCCGGGGCTCGACTACAACACAGCATACAGTGAAACCTCTAGCACGGGGATTGAGGCGAGGCTAGAACACATTATAGAGTGAAACCTCTAGCACGGGGGATTGAGGCGGGGCTAGAACACATTATAGAGTGAAACCTCTAGCACGGGGATTAAAAGGCGGGACTAGAACACATTATAGAGTGAAATCTCTAGCACGGGGATTGGGGCGAGGCTAGAACACATTATACAGTGAAACCTCTAGCACGGGGATTCAGGCGGGGGCTAGAACACATTATACAGTGAAACCTCTAGCACGGGGATTGGGGCGAGGCTAGAACACATTATACAGTGAAACCTCTAGCACGGGATTGGGGCTGGACTAGAACTCATTATATATTGAAACCTCTCTAGCACAGGGACATGTTATATAGTATAACCTCTCTAGGACCGGACAACTCACATGGTAAGGCATATCATGTGAGATCCACTATTATTGCAGATTACGTCATATCCAAAATCTCAGGGGCTGTGTTGGATTATCTGCTCACCTCCTTGTCCCTGAACTGCTGCTTGAGCTTGACACTGAGCTGCTGCACGATGACTGAGCAGTCGTCCTGGATGCCCTGGAAGCTCAGCCATGTGCTGCAGTATAATAGTGCTAAGAGTAAGTACTCAAGTACCTAATGGCACTCCTGCAGTACCTAATGGCAGTAAGGGTGAGATTAAGTACTAACGCAGTGCCTAATGGCAGTAAATGGCAGTAACTAACGTATACCTAATGGCAGTAAAGGGTGAGATTAAGTACTAACCCAGTACTAATGGCAGTTAAGTGTTAGATTGAGTACTGCTGCAGTATCTAAAGCAGTAAAGTATGAGATTAACCCCTTAGTGCTATATGCACCTGGAGCATATATGCGCCTCAGTTTTCAGAAAAAAACGGCTTCAGTTTGTCTTCAATTTTCGTATATAAACACTTTCGTGGTTCTAGTCTCAAATTCCGATTGTGTCAACAACAACAACTTACCTTCACATTCCATTTCTAGAAGTCCAACATAGTGTTAATATTTTTAATTATATTAGTGTGAACTTATCTGCTGCAATTTTGAGCCGCGAAATACTTTGTGTTCGCAAAAACCATGGCTTGTCGTATATGATTGAAATCCTCTTTAAACCGGCTTTTCATGAAACTGCTAGACTCATCAACGTCATATCCAGATATAATATTTTGAGCCTTAATCAAAATGAATAGCGGTATTCTTAGGTTCAATGCCACAAAACACGTTGACACTGCTAAAGAACATCAATTAGCCTTTATCAAGAGGGCTCTTACGATTCTATATCAGCGACGCGCGCTGCTGATTAACAGGAAATACCTTTTTGGTAAGAATGACAAAGTTGGAACATTTTGAAGAAGAATTATCATATTATTAAGCATCCATGCCCCATCTTATTGTATCTTGGATACGATCATAAAATAAACCATTTGGCAAACTACCCAGTAAACCTAGTATTTCTATAAAACGGATGATGTTTTTGTCGCAACCACCTAATGCCGCAAGTTTGAAAGGGTGAGAAAAATTTAAGAAATACTATAAGCCTACAAAACTACTGATATGATACATTTTTGTCGCTCCGGAAGTTGTCAAATGAATTGGTGCCTGTTATGCTGTAAGTCTAATATGTACTGTAAATGTGAAAATTAAATGAAGTGAATAACACGAAAATGAAGTACGCTTTTTGGTCCAAGAGTTTGTGAGTCCCAGTTCAGATTATTATGATATAGTCAGATGGAAGCTTATGGTTGTTTTTTGTGTCTTCAGATAAAAACTATCATGGGTAGAAATTGCTACTGCTAAAAATGTATGAGAGGATCAACCACGACAATGTATCAAAAGCACTGGAAAACACATATATATCATTCCAAAGCACTAAAAATTATAATAAGATGTTCCCGAAATTTATTTATCATGTGGGATTAAGAACCCACGACCTCTGGGTTGAGATGATACAGACCAAGTGAAAATGTGAAAGCTAGGGGTTACAGAGACAACGGTTTTGTCCTTGTAACCTTGTAACAACTGAAGCCCCACTGTGATGGTATCATTCTGGTCTCACAAAATGCGTGTCTGAGTTCGACTGAGGCAGGAGTATAGTCAAATAGAAGCTTAGGGTTGTGAAAAACGGTCTTAACCTATATCTATAGTTATGTAAAAAATGCTTGCTAAAAAAATATATGAGGGGAAAGTTTGAAAAATGTATCCACAAGCACTAGGAAACACATATATATCATTGTACCAAGTCAAACATTGAATATAACAAAATAAGCACATTCAAAAGAACTTGATATGTACTAACATTGCTGCTATTGTGTCTGATAAATCTGATAATTGCATCTTGAAACTGAGTTAAAAGTAGCCCGGCTGACAACTAGCCATATACAATGCATACAGTCCTTCCGGATACAGGTTATCACATGGCAATTCTTTAGTATAATAACAAATGACAATGCATGCAAAAGAATGATAATTGTGATTATTGGTAACTAATATTTGGAATTCTACTCAAATAATTCATGGCTACCATATTTGTAAAAGTGGCTCAACCCTACATAAAACATAAACATAACATGCTCTACTTTATAGGCCATCTCTTTTTACAATATGTGACAAAATGAATAATGTATGATGGTGTGCTTATTTTTTAACCTGTTGTGGATTGACAATTAGGACCAAATGACCTTTCAGACAATGGACACAAAACCATGTTGCTTCAACTTTGTTTCTGTGAATTGGAAACGTATCCATGTTGGGTATTGCTGATTTTGTGGACCAATTTAATTATTTTCAAACAGTATAAAATATATGAGGATGAAATACAAAATGTATTCTTTCTAACGCAATGCAGCAGCCTTCAGGCAATAACATTGTTTTGACGGATGAAATAGAGTAAACATATTTTCTGGAACAAAATAATCCATGTTAGTACATGCAAACCATATTACTATACTATTATTGTAGCATTAACAACAGATATATAATCCATCTAAACTTAGGTTTGCTCAGTATAAAAAAGTGAAAAATATCATATATCATACCCGTCACGAAAAATCGCTCTCAGAATGCTCCCAACGTAGTTCTATTAACGTTGCCAACAACGTTTTTGCAATACCCAGCATGGATACATGCGCCCAACCCAGAAAAGACAGCTGGAGCACTGTGTAAACTGTACATGGATTAAGTATTAACTGTAAAAAGAGATTAAGTATTAACAGCTGTTAGTCACCCAATCGTTATCAAAATTAGCACATTCGGTCAGACGCCATATCATATGGCTTGCCAAGTCTCCAGCAATCATCATCAACATTATGCATTTTAAAAAGCGCTGCATCGTAATGCAAGTAAACCGCTTTAACGTGTAACGTTTTCCGTCAACGTGAGAGTGCAGATGTACTAAGACTCTACATATATAGCACGCTAAAAAGGTGTAAAATTCCCAATATAATTAATAACTTGATATCCATATCACATTTTGATGTAGTAATGGCAAATATTTATTGTAAGAACCTGCATCAATATTAATTTTGATTAATTATATAAATTACTACATACATAGGCTTTGTGGCGTAAAAGAGAGGGGGCATGCACCTGCTATGTAAACACCCGAAAGTATCCATTGTTTATTCCTATTTGTTATTTTCACATGTTTCGTAAGTATTGCATGGTAATTTGATTGCACTTCCCAAAAAATCAACAGTTTTTATGATCTTGTTCATTTTTGGCTTATCATCTACTAAAGTACTGTAGAGTATCTCGTCAGTAGTACTGAAAAACCACACACGTGTAGTAATAAACTTCTATCTTTTAAACCAGTTTTGTCCATTATGCGCACGAGTCTGAAGTGTTTGGTCTCACAGACAGAAAAAATCAGTGACAAGTTTCTTGCTTTCGATAGCCGTGTTTTACAGTGGAATGTTGTGTCTTGGCCCTCAAAAACAAGACACGACAAAGGTGTCAAGAGTACCTGTGACTGATGAGGCTATACATACCTACGAGTAGTAATTACCCGGACAGGCTGCCGTAAAATGTATTAATGTATTTAATTATGAAAATTTTTCAAGCTTGAAATGATTTAATGTATCTATTTATTATTTACACCTCCTATGTAGTAGGCAATGTATCTTTGCATCACAGGGGTTTCAATTTATAAGGCTACATGTACCATGTTTTTGAGATTACGTGTGGTGAATAAGGTTTTACAATGTAACCAGATGTTTTATATTATCAAATAATTAAACAGCAAATATAATCTCCATCTATTAATTTATACTGTATAGTCAATTTGTAATTATTATTGCAAAAGGATGATTATTTGCATGTTTGATGTGTACTTAAAAACACCAATGCACGTTTTCAAGTGCTTCTGCAATTTGACGTTTATATGAGTGTGGGCTTGCATGGTTCATTGTAGTGAAAATATTAGGAGTTAACTGTCAATGTTTTGCATCATTAAAAATTTTCATTTTCATAACAAATTCAGAAGTTTTAATTACAGTGCCAATTGGTACCAACCCATTAAAGATGCATGTCCCATAAAGAACATTTTGACAATTTTGCACTGAAAAAGTCCCCCGGATTTGACAGCCGTTTTTTTAAATATAAACAGTAGAAATTTTGATGCAGGATTTTTATCTAGTGACAACACAAAAACACCATAAAAACCATTACATTTCGATGTAAATTTTGTGGAAGTGAAGCACGGTTTTCCATAATATTAACGCATCATTTGTAAGAATATATATCTGCACAACAAACAGTGTGATTTACACTGCGAAATTCAAGCTCAAAATATCTAATTTTTAAAAAAGTACCCCAACAAGTTCTATACCATATTGAAGGGCCAAACTTTTTATTTTCATTGAAAATGAGGCTGATATATTTTTCTATGGCGTCATTAGGAAAAATATAATATTCATTACTTCAAATAAGGATATTAATTTGTCAGCCTCGAGCACACCGTGCGTTGTCAAATAAACCCGCATTTTCTCTGCATTGATAACGGCTAATGAAGCCAACGTAGTCTTGAATAAGAATATCGTGCTGTGATCGGTGTAGAAATATGAAATCGTGTGATAAAAACTAATTTTTCTATTGAAAAACAAAATATATGGTTAAGTTGGTTGAAGGTAAGATATTTTTTTGAAACAAATGAATTATCATCGTCACAGTAACATACCCATCACAAATTCACGTGTCGGATCAATTATAAACCGATTATGAAGTCATGGACGAAAGGATATTTCTCAAATACCATGCATTGTTTTAAATATTAACACTTTCTAAAGTGTTTATCTCGAACCTGTCATTTTTTTAATCGAGGCCGGCAACAGCGTCATGTTTGGAAAACATTCTAGACAAAATATATCCATATTCCTATTAACTGGGTCGTGAAAATAAGAAAAACTCTATGCGATTCTGAATACTTGTACAATTAATGTAAAAAAAGTGTAAGCATAGGTGCATGGTTCATTGTAGTTAATGTCTTTAAGTTAAACTGTCAAATGGCACTGTTCATTAAAATGCATTTTCATAACAAATTTGGAAGTTTTAATTACCGATATGATTGGGTTAAATGGTGTGTAATTTGATATGAACATTGAAATAAACTAGGTTAAAAGCAATTTCTTGGAATGGAATCTTTAAAGCTGCCATTTTCAGACTTTCATATCAATATAAACAATTGGTTTCACTTCATAATATTTTAAGTGTTTAATGAGGATTATATTAATGGATATAAAGGGGGAAAAAAATCATGGCCAAACATAGGTTCTTATCTCTACATTTCCATTTCCATCAATGTCAGGTATTTCTGGCTAAACACCTACAGTAAGTGCTACCGGGTGTCATGAGCAGGTCAAACAGTGTAATCCATAACTTCAATACCAGACGGTCAATTTTCTTCTATTTTATATATTTTGTTTTGCACATATCCCCCATCATTTAAAACAAATTTAGAGAAAAACTGATCGTCAGGATTTTTTAAATCTACTTTAACATGCAACGCGTGACCCGTTTTTTGCCCAATATGAACTAACGGTGTGCAAGTGCACAAGTCAGATTGATGTTCATAAAGGTAAAAACTGATTTGAAATCAATATTGTTTTTGTGTTTTGATACAAGTATAGACATGATGTGATGTGAATGGAAAGAAAAATCATTAGTTTTGTATAGGTAATTTTTTTAGCTTGTAGCTAACTTATATTGTCATTATAAACAGCAAACGTAAGCTGTCTTTGGCGTATGTTTGAGTGAAAAAGGACACGTTTTTAATCAATAATATCTCCATAACTAGACGATCAATATTTTTTATCGACGTTTGTTTTTACTTTCAAAACACCTTGAACAGTATTTGACTTGATTTTGAAAAAAATGTCACCGTCAGGTTCATTAGTACAGGTTAAAGCAGTTTTCATTTATAACCTTCAGTTCAGAAACATATATACAACTGATTTGGTAAAACAAATATAGTACTACAACACATGATATTAAAACATAGTACATATAGCAAGGCATTGTTTATAGTGTGTTGCTACATGCGCCCTCTTTTTGTAAAAAAGAACATTAATCAATAATTAGATAGTGGTATACCCCCACACGAAATTTAGCAACGAGCGTTTATTCCATAATCAATTTCTTAGAATTATATGTAGAGGACATTTTCTATAAAGGTGAAAGAAACTTAATCAGCCATAACCAAATTTCTAACAAAAGAAATCCATAATTTTATACTGGACACAGTAAATCTTCCATGTCCTGAATCCTATGTTATGTCCAATTAATACAAATATCATTCAATTGCAACGTGATAGGCTGCTTCTACTGGCCTTTTTGCATTTGGTGCATAGATCTAAATCCATATTAAAATCAATTGCTAATTACAATAAAAATTTTCATCAAATTATTAATTTCTGTTAACAATATACATAAAAGTAAGATAAAATAATTAACCAATTTACATGTCAAATAATTTATTCAACTTTATGTACACTAGATGACATAACTACCAGTGAAAATTACTGTAATGTTTTATTTGGTTGCACTTGTAAGTTTTATATTTATTTCAATTCAGTTGAGTGTTTCGGTTTTAAAATTTAATATATACACAGAGAACGATTCTTTGTTGTTTATGATTTGTGACATATTTGTCCTTGATATGAATAATTAAATAAGAAAAAATGTAAATCTTAATTAATTTCTTAATGTATAGTAGTTTAGTATTTGAATGAATTTTTTTCTCCCTTTTAAAAAAATTTTTATCATTAAAAAATTAAATTTAAATTTTTGTTAACAATATAAAAAAAGTAAGATAAAAATTAAGGAAAACCCAAATTTTCATGTCAATAAAATTTTTTTTAACTTTATGCACTGAAGCAATTTAAAAAAATTT
>CM032668.1:43511840-43551470 GCA_019095985.1 Streblospio benedicti | reverse complement strand
TAACAAATGATAATTGCATATCATTGTTCAAAGAATGTCAGTTTTATTATCAAAAAGATTGTCTCAGGAATGTATATTATCAGCAATAGTGGTTATCAACAAGTAGTATTATCTATGAATACCAGTAGAATTAGATTAATTTGTACTGTTGTACATTAAAAATACAATAAAACTAAACCACTGTACTGTACTGGCACTTTGTCTAATTTAAACTATGTTGAGTTTTCTCACACTACAAATATTTATAAAAAAAAAGAAAAAAAAAGAGTTTTTCATGGGTAAACAAAATAATTAAAAAAACAAAAATTAAAACACAATATTACCCTATTTTCTGTCTTTAACCACGTAAGATGAACATAATTTAACTTATGACAAATGCATACAATGCAGTTATTTATTATTAGAAATATAAAACTAAATGTAATCTTACCAAGCGTGAGGTTCGGAAGCCTCGTTAAAAGGCGTGCCCCATTTAGAGGACAGTCACCCCTCTGCACGTAAAAGAACTCAGCTAGTTTGAAAACAATAGCTAGTGTTATCCCCCACTCCCGAGGCTCAGTTGGCTACCTAATCTAACTGGAGGTCCATGTATCAACACCACGTGGCCTCCCTCTGCTATAATCATAAACAATTTGATGGGCTGCTGCATAGTATACAAACAAACAAAACAAAGCAAACAATGTCCCAAGTGGTTGGAGTTATAGAGCGGCCAGCTACCGGTAACTTTAAAATGTATAGAAACTGCATTGATGACTTCAGGCCTAAGATTATTTCACCCCATAATAGCCCAAGACACTGTTGAGGTCGAAAGTAGATAATGACTATCACTACCATTTGACCTATTTTGTTTCCAGGAGTGAGAAACATGTTTTAGTCTACCAGTGTTCAACTTTATATTTAATGATTCAGTATTCAAGTCAAAGCTAACATGTAGCAGTGATTCCTGCTGCTCTGCCAGGCTTGACCATCTGATGTCTAGAAGCACAGCAGACACAGAGATGATAGAGATTATATCATGGGCTCCCTGCACCTAATGGGGTGTATTATGTTAGATGACCTCAAGGGAGGCCACCATATCCTTACAGATTGCACAACAATTTGCGTGTGTATTCAGCACGATGGTCATACATGTATATGCAGTTCTCAGCTATTAAGGTGAACCGCAGAGATTCCTATTCAGGAGCCTTGGTTTTAGATTTTCCATAACAACTACATCATTTATGTGTTCTTTCTATTGGGAGGAACATATAGCATAGATATTGGCAAGAGTCAATTCCAAATATATGACATCTACCACTGAACCTGATTATTATATTTGTAAGCAAAGCTAGAGTAGGTGCCTTGGGTGGGTGGACTGTAGTGTCCACCCCAATTAGTTCCGCAATTAACAAGTTTGATTGCTCCCGGCGAGTCTCGGTTACGTTCCTCCGCCGCACTCTTTGTATGAAACGCCATGTGACGTCCACTCTGCCCGGCAGAACGAATCAAATGTCCTACGAATGCATCATCGCAGTAAACAACTCTGTTGTCGTCAGTTTAGGCTAGGAAGTGGAAGCGACCACTTGTTAGGGTATTAGCATGCCCAGATCTCTTGATTTGGGGCCCCAATCCTTGTCTAGACTCTACCAATTGGAGGTAGGTATACGCCCGTGCATCTGCAGCTGCGTATACATCCCTTTGATTAGTATTTACAGGCTGTACGCGGCCTGTAAGGTTTGTTGGCAATGTTGCCTTCATCATCAATGCGAAGTCCCAGGAGGGCTGTCAATCTGATCTGGGGAGGCCTGGCAGACGCCGCCAGGCTTCTGTCCGCTCAACCCAACAAGGAGTACGTTGGTAAGTACCTGAATAAGGTGAGTAACTCAAAAAGCTTACAGATTGGTGCCAAGACCTGAGATGTGATTTGACGTGTGGCAACTCTGCCTCTGCGACACTGCTGGATGATCGAGATGATGTCATATCATTCCCACACATATGTATAGCCACGACTAGTGACCAAAACACAACGATTGACTCTACAAAGGGGGTCACAGAACCAGACACCTGGTGGTGCAAGCCCTGTGGCGAGCCGCGAGGTTGACAGTGTGCCCAAAAACCCACCTCCTAGAGCAACTGTAACAGTCGGGCATGGTATGGCAACTCCTGGGATGCAACTGCCTTACTCCCTCAATGTGCAATTGCCACGGAAAATCAACAATTAACGTCTGGAGCAAGTGGTGTTATGCACAATCAGACTACTGCCCCGGAGGGGCGATCAATAACTTCTAGAGCATTCGATATGACACAAAATCAGTCTACCGCTTTGGAGGTTCGTTCAATATCTTCCGGAGCGTATGACATGACTCAAACTTGGTTAAGTGCTCCAGAGATTTCACCAATAGTTTCCGGAGTGTATGATGTGATTCAAAATCAGTCTACTGCTCCGGAGATTTCATTATAGCTTCCGGAGCAAATGACCTGTTTCACAATGGGCCCACTGCTACGGATGTTCAACACATGGCTTTCGGAGCAACTGACACATCACACCAGAGGTCTTTTGCTCTGGAGATTCCACCACAAAGTTCTGGAGCAGCTGGCATGTCGCGAACAGAAGCAAAGCTAGAAATCTTCCATCCACTCGGCCACAGAAGCACAGCCATCATACAATGCATACTTAATATTGTATTTTTGTAATCAATATGCAAATATATTCTTTCAATCACAACCACTTCAACTAGTTTCAATAAATATTTCACAATTTTCAAACTGCCACAACTACTTCAACTAATTTCTTACTAGTACTAAATAGTGATATGCACTGTATCATAAATTCAATATACATGTACACAACCTACCATCCTTTCACGAAAGGCAGGAATGTTTAGCAATTTATTACAAGGCAGAATCAAATAAATTGCTAACTAAATGCATTATAGAAAATAATTTAGCAATTTCCTAATCTAAATTGCTATCTGTCAGAATCATATCTTATAACATGTTTTTGTGATTTTTTAAAATCCAAACTAATCATGATTAAAATGGATATTTGTGATGAAACTAAACTAAACTGAAATTTATAAGTTTGTTGATTAACAAAACCTAAACTGAACTACACAAATTTTGATTAGATTAAACGATTAAAACTAATCTAGCCCCAATCTTTACAAGGTCCTGCTAGATGACCTTTGTGTGATGTGATTGTGGTGGCAAGTTTGACTGAATATCTAGCTCTTCCAAGATAAATGGTTATTTGCAGGCCATAACTTGTTTATGGCTCTATATGGTATGAATGTGATAACACGGTGATAACGGAGCCCATACACCAAACATCAAGTGAATAATTCTTAACTAGTTCGGTGTGATGCAGGGAATTCCTCTCATTTCAAACACTTCTAGCCAATGTGGCCAGTGCTATAACAGGAGCACTAGCCAAATATTATTGGCACCTGCCCAAATTTTGCAGGTGATATTGAAAGGGCACTGGCCAAAATCCGAAGTTGTTGAAAAGGGGAGCACCAAAGGCGCGGTTATGAGTGCCATAGGTGCGAAGTATAGCTAGGGGGGTCTGGGGGCATGCTCCCCCAGAATTCTTTTTAAATGGATGTCTCTAGAAGCGCTCTGGTGCATTCCTTTTCTGAGAAAGTAGTTTTTTATTTTGATGACATGGAGGTATTTATATCATGTTTTGTTTTTCAATGATTTTACATGTTATTATGGTTAACTTTAATACATACATATATTTCATAAAGGAAACTTGATAGAAAAGGCAATCGCCAAAGTGACAGGTGCAAATTGAAGCCCACTCACCAAATGGATTAAGCACTAGGTTTTGGCTAGTGGCGAGTGTGCAAGATATTCCCTGTTGATGACATAATTTTATATATTATTAATTAGTCCCTGTTACATTTAACCTGACATTGAATTATACAAATGTTAAATAATAAACTAGTAAATAAGTGAGGTAAAGCAGTGTCAAAAATTTTTTGTTGCTATAAAAACAACGTCTGGGTGCTTACAATGTACGCATACGTGCGTACGTATTGCACAGTGTAAGTCTAATTAAACTACAATAAATCAAAGAATTATTGTATCAGAAAAAAATATGAAGTTTGTAAGTTTCCTCACTTAGAACATAACAGATTATAATATTTTATTATATTTTTGCCATATATTAAAATTTGCCACCATATCGACAGCCATAATTGATCAAATTGAGATGTAAAAACATAAAAAATTACAAGGATGGTGCACATAGTTGAAAATGATGCGTTATGCAATATATCATAATTTGCATAACTTTTTTTTTGTAATAGATGAAACAAAGTTGTAGTTGTTGGCGGCCATCCTGGCAGCCATTTTGAATGTTCAAAAAGTAAAAAGAATAGAAAATCAATAACTACCTGCATTTACAATTTAAATAACATTTTCAAATGTTATTCTCTATAATTACATTTTCTGTAATGAATAATTAGTGTATGCCGATATCCAGCATCTTCTTGGCGAAATGTAGTTTAAAATTATACACTATATAATATATATTATAGCTCCTGAAAACCCACATGTTTCTGAAAGCATTTGGAAGCTAAAATACTCATATTCTGATCAGACTTTATTGTTAATACTGTTACTCCTGTATCCTCTTATGATTTTCATATGACTGAATGTATAATTTGTTAGGTCAAATGTTTACGCCTTTCCAAGTGCTTTATTTATATTAAAGATCTTATCTTAGCTACAATCTTATCTTATCAGAAACCACTGTTTTTAATGTAGTCATCTGACAGCACTTATAATTCACTGTTATGCCTTTTCAGGTGTTATATACATTGTATTAAATTAAATAAGCTTCTGCTTTTTATCTGAAGTCATTGTTTTAATTAAGCTATTTACAGTACTATTATTACAAGTTAGTGTGAGGATCAAGATATATATTGTCATTTGTACTTATACATTGGTATCAATGCGATTGTATTCATTGCATTGCACATTCTAACTAAGTAGATCAGTCTGTGGTGGTATTATTTTGAAAAAAAGCAAAAATGCGATTCATTATAAAGAGTAGCAAATCATTTTCAAACTTCTCTCTCTATCACTTCTCTTTAGCAAGCATATTTCTACCAACGATAGATGTAACCATGTAACCTTTTAACAGCCCGCTGCTTGGGATGATGGGATCATTCTGATTTCACAACCTTGGGGTCGTGAGTTTGAGTAGCGCCAGGGCCACTTGATAAAGTCAAATGGAAGCTTAGGGTTGTAAAACCAGTCTTCATGTATATCTATCGTTGGTAGATATATGCTTGCAAAAAAGACGTGAGGGAGAGAGAGAAGTTTGAAAATGGACGTGTCCGCAAGCAGTGGGAAACATATATATACCTGTATCAGTAGCAAGTCAATTTACAATCAGTCAACCTTACATGTATTGGTGTTTAACAAAATGCAAAATTTAGTACCAATAACTGTTTCCTGGTACTGTGTTTAGATAAAAATGCATGATTTTCAAATGCACATTGGTAATAAATAAGTTTTCATACACATTACACTTATATTGTTTCTCCCCAGTGTTGAGGCTATCTAGTGTTTGGTCATGATGCCCACGACTAGCTAAGTGCTGTATTTTCCCTCTGAAAACCCTTTTCAGCAAGTTAAGCTCTTTGAATTAGTCTTCTTTGCACCCAAAAGGCTCCTTTGTGTACTTATGTTTGATTAATACAATGTCACTTTACAGTAATAAATACGATTACAAATAAGTCTGTGTCTACAATGTAATAGATAATTTTTCACATACAAATTGCATAAACAGATATGATATCAATATATCTTTAGTGAATTTTCATTAAGAACACATTTTAAGAAGTTGATATGCTTTATTTTGTCAATGTTAAAACCTAAGATTGTCTACAAAAGAAAATTTAAGAAAGCAAGCATCATACACAAATGAAGCAAATTGTGTTTTTTTTCAAATACTATTTCATTCAAATTCTTAAACAAACAAAATATCCTTGAAATTTAGCGACTAGCCAACAAAGCCAACGCTATACCAACTACGCCACATTACACTTATATTATAGCTAACAGTACTGCTCAAGTGTTGGGTTTACTGTGTCAGGTCGACCTAGGGTTGACGTAGTCGGCAGATGCTTAGCGTAGGTGAAAAAATCTAACTGTCCAACCGATTTTTATCAGCGGAACGTAAGTTCCCAGTAAGTTCCCAGTGCGCCGGAAGCAGTGGGACGCGGCTTTAATGGCCTGGTAGGCTCTAGATGTCAGTTGCGTTTTTACTTTAGGTCTTTAGGTCCAAAGAATTTCTGGTGGAGTATCCTGCTTTATCATAACGGCTGTTGTTATGTTTTTCATACTCTCTTCTTAATCTTTCAGACACACATTTACTATGATGTTTCCTTGTTGTTGTGTTATTTGAGTCAATCCCGGTGTAGTTAATCCTATGAATGTGTATTGAGATTCTTTACTTAACATGTACTAAGTAGCATCACTTTGCTTGCAAGTAAGAGTCATCTAGATACATCTGAAACTACAATCTGCAATAAAGACTACCACCATGTTGTTTCAATAAAGCATAAAACAATACTAATCACAGTTTGGAATACTGTAGCGTGTAGGAAAGTGGCAGAACTGTGTATATGTCAATCAATGTCAGCATTAATCCCGGAGTTATATTGCAAAGTTGGATTACACCGTCGAGAAAATGCACCAACTTCTTGCATTTATACATGAATATCGTTTTTGACATGCAAAAAAAAAACTTTTAACCAAAAAATCAAGCATATTTGAAAAGGCTCCATCAGTCTACTTGGCCTGGACCTTTATAATGATATTGCTTGGGATAAACTTCATGCGGGGTTATATTTCATATAAAATAAATCACAACAACATATTTGCTAAAACACCTTGGTTCAAGACGGTTGATACCCAGATACTAGCTTTGAATGGAGATCTTTGTGTCCAACGTATGTCCACGATGGTTTAAAATCTAATTTGAGTACTTGAATTTTTGACATCAGATGCTAATCCAATGTGTATTCTACTTGTTGAGATGGGATTAAACCTTTTACATGGTACTTGTATGATATGGGTTCAAATCCAATGTCAGCATTAATCACTCTGTTGGTATATATTGCAGAGTTGGATTACATTCGATCCTCACCCAGACTGCTCATTTGTAACTATGATGGAGCATACTTGGTTCTGAATGTAGCTCAGGGCCATTAATGTTAAAAATTAACCCTACTAAATTTCAAGAGCATCTCAAGACCAACAATTTCAATGATATGTACTCACATGATAAAGGAGATACTTAACCATCAGATGGAAAAATGAAATGGGCGTGTAGACATGACATCAGAGCTAGTAGTGGGTATCAATGTCATTGAAGCAAAGGTTTTTAGCCTTGTGGATATGGCGTGTTGGTATGGCGTTGGTGCTGTAATTGCTAATAATCTAAGTTGACCCAGAGGTGTTGGGTTCGATCACCCAGGCCAAGTTTTAAAATTTCTGATGGAGCCTAAAAAGTTTGAATGTACTAAAAAGACCATGCATGTTAAATCTAATGTGACCCTACTAAATTTCATATCAAAGCATGGCGAATATCCACAACAACACTTCACTATATCTAAAATCAGTTCATAAAGGAGATAATGTACCATCATTGACATACACTAACGAAGACATGACATCAGAGCTAGTAGTCACATCAATACGTCATTGAAGCAAAGGTTTTTTAGCCTTGTGGATATGGCGTAGTTGGTATGGCGTTGGCTCTGTTGGCTAGTTGTTATGTTGACCCAGAGGTCCATAGTCGATCCCACCCAGGCCAAGTAGTAAAACTCTGATGGAGCCTACTTGGTTCTGAATGTACTAAAAAGTACCATGCATGTTAAATCGACACTATAACCCTACTAAATTTCATATCAAAGCATGCGAATCTCCACAACAACACTTCACTAGATCTACTCAGTACTATAAAGGAGATACTTAACCATCATGGACATACGTTGGACGTTGAGACATGACATCAGAGCTAGTAGTGGGTATCAATACGTCATTGAAGCAAAGGTTTTTAGCCTTGTGGATATGGCGTAGTTGGTATGGCGTTGGCTCTGTTGGCTAGTCGCTAAAGGCGCAGTTGACCCAGAGGTCCGGGGTTCGATCCCCACCCAGGCCAAGTAGTAAAACTCTGATGGAGCCTACTTGGTTCTGAATGTACTAAAAAAGTACCATGCATGTTAAATCGACACTATAACCCTACTAAAATTCAGATTAATCCCGGAGTTATATTGCAAAGTTGGATTACACCGTCGAGAAAATGCACCAACGTCTTGCATTTATACATGAATATCGTTTTTGATCATAAAAAAACTAATTAACCAAAAAAATATTTAAAAGCATATTTGAAAAGAGCGTCTCAAGACCTTTCCAATGATATTCTACTTGACCAGATACATTATCACAGCATATTGCTTGTCTACTGATACTGGTTCATGCGGGTTATAAGATGCTTTGTAGGTGTCAATATTGAGTTGTGGGGATTAATTTTTCGTTGGCGTACATGACCTAATACATGTCTTTAGCCAATGTCAGCATTAATCACTGAGTTATATTGCAGAGTTGGATTACACCGTCGAGAAAATGCACTTCTTGCATTTATATATGAATATCGTTTTTGCTCATAGCTCAAAAACTAATTAACCAAAAAATTATTTGAAAACATATTTGAAAAGAGCGTCTCAAGACCTTTCCAATGATATTCTACTTGACCAGATACATTAAGAAATAAAAAGAAATCGCAGCATACTGCTTGTCTACTGATACTGGTTCACGCAGGTTATAAGGTGCTTTGTAGGTGTCAATATTGAGTTGTGGGGATTAATTTTTCGTTGGCGTACATGACCTAATGCACGTCTTTAGACTGCTCACGTGGACAACACGGCCTTGGTGCATTCTAATTGGTTGGATTCTTGATCATAGTAAAAAATGGGAGTGGCGTAGTAGGGAATTTGTGAATGAATGTGAAAAAATGGGTGGGGCATAGTAAAAATTTATGAATGAAAGCTTTTTATCCACCATATTACTACACTGAATGTGAGAATAATAAATAGTTCCTAAGAAATCTGTATATATTTCTTATTTACAGGATATTTCTAATTTCCAAAGTGTAATGTATGTATTGTCCAGACACTAAGGAATAATACCCAGCAACGAAATAATAATACCTTGGGCTCAGCAAACGAAATAATAATATCTTGGGCTCCGTTCAAACGTTACAAATATATATCTTGAGAATTACAAGTTAGTGTGAGCATTAGGATGTATATTGTCATCTGTACATGATTATGGACACCAATGCGCTTGTATTCATTGTATTGAATATTCTAGCTAAGTGGATCGGTCTCTTGGTATTATTTTGAAAAAGAGCAAAAAATGTGATTCAATCTAAATTTGTAGTCTAGCCAATCAATTTGCAATCATATATGCGACCTTTACAGGTAGCACATATCATTGTTTCAAAGATACAAAATTAAGTACTAATAACTTTCTTGCTGGTTATATAGAACCACTATATTTGGTCTCAGATAAATTATACAGATATCATGTCAATATATATTTTGTGAATTACCATAAAGAACACATTGTTTAAGAATTTAAAATGCTTTATTTTCAGTAATTAAAACCAAACATTGTCTATAAAAGAAAACTGAATAAAGCAAGCATCACAAATACCGGTATTGTGTGGGTTGACAGTCATGCAAGTTCAGTGAATAGATCTATTTACAGCTATGCAAACCTGCTTAGTCTGGATGTACATGGATCTACTAAGATCATAGGTAGATCCAGGGGCCGCAGGGGGGTGCCCTCCACCCCCACCCCCATCCCAATAAAATACTTCATTTTCAGTTTTTCATGAAATGCCATAAATGCCCCCCCCCTTTTTCCTTTATGTGCCCCTCACCACCTTTCAAATACCTGGCTCTACCTATGAAGATACTGTGCAGCAGTACAGTACAGGCATTTAATATATATGTAAAGCTTGGAGTTTGTACATTAGGGACCATTCAGTACTTATGACAGGGTGAGGTAGGAAGATTTTCCAAAAATCCTGTGAAAAAAATTAATAGCCCCCCTCAAATCTCTGTGAAATAATTGGTAATATAACCACCCTCAATTTCATGTGATAAAAATTTATGACCCTCGCCCCCCCAACACTTAACGCAATCATTGTCAGTTAAAAATCCTATTTGATAGCTATCCATATAAAAACAGCAATTTGTAGTACAGAATCTCTCAAAATAGGGGTAATTTTTGTAAAAAAATTGTTAGCCCCCAAAAAGTGTGTGAAAAAATTGATAGCCCCCCTCTAAACATTGTGACAAAAGTTCATGGCCCGCCCTAAAATCCTCCTACCCCACCCTGTCATAAATACTCAATGGTCCCTTATGTACAGTCATGACTCCTCAAATGCAACAATTGAATGTGAAAACTTTATATCCATTTTTCCATACCCGTGTCTAGTATAATACACTGATGTTCTATATATGTAAGCTCTCCATATTTTAGGCATCTGAATAAACCACAATCACAGATGACACACATATTGTGATGTCCCTTATAGGACCTGTTACTGCTAACATGTCACTCGGTCGATACCATGCAACTTTTACCATTTTTTTCATTCTTTTTTTGTTCTTTTTTGGTATCCCTTTGGCCTAAATAATGGGCATATGCCATCCTCAGCTCGTTTTACTTGTTTTTCATGTGTTTTGATTCCACTTTCTATTATTTCAAGTCTATATCGTTCCCCCATATACACTTTCTTGTAATATTACGCTAAATTCACTTAGGTCTTTCACTACCCTGTCTTCTTGTGTTCTACTGGTGTCTCGTAGTATCCTTACAAATTTTTGCACTAGACATATCTTTTGAGCTTTTTAGCAACACTCTAATGCAGGCAGTTCACAATGCACAATCCAGATGTAGGCCATATCTCCAATCACAGTTTACTGACGACTTAAATTTGCTTTCTACTTGCTGCCACCAGTCATGCAAAATCCCGGTATAGTTAATCCTATGAATGGGTATTAATCTAATAGTCTCTATTTATGACAAAAGCCATGCTATTCCTGTGGTGGTTTATCTAACAATATAGATGCTGAAATAACCAGTTTACTGCAGTAGGTTGCAATGATGACGAACGGGTACTCAATTTAATTAAGCCTCGCATTTTGATATTGCAGCAAGATTTTACTTGGCGTCACACACCAGTAGTTTCTTGCTAATACTCTTCAGTGCAGTATCATGCCTGCTTTACATTATATTGTAGTGGGATTATAGCCTATCTTGGACGTCACACTTGAATGCATATTCCAACGAATATTATAGATCTACGTGCACTGTTTCCCGGCGTTGTAGGTGTCAATATTGCTCTGGGGGGATTAACTTTTGGTCGGCGCACTGCAGGAGATTGCAGGATTATACGTGCCTAGTCTACCAAGGTCAACATTTGCGAGAATTGTACTTAATAACTATGTGTTTTTGCCTGTATCTCAAAAAGTACTGGTTCGATTTTTTATCTGAAACTACCGCCGAAGAGAGCTCGTTGTACCCGTTCTAATGCGCTATTGCACGATGCCAAGCTCGTAGAAATAAAGAAATGTGGCGGACGTGACTTAAACCATGTACATTTGCCGTCAAAGTCTCCTGTAGCCTCCTTGCACGTGGACAACACGTGCCAGGTGCATTCTAATTGGTGGGCTTCTGAGCCGTAGTAAAAAATGGGCGGGGCATAGTATGTATTTCTGAATGAAAGCTTTATTATCAGCCATATTACTACGCTGAATGTGGGAATAATAAATAGTTCCTAAGAAATCTGTATATATTTATTATTTACAGGATATTTCTAATTTCTAAAGTGTAATGTATGTATTGTCCACACACTAAAGAATACGTACATACCCACCAACGAAATAATAATATCTTGGGCTTCATTCAAACATTCCAAGTATACATCCTAAGAAATTATATGAAGATCTGTAAAAGTTTTCTGATAGTTAGAAAAATGATGATGGCAGCCATTTTGGTGGCCATTTTGAAAACTTTTCCCAGGCCAAACTTGAGTGAAGTTTTTTCCTTGAAAGTAAATATACCAAAGATTTCATTTCAATCATTAAACCTTTGCCAACAATTTTGTTCAACCTTAGATCTTTTTTTATGTTCGTTTATTCTAGGACTAACAGAATTCAATCATTAGTTCTAGGTTTACTGGACTATATTCCATAACAGCCTTTTAGGGCTCTGACCACCAAATTAATGCAAAATCAGCAAAAATTCGGTCTGAACATTCGGGTGCACTTGGAAATGTCATATTAAATGAAAAGGGGGCATGGTTCCGATTAATTACTGATTATAGATATGGTAAAAAATTAAGCTAAGACTACATAGGTGCCAAACCAGTCATTTTACTTAAAGATTATTTGAATATTTAGTGTGAATGATCAGTTGTTGTCAGTCATGTATAAATGCAGAATCAGGCTAGACTAGAGAGGATTTCAGGGGGTATGTCTCTTCAATGGCTGCCAGAGCTTTTGGAAGGTGGATATGCCCATATAATTTTTATCCTCAGCAATAGGAAATTGAATACTCTACTGAAGAAAAATAACATTTTTTGCCAACACTCAAAGCTAAGCTAAGTTTATAGATCTTACAATTGAGTATCCAATTAGTGGTCTGAGCCCTACTGGACTATATTCCATAACGGCCTTTTAATGCAGGTGCCGTGCGTTACTCGCTTTCCTCACGCCGGTGATTGTGATTACGCCATGTAGTAGACATCACCGAACCCGACAATATTCACGAGCTAAAATAATCTTATTGCCGAAAGTTTTTGGTTATACATCGCCTAATATCTATACCACAAACATAATGTCCAGTGCTAGCACAAAGTCTTACCTTTCTTGGTTATTGCCACCCTTTCGTTGTCTAGTATGATGTCTGTTAAAAGATAAAACATAGATCACTCTACGTCATTTATCAGTTGTAAATGTGGGCGTCGTCTGCTCCGCAGTGCTGCACAACAGTCTAATGCAGATAACTTGAATGACATATGGTCAGGTGTAATTGATAAACACATCACATGCCGACAATAAATAGTGTAGCAGCTAACAGCTTCGTGCAAATAATGGAAAAAAAATCAGAAAACTTGGGCTATATGTTCTTCTATATACAACTCAATTTGAGTTGATTCTATTGTCGATTGGCAATCCAGAATTGGGTGCCACAATCCCAAATCGCTTCCATTTTTGCACAAAAACTTTTAATAATACTAATATGCGTTCTAACTCATATAAATGTACAAACAAATCTATATGGGGGAGCTTGCATAATGCAAACAGTAGGCTAAATTGACGGCTAAATTCATATAGCGCACCATTCTGCGACTGAGAGAAACAGAACGCAAACAGCTATAATGCCGGGGGAGCAGACTCAATCCTTAAAAGGAATGTTCCTAACTGAGCAATAAAGTACGGAAAGGCGGGTCAGGTAGTGTCTGCTCACATACTATTGTATTACAGTACTAACATTTACTGCTTGATTATCTTGATGAAAATTGAGTATTAGCTTTGTTATAACTTAAACGCTTCCTTCTGCTTCAAATTGGAAAGGGAAACAGATCAGTCGGCGTTCTCCCCCTTATTTCTCGAGGCATCACATCTGCATCAAGTGACTTGTATTGGATATTGTGAAGTGCTGTTTTAGGATATGTCCCCACATGTAACTATACTGTTGAATTTTTATTTTGTTTCTGTATAAGGGGTTGGGGTGCTGTATGGTGGTTGGTAATATTCTAAAGAGTTAATGTTCTGTTAATTAGGTATGCAGTATATGGAATCATTATTTGTGGCAGTATATATTTGTCTACTGCTTGAAAAATCCAAAAGTTAAAAAGTACATAAATATATTAATCTTAATTTAAGTTTCGAAGCAATAGCTTCCTGATCACAAGTGATAAATATAAATAAATAAAAAAATGAATATTCATTTATTTATTTATATTTATTACTTGTGATCAGGAAGCTATTGCTTCGAAATTTAAATTAAAATTAATAATAATATATGTACTTTTTAACTTTTGGATTTTTCAAGCAGTAGACAAATATATACAAATAATGATTCTAAAGAGTAAAATTGAATTTACCTGGTATGCAGCATATGGTCTCGTTATATACTATATTATCTTTTTCTCTGCTTTATTCATCAAACAAATCAAATTAATAAAATATTCTACTAGTTTCGAGATCCTCAGTCTCCTTTTCAATAAAAAACACACACACACAAAAAACAACAACACACAAATGAAATTACATATTAATAACAATATCAAGTCAACATAAATCCCCATAAGTATTTTACATTATCTAATTTCTATTATTATCTATATTTGTTTGATGAATAAAGCAGAGAAAAAGAGAATATAGTATATAATAATTATTTTTTTTTTGTTGAGATTTAATGACACTACCACTTGCATTTTTACATTTACTTAACGTTGCGGTCACCATCACGGGACCTTCAACAGAAGTGACTTCTTCTGGTCTTTTTTGATGACGTCACATGGCGCTTCGTCTGACAGGTGGAATTCCCGTCAGACAGCAGATGGAGGAGGGTCGGGGAGATGCTCTTGCCTTGGTTGAGGTTTAGCTGCGGTTGGTGCTTGTAGATCTCTATTGCTTCTAAGATCTTCCTTCGGTGTATATTATCCTCTCTGCCGATCATCTTTGCAGAGTCTTGATTGAACAAGTGTCCTGTACTGCTGGTGTGGATTTGTATAGCTGACTGAGTGGATTTCGGGTCCAAGTGCTCTTTCAGGCGGGTTTCCAGGTTTCTGCCCGTTTCCCCTATGTACGTCTCCTTGCAGCTGGGACAAGAGATGTTGTGTATAATCCCACACGTCTTCTTGGGATCGTTCTTGTCTTTGGGGCGTACTAATAGGTTACGTATGGTATTGAAGGGCTTGTGGAATGAGGGAATGCCATGGTTTTTAAGCACTCGTTGGACAGCTTCAGAAGCACCTTTAATGTACGGTAGTTTGACCGGGAACTTCTTGCGTGTCGACTCACTCGGTTCAGTCGGTTCCTTGTTCTTCTTGGGCGGGATCTTAAAGGCCCATGGTTTATAACCATTGATCTTGAGTACCTTCTTCACGAAGCGCCATGTGACGTCATCAAAAAAGACCAGAAGAAGTCACTTCTGTTGAAGGTCCCGTGATGGTGACCGCAACGTTAAGTAAAGGTAAAAATGTAACTGGTAGTGTCATTAAATCTCAACCAAATGGATATTCCTACTACTATAAACAGTCTTCATAAAGATATAATAATTATATTCTTCGAAAACATATTTGTATTTTAAAACTCCTCAGGCAATATATGGATGTTTCAGACACCGATGGGTTATATAGTGTGTTGGTTATATCATGTATATAGAACGTGGTTCCCTCCCCCATGACATGGTGACCTGGGTCAGCATCAAAACCCGGGGCACTGGAACGTCAAAACCAGCTTCTTAGAAATGTACTGAATATTATGTCGTAAAGTGTACGTAGTTGTGTTAGCGTCTGTTACATGAGAGTATAAATAAGTATCCAAGATCGTGATTATAGACATTATACTAGGAATTAGATCTAGTGACAGTGTTGTCAATGGTTATAATCCTTGAAAAACTAGTGTTTTGATATTCAGTTTGAGGTATGTTTTAATTCAAAGCACTTTGATGGGGTGGCTCGGCTTCCAAGAAAAAAATTAATTAAAAAAAGTGACAAATTTGACGATGTAAACCGGGTCACCGCGTCATGGCTCATATAGCTGTTGTGTATTGTACGAATCTGCTGTGGAGTATCAGATGAGCCTTTAGGCAAGTCTTATGCCCACTGCAGATGAGTCACAACAGGTCTAATTCAATTAATGCTTTTATCATAACAAATAACAACTGTATCTTCTAAGACAACATGCAATAAACATATGTAAGGCATCAAACCCATTCAAGTTTAATCTGAAACTCCAGTTTACTTTTGGGTCATTTATTTATATTTGGCGATCTCTTCCATTGAAACAGAATGTTGTTGCATGGAATGTATGCCCTCTAGCGTAAAACGTGTGTAAAACTTTATAGAAATATGTAGGGGGTATGGCAATTATCAAAATAACCAAATGTTTTTGCTCTTTGATTTATCATTTATTCAAATTCTGTATAGAAACGATAGTAATCATATACATATTCTGGACAAGGATTAAAATATGATTCTCTCAATGATAGTTTAGTTAATTGAATCTTATGTTAGATTTTATCCAGTCTATTGTCAACAAAGCCACATTTTGAACAGAGAGCAAAAAATCCATCATTGAACATTGTAACATGTCTCCTTAAATGTGAATAACCTCATTGAAATAAATGTCTTTATATTATTTTTACAACTATTGGCATCTTCAGAATGCTCTTCCCGCGCAATGTCAAAGGTCAAATATTCCGATCCTGAACGAGGATAGAATCATATAGAGAGTTGGTGCCCCCCCCTCGTCTCTGTTCATAACCTGCTTGCAGGTTCGGATGTAGCTACTAAGTGTTTGTACAGAATTCTGGAGATCCCTTGTGTAACACCTTTCACATATGGTAGGATAACCTGGCCTTTTGATCTTTCAGCTTCTTTTCTTTTCTTTTTCTTTTCACTCTTCCTTTTAAGTTTGGTTTCTATCTGGTGTTTCACTAGTCGGAACGAGCACAACCATCAGATAGACTGGTAGGGAGCCAGAGTAATAGACAGAGAGAGTGAATGGAAGACCAGGACCATCAAAGAGTCTATACACATCCGAACCTGCAAGCAGGATTCTATCCTCGTTCAGGATCGGAATATTTGACCTTTGACATTGCGCGGGAAGAGCATTCTGAAGATGCCAACAGTTGTTTGGCGAAACTGTTAATGTATCAAAAATATTTAGTGTTGTGAATAAAGAAAGATGAACCAATATACACTTATTTCATACCAACACAATGAACACATTCAAGACAATTCACATGCTGAAATGAAATAATCAAAGATTGCATACAATTGTATACCCTATATCAAATTGTATACCCTACTTTGTTGCAATACGGTATCAACTAAGTTAAAAAGAAATCATATAATCATATTTTTGTTACACCAAACCATTCTATTTCAGTAAGAAACAATGTGGAAAAGTTATAAATTATATGTAATATTTTTACTGATTTTAATTTCATCATGGAATTTGTCCAAATTTAACATATATATGGTATACGGCCATCCAATCGCCCAGGGCCGTTAAATTGAAGTTTTCTCAAACTAGGGGGTGGGCCGTTACATGAGATTGCATTTACTACATAATTCTGAAAGACATTTTCAAAAAAGAGGGGGAGGGCTGTTACAAGAGGGTGGGCACTTGAATGGTCGTATACAGTAGATTGCATAAACCCTACCTTCTACATTTTATTTCAATAAGAAACTGTCAAGTGAACTCTGAAGTCTTTATGTAAAGGGTGTACAAAGCTACCTTTACTATTTCGGTCGTCAAAGGGTCAATGTAGAGCACTGTATGTGCGTAGCAAAACGTGGGAGCACATCACAAACATGCGACGGACACTGCCGTGAATAAGTCGGTCTCAGAGACTGCTCAATTTGTTACATTGACGGTCGTTTCATTACCTTGTCTAAATCTTATTGTTAAATTGTTGTGTTATAAGAAAATGTCCAATAACTCGTCTTCTATGCACAAAGATGAATTTTATAATGATGAATAAAACCCGGTCTGGAGCTCAATATAGATCTATAATAATGGCAGCAATGTTCTGTGTCACATGACAAAACAATGTGGAAAAGTTATAAATATTATGTGCTTTTTTACAAACGCTATTGTGAGCCCCGCAGGCGCTTTAGTCAGCCACACAGCAGTCACTAATCATCGGCTTTTGTCTGCTTTTATATGCTTTTTTATCGCAGACATTTCATCACCTGAACACTGTTTAGATGCTTTAATGAGTGCACATAGGTCATAATTTTTCCCAGATGGAAGGCGGAAAACGTGTAATGCCTGGAATTTTCATAGAAGCTAAACGCTCAAGAGGCTAAACACTATTCTGACGCAATGCTTAATGGGACACGGCTTTTAGACAAAGTCTAAAAGTGGTCATGCTCTAAACATGCTTGTCAGACGACCACTGCATCTTCACAAAAAAATCTGTTCTCTCACTACCATAAATCTTTTCTTGTCCTCCTCTTAGGTATAGTTAAAACTTTTCTTGTCCTCCCATTTGGCATCTATAGATCAAACTTTTCATGTCCTCCCCTCAATTATACCTACCCTCCCCCTCTATCAGTACATAATGAAACCTCTTAATAAAATATATTTAAATTTTGCAGGTGGAAATAAATTGCAAGAGGCAAGGACTACTACTTCTTTAAGCATGACATATGTAAATCATTGAATACCAAAGAAGTTCTGGTGTTGAAAAGAAAATTTACATTATCGGAAGATACATTGTATCATAAACATGGATAGAGTTATGCTATTGTACAAAATAATATTACTAATTCAATATCTGATGATAATCGTTACCTCGCAGAATATCGATTATTCCAAGTACCAGCACATGCTTCCCAAAGGCTTCACTCCCAGCCCGGAAATGTTGGCAAAATACAAGTATGTATTTATTAGCTATTTACGTAATTCAATTCCATTCTTGTCTATTTTCTTTTTCTCTGTTCTCTATACCAAGCAAGTTCCTACCTAACCACAAATTCCTGTTTATATCATGAGCTTAGCAGTGAGATACCTGTATTATTTTGGCCACATGTATTTGGGCCGTGTATTTGGTTATTTCCTACCAATGTATTGGCATAGCTGATGACAGTTTTTACAACCCTAAACTTCCATTTAACTACATCAAGTGGCCTGACGGTACTCAAACTCACAACCTCAAGTTCAATGGAAGCTTAGTTATGGAAAGCCTGTCTTCAGCGATGTCATTACAGTGGTTGGAACTTACTTGGTATAAAGAACGAGATAAGAGAGAAAATAATGGAATTGAATGGAATTCACAAGCAAGCTTGGGGAAAAGCTTGAAATTAGATATTTAATCTGTATCTATTGTTTTTCAATACGCAATTTTCTGTCACATGTTTTATCATCTTTTTAACCTCAAGATCAGAAAAACATTTATACTAAAACAAACAATTTACATGATTGTCAAGAGTTTTTCTTTCTCAGAACCCCTTCCTCAAGTCGTATTTTGCCATTGCAAATCTTTTTTCATTTTTGAAATAAAATATGTTTAATGTTTAAACCAAACCCATCCTCATCTATTGAAACCATTTGTTTGTTACAAGAGACCTGAAGAATGTACCTGATGAATATAAAGAACTGTTGACTAACCTCACAACAAGCACTACAACGGAAGCACCGCCAGCCGTAGCAGCAGAAGCTGGTGAGAATATAGATGCTGGTCATTCTGTGGTGACACCAGCAGTAAAAGCTTCGTCTGCGCGGCGGGTCAAAGGTCCATGTCGCTTGCATCCAACTCGTCCAGAGGTTAGGTTTAACAGATATTTTTAACCAGTAATTTCACGCCCATTGCTGTATTGATTTGGGAGTGATGCAGAGTGTATGTTAACAATCATGAATAATCTGTGTTTCATATCGACCACAATGGCCCCTATTTGGTTCCATTGTCGTTGATATTTGATCTTACTGTAAACACCACTGGTTTGTCACCGTGAGTGACCCTTTTCATATTTAAAGTTGCAAATTTAAAGTGGTTTACAGTTTCCACTGGTTAATACATCATTACTTGCGTCTGTCCATCCGTGGAAAATTGTGACCTCACAGAACTGGACCTAATTGGTCCATACGTGTATATGTGTCTTTTCCAGACCATTATTTGGTCCAATTTTGACTGTTCCGCCTCTACAGGTTGTATCGTTTGCATTAAGGTTCTCAGATACAGTTTGTTTGTTGACAATGTTGACCACTTAGAGTCTATTTTCATGGATCCGATTGGTCCATATTTGGGTCAATTCTGGACCATTATTTGGGCAAGTGTTGACTGTTACACATCTACAGGTCTCATTCTTTGAGCTAGGGTGTTCAAATTTTCTTTGTCATTTTAAAATAGTTACCACTTGGCGTCATTTTTACATGGACCATTTGGGTCCATTCTGGAACATTTATTAGGCAATTCTTTTTTACTTTTACCTCACTACAGTCCACATACTTTGAGTTAGTGGTCAATTTGTTGTCATTTAAAAATGGTGACCTCTCCTTGTCTTCCTAGCTCACCTGTCGGCAACAAGGTGACCTTTTGTGATCACCTTTTGTCAGTCGTCCATCCACAGTTGTCCACAGTTCATATTTTCCCAATAGTTTCTTTGTTTTTCATTCAATTTTTATCCAACTTTCACAGAAGTCGTATGCCTATAAAATATGATCATCATTAAATCTCCCCCGTTCCGAAGGGGGATTTCTAGCTTTGCTTCTGTCCGTGTATGTATATATGTTCGTCCGAAATAAACAGGCTCATAAAGCAAAGACTATTTGAGCTATTGCTTTGCAAATTGAATATGTCCTTTTGAGGAAAAAAAGTACCCCGGTATCTCTCAAAAGTTTTGTTTGTACTTTTATTTGGCCTACTGTCGACAAAGTTATGAGCGTTACATAATAAACCTTGTTTTCACTCTACAGGGAGAAGTATTTGACCTATTATCCCCAAACTTCATTGCACTACTCTCCAGAGCTGATTAGATTTTGGTGTTCTTTGGCCTACTTTTGATGAAGTTTCGCAGTGTTTTTTAAAACAAATTACATTTGTATTACGAATTTGTGTTTATGTGTCTCCTGGGAACAGTTTTTTGAAGAGACATCTTCCATTTTACTATAGAACAGTGAGCGTAGAATTGATTTCACAAGCAAACTTGGGGAAAAAATATATATATACAGTTATTCATAAAATCACAGACCTTAACACAGCTTGAACATTAGACCTCCAAAAATTTCCGTCCTCAGGTGGGATTCGAACCCACGACCTCTGGGTTGAGATGATAACTGACCAAGTATATAAGCTGGGGGTTACAGAGACAACGTTCGTCCGAGTAACCTTTTAACAGCCCGCTGCTTGGGATGATGGTATCACTCTGGTCTCACAACCTTGGGGTCGTGAGTTAGAGTCCCGTCAGGGCCACTTGATATAGTAAAAATGGAAGATGTCTCTTCAGCTATGTCAATACAGTGGCAGGAGCTTGCTTTGCAGAACAGTGAGTGTAAAATTGAATTCACAAGAAAACTTGAGGAAAAAATATACTAATATTATCATCATTTTTCTCATGGCCTCATCAGGTATGTGTATGTTGTGAAATGTACATTGGTTATATTTTACACTCTAAACTTCATGCACATTGTAGGAGACATTGTCAAATATTTCAAGCATGCTAAACGCTTTTGAGAGCCGATACTACCCTTTCGCAAACTAATCATGGCCATCGAGTATACTAAATAACTTCAGCATACAAGCCATTTCTTCGAAACATCAATCAAAATGGTACCCATAGTTTAGTTTTATTCAATTTAAAACTCAATATTCCCAAGTTAGTTTTCATCTAAGTCCACTTTACACATAAGGGAGCTTGCATGATTTAATTGTACAGGGTGAATTATATATGTTGCGACCCCCCCCCCATGGCATAAATGGAAATTGAGCGACCCCCCCTATGGCATTAAATTGAGTGACTCCACACCCCACCCCTCCATGTTCTTTCAATTTTATTGCTGTGCAGGCTGTTATGGTATGTTATAAAAACAAAACACATTTTGCAGCATGTTTTGTGTACATAGAATATCATAGAATACATACAAGGCTGTATTCTTAACAAAGGAAAAGTCATTATCAGATCCAGGTTTTCAGAAAAGGGAAGGTATGCACATACATATATAGGATTTCATGCATGCCCCCTGCATCCACCCCACGGGAACAGTCTATGTGAAAATTTCTCTATTTTAGCTCCAATGTTATGATCCGCCATGAAAAATCTATGACAGCGGCATGGAAAAATGTGGCGTGAGGTGGCATGAAATATAGTTCACTGTGCAAGACGGCACAGGTTTAAGTTGTGCGTCATGAAAGACGGCAAGCTTCATGCCGTCCGTCCGAGACGTCACCGGGAGCGGCAGAGCGTGAACGGCAGAAGGCAGGATGCAAAACAGCAGCAGCCCTCTATATTTTGGGATTTTGCACGCGGTGCCGTGTTAAATAATATCAAAACACCATTGAAGCCACAGTAATGTGAAAAGGCAAATTAGAATGTTTACCGAGCCTTGGCTGCAAAGTTTTCCACCATGCATGAGTACGTTGCTGATTGTGAATGCCTTTTCAACTGTAAATATGAGCATTTCATTACTATTTTAGCCTATATACTGTTTTGATATTTCTAAGGTAGACTTTAACACACAAGGTTCCAGGTTCTAATCCCTCATTACGACCCAGTATGTGTGTCTGGAGGTAAAGGGGATCAAGAACAGTGGGTATGCTTGAGTTATGGTCATTACATAGTGGTGGACACTGGTCACTACATCCGCTATCACCCCTGGACGTGTCCATTGGCTGAGTGAACCAGTAACCAGTCCACCCTGTGTCTGTTGGCATGAGTGACCATCCTTTGCAGGTGATCACTCACAGAAAACTGCTAGCAGAATGGCACGACATGGGATTTCACTTTTTTCGGGACGTTTGGAGCACCACAGTACGATACATTATGAAAAACTGCACTGCGAAATATCACCAATACCGATTGGAAATCCCTGTGCCACGCGGTATGGGCCTGGACGGTATATGCAGACTTCTACCTCGAAGTACGCATATGCTGAGTCAATTTTTCATCGCAGCATGAGTGTGGCACGTTAACAGCACGAATTTCATAACGCGTGGTACTAGACCATACTGCACCAGCACTGTGCGGTACCAGACGCCACACTGCCCCCTCCTACCCCAGGGTTCAATTTTTTTCAAATTTTACGGACTTTGTCATTTTTAGCATCAAAATCTCAATGTCGCAGGCCACTCTAATGATCACCCGCATTTGTTTATGGCTGAGGCAATTTTTCAAACAAGACTGACTATTATCCGTGGTCAATATATTTTGTGGATTTGGCGTATCTAGCACGTATGGGCTACCCTAGATATTCTAAATTTAGAACACATCTGATGAAACATGCAGATACAATGTTGTTGTTTTTAAGAAGTTAGTCGTAACTGCATGGAAGGGAATCTTTACTCTGTATGCAATAGAAAACGACCATGTTTAATTTGATTCCATGATGTACGAAAGGGGACTAGTCCGTGAGTCACATTCTGTTATAGTTACAGTGGTGAAAGTAAGCATGACAGCATGAAATAATAACAATCTTTTCTGTAAATATGTTAGGGTGTCGAGTCTGTCGACAATGCCAATGAATGCAATAGGCTGTGCCTGCCTGCCCGTATAATGGATTATCTTTCATGATTAAATGACATGTATTTTCATTCCCCCTCCATCATTTGTTTTTATTTATTTTTATTTTTTCACACGTCCTAAACTGCAGAGCGTGTTTTTGTTTCATTATTTTCACCCACTGAGTGAACATTTTACAACCAATTTTTTCGTCATCCTATTTGTTTAAGTTCAAATGCAAGTGATAAGCATAGCAACATAGTGATGAAGAGATTGACTATTTTTATGCTCATATCATCTTTGTAGTGAACCATTCACATGCAAGCGATGAAACAATGTATCTACGTAGCCAACGTCATTTTCCGCTCATATATAGGAAAAATACCGGAGCGACATAACGTCACTTTGTTGCTTGCATGCTTGCATAACACCTAAGTTCAAATATGATATGAACGAAAAAATCTCTTATCACCCTGTCACTAGGCCGCTTCATGCTTTACGATATCGCTAGGGATGTAGCTTGTATGTGATCGTCCAACAAAATATCTCCATGTCGCCTCATCACCTTGCCAATTTACAGCGGTTACCTGTGAAAGTACACTAAGAATCAAGTTACTACAGGCTTACATGTATGTGATTGTATAGGAAAGTTTTATTTCAGTGTTAGCAATCACAGATTTTGTTATAATTCTTGGTTGGTGAACATGCAACTTGGCATGATCAAATTTAATATTTGCATTAGCAATCGCCAGCTTTTTAATTCATATTTAGTGTGTCGGTTTGTATACTTCTAAATGATGATTTCATGCAAAGAAAATTAAAACTGTTTAACGAAAGATCAATATTGTTTAGTGTAATATTTGCGTCCTTTTACAAAAAATTATGAGTATTGCAGTATTAAAAAACTGAGCGACCCCTCCCCACCCCACCCCACCCCCATATGACCAATATGAAAATCGTGTGACCCCCATCCCCCACCTCCAAATGACCCTCCCCCCCGCCTTGGACGGTAAAATTTGCAAGCTTCCTAAGCAAACTCCCCCTATGTACACTGGCAAATAAATTTCAGTTAAATTTCAGTAGAAATAGTTATTTTGGGTCGGACCATTTACATATATAACAGTTAGTTTAGCTTGATCACTCTTAAAACCCCTTTCACAAAGCGCGTAGGCCGCCACAGTCCTACGATTTTTGTATGCGTATGAAGCGTAATAAAATCATAGTAACGTCGTGACATAAAACAGATCTTGCGTCGAGACCTGTCACAAAGGATTTGTTATATCTATGATTGATTTATGCTCTTCAGTTGTATAATCGTGGTAATGTCCTGCTCTAGACATAGGACTCTCCTATGCTCGTCCTACGCCTGGCCTTCGACTTTGACATGTTGCAGCCAGCCTCCGACTGTTCTATGACATACCTACGTTGGTTATATGATACGCCTGAGTCTCGTGTGGAAGTGCAATGTTTGAATTGAAAAATGAATAAGTGAGTCTTCTGAATGAACCAAGCTTTTATAGCAATTGGAATGTTGTTATGACTGATGTACGGTTGTCATAAGAGAGAGAGAAAGTCATAGGATTGTTTTGCACCAATCGCAGGAGGGGCATAGGATGCACAGGAGAGTGTGTTAAATCGTAGATGAAGCATAGGACGGTCATATGATCAGCCTACATCTATCATAGGACGAGCATACAAATTTAACAACATAAGACACTCTAAAATCATAGTAGAATCGTATGCCAACCTCACAACAGTCTCACAACAGTCTCAGGACCATCTTGGGGGTGATGCACGCTTTCCATCAATCGCAAGTCCGTGCATAACAGGAAAGTAAATTTTGAACACATTCAAAACTTTACGACGGTGTGTTAAGACAGGTATTTTCAGTGTAGGATACTCGAAAATCGTATGACGATCATAGGACTTGCGTAAGCATTTTGAATAATTTTTCTGTACTTCTATTTTAAAGCCGTCCTAACTGATGCCTACGCGCTTTGTGGAAGGGATTTAACTCGGTAAAGATTGTGCTGTTTCTGAGAATAAAGTGCATTGTTCTCATACCTAATTTACTGGTACATAGGTAAAATAGGATAATTAGGATTAACTGCAAATATGTAAAATGACATAATTTGGTGTCATTACATCATTTTGAAGCAAGTATGCATGCCACTCATGCCGGTCAGTGTAGTTCTCATGTTATTACATGCTGTAGGTTTAAAGTCGCTTACTAGCTGTAATATGTAAACTTCGAATGATTTTCAGATTCATGGGATTATTACAAGACACATAAATGAAGGAGCCATGTTAATTAAATTCAACTTGCACATGAAAGAATATAACAAGACAGCGGACCCATTGTCTCAAGAATTGTTCTCAAAATATTATAAACCAAGTAAGTAATAAGTATATACTATCATACTGGTGAATGTAAAAATAGATGATGTTTTATTATGATCTTATAACATAGTGGTCAAAAAGCATGTAGACTGTGTGTGTGCTGTGTAGGTGCCGTGACGCGAGTGCTGGGCCGCCACGGTCACACTCTGCTCTCACTTGCCTTCAACTATGACATCCTCTCCCTCCAACTGCTCACGTTCGGGGTGGCAGAGATCAAAGTCAGCCTCATTGAGGAGTTCCATGGCTGCTTTCAAGAGTTTGACGAGGATGAGAAAATGCGCATTATTCGAGAGTTGGTCATGGATGACTTTTTGGTTAGTGTATTGATGTATTAGATCAGGGTCATTTATCATGAAATGCCCCTAAAAGTCAAAGTTATTGCTACAAATATTGTTTTATGATTGATATTATTGCAAAATATGTCTGCTATGATATACCAAAATCTCCAAAGATCAAACCTCCGAAATGCATAATAAAACATTTCATATAATCTTTACTATGTTTAATAGCTATAGCTTTGCATGAAACCAATACGGAAGCAATTTAAAGGGTTTATTAAGTAAAAATAGCAATCATACAAATTAGCAAATTAACATATTGCTATTATGATAATGTATACATGTCTCTGATAAATTTACCATAAATGACAGAAGCCGTAAGGGCAAACACATTCCTGGCTGGAATGAATATGTAAAAGAGGCTCATGCTCGAGTAAGAGATGCTTTTATACATTGGCAAGTTAATGACAAACCTAGACAGGGTCCAATACATGTTGCTATGTTAGAGTCAAAAGCCAATTTTAAAAGGTGTTTTCGGTTTTGTAAGTCCATAAAAGATAAAGCCATAGCTGACTCTATTGCTAAATCTCTGCTATTAAAAGATGGTGTTACATTCATACAGAAGTTTAAAAACTGGGTAAAAGTGGTGCTAACTGTCTGACTTCATCGATAGATTAGTCCCCCGGCTTATGTCATTTCCGTGTGAAGTCCGTGTTAATATGTGACACCATACATTTTTTGAATCGTCTTGACCAACTGATTAAAACAAACAATGGTTGCATTTTTTCTGAAGTAATTTAGTGTGAAAAATCCAAGATGGCTTACAAAATGGCTGCCGTTATATGAATATCATGAAAAGACTTGTTCATGTTATTAATGTATGCATAATAATTAATTGTTTGAGTATTATTTGTGCTTAATACTGATTTCATATTATTTTCAAAATGTTTAACATAATATAATCCTATCACTATAGGCTCTAAAATCAATATGACAACCATAGGAAGAAACACGATAAGATTTACTATGGATTTTAATGAGCTTACACACATACATGCTTAGTAATGATATAAGTTTAAACAAATCAACTTTATTTTTATTGTTATTGCAATTATGCAGGTATAAAATTAATTTATATAAGATAAACATACAAAAAATAATTTTCATTGGAATTAAAGCAAGTACACAGGTGGTTTCAAATTATATGTAATTCTATGTCTATGTAACTGTTAAGCGCTTAGAAAAAACATTAACATATTTACACATTTTTTGATCCAACAATAGATTATTCAAAATACAAATAAGTTCAATATTGCGATACACTTAAATACATCATTTTCACAGCTACTATCATCCGAGTCGTCATCAGAGTCATCATCAGAGTCATCATATGGATACGCATCCTCTGCTTCAACATTTGTACAGCCATCCATGGAAGCACTTCATTTTTACTTGATGTTTGCTATGTAATGCCTGCCATTGACTTTTAGGATTTATTCATAGTTTGTTCGAGACATATCCATAGGAACAGCACACAAATTCTTGTTTCAATGTTTCACTACAAGTTTCCCCTACATGAAACTTCTATAAACTACATTCTCATATCTTCAACATACAGTGATCCACATCTGAGATAATTAGTACACATGTATCACATGTAGCAAACAGCAGTCAAACTGGTTTGTTGATTTGGAAAAATAGGCTTCTCACGGCTCTGTGAATGACCTAAAGCTTGTTTAAACATGCATCTTTACCCCCACATGTTCATGTGCACAACCAAACATATGTCGCACAATGGGTAATAATGAAGGAAATGCTGTAAGTGAGCTATCTTCATAGAAGGTTGAGCAATGACATGTTAGAGCTAAATCCAGAGCTATAAAATAAAGATTTTGATTCAGGAGGAACTAAACGCATTGACATATGCACAAGAAACAGTAAAAGGAGGCTATACGATCTGACTGGCCAATTCAGGTGATAAAGATCCTAGATGACTAACAACACACCCTCTTTCTCCCTCCTAGCTGACTAACATCCCTCTCTTTTCCCCCCTTTCCCCCTCCTAGCTGACTAACAGCCCCCTCTTTCCCCCTCCTACCTGACTAACAGGCCCCACTTTCCCCCTCCTAGCTGACTAACAGGCCCCTCTTTCCCCCTCCTAGCTGACTAACTCCCCCTCGCAGCTGACTAACAGGCCCCTCTTTCCCTCTCCTAGCTGACTAACAGGCCCCACTTTCCCCGAACTAGCTGACTAGCAGGGCCCCTCTTTCCCCCTCCTACGACTAACTTTTCCCCTCTGGCTGACAAACAGGCCCCCTTTGACTAACAGGCCCCTCTTCCCCTCCTAGCTGACTAACAGCCCCCTCTTTCCCCCTCCTAGCTGACTAACAGCCCCTCTTTTCCCCCTCCTAGCTGACTAACAGGCCCCTCTTTTTCCCCCTCCTAGCTGACTAACAGCCCCTCTTTCCCCCTCCTAGCTGACTAACAGGCCCCTCTTTCCCCTCCCAGCTGACTAACAGCCCTCCTTTCCCTCCTAGCTGACTAACAGGCCCCTCTTTCCCCCTCCTAGCTGACTAACATCCCCCTCTTTCCCCCTCCTAGCTGACTAACAGGCCCCTCTTTCCCCTCCTAGCTGACTAACAGCCCCCTCTTTACCCCTCCTAGCTGACTAACAGGCCCCTCTTTTTCCCCTCCTAGCTGACTAACAGGCCCCTCTTTCCCCCTCCTAGCTGACTAACAGGCCCCTCTTTTCCCCCTCCTAGCTGACTAACAGGCCCCACTTTCCCCTCCTAGCTGACTAACAGGCCCCTCTTTCCCCCCTCTAGCTGACTAACAGGGCCCCTTTTTCCCCTCCTAGCTGACTAACAGGCCCCTCTTTCCCCTAGCCTAACAGCCTGACTAACAGGACCCCTCTTTTTCCCCTCCTAGCTGACTAACAGCCCCCTCTTTCCCCCTCCTAGCTGACTAACAGGCCCCTTTTTCCCCCCTAGCTGACTAACAGGCCCCTCTTTTCCCCTTTAGCCTAACAGGCCCCCCTCTTTCCCCCTCCTAGCTGACTAACAGGCCCCTTTTTGACCTCCTAGCTGACTAACAGGCCCCTCTTTCCCCCCTCCTAGCTGACTAACAGGCCCCTCTTTCCCCCTCCTAGCTGACTAACAGGCCCCTCTTTCCCCCTCCTAGCTGACTAACAGGCCCCTCTTTCCCCCTCCTAGCTGACTAACAGGCCCCTCTTTCCCCTCCTAGCTGACTAACAGGCCCCTCTTTTCCCCTAGCTGACTAACAGCCCCCTCTTTCCCCCTCCTAGCTGACTAACAGCCCCCTCTTTCCCCCTCCCAGCTGACTAACAGGCCCCTCTTTCCCCCTCTAGCTGACTAACAGGCCCCTCTTTCCCCCTCCTAGCTGACTAACAGCCCCCTCTTTTTCCCTCCTAGCTGACTAACAGGCCCCTCTTTCCCCTCCTAGCTGACTAACAGGCCCCTCTTTTCCCCTCCTCCTAGCTGACTAACAGGCCCCTCTTTCCCCTCCTAGCTGACTAACAGGCCCCTCTTTCCCCTCCTAGCTGACTAACAGGCCCCTCTTTCCCCCTCCTAGCTGACTAACAGGCCCCTCTTTTTCCTAGCTGACTAACAGGCCCTCTTTCCCCTCCTAGCTGACTAACAGGCCCCTCTTTCCCCCCTCCTAGCTGACTAACAGGCCCCTCTTTCCCCCTCCTAGCTGACTAACAGGCCCAGGCCCCTCTTTCCCCTCTCCTAGCTGACTAACAGGCCCCCTTTTTCCCCCTCTAGCTGACTAACAGGCCCCCCTCTTTCCCCCTCCTAGCTGACTAACAGGCCCCTCTTTCCCCTCTAGCTGACTAACAGGCCCCTTTTTCCCCTCCTAGCTGACTAACAGGCCTCTTTCCCCCTCCTAGCTGACTAACAGGCCCCTCTTTTTTCCCCTCTAGCTGACTAACAGGCCCCTCTTTCCCCCTCCTAGCTGACTAACAGGCCCCTCTTTCCCCTCTCCTAGCTGACTAACAGGCCCCTCTTTCCCTCTCTTAGCCTAACAGGCCCCTTTTCCCCTCTAGCTGACTAACAGGCCCCTTTTCCCCTCTCTGACTAACAGGCCCCTCTTTCCCCCCTCTAGCTGACTAACAGCCCCTCTTTTCCCCTCCTAGCTGACTAACAGGCCCCTTTTCCCCCTCCTAGCTGACTAACAGGCCCCTCTTTCCCCCCCTAGCTGACTAACAGGCCCCCTCTTTCCCCCCTCTTTCCCCCTCCTAGCTGACTAACAGGCCCCTCTTCCCCCCTCCTAGCTGACTAACAGGCCCCTCTTTCCCCCTCTAGCTGACTAACAGGCCCTTTCCTTGACCCCCAGGGCCTAGCCCCTGACTAACAACAGCCCCTCTTTCCCCTCTAGCTGACTAACAGGCCCCTCTTTCCCCCTCCTAGCTGACTAACAGGCCCCTCTTTTTCCTCCTAGCTGACTAACAGCCCCATTTTCCCTCTCCTACCTGACTAACAGGTCCCTCTTTCCCCTCCTAGCTGACTAACAGGCCCCCCTTTCCCCCCTCCTTTCCCCTGACTAACAGCCCCATTTTCCCCTCCTAGCTGACTAACAGTCCCCACTTTACCCTCTAGCTGACTAACAGTCCCCACTTTCCCCTCTAGCTGACTAACAGGCCCCAATTTTTCCCCCTCTAGCTGACTAACAGTCCCCACTTTCCCCCTCCAAGCTGACTAACAGGCCCCCTCTTTCCCCCTCCAAGCTGAGTAACAGGCCACTCTTTCCCAATCAATATGTCTAGTTAATGATTCTGCTCTCTCTTTTGACTTAGAAGTTTTCAACTTTGACACATATTATCATATCACATCATTACCATTAATACTCATTGTTATTATTACCCAACTCATCATTTACCTCCCATGTTTATCTCAAATATTTACTTCTATTTGTTTGCATTCAATCATCATCTATACTAGTATTTAGCTTTTCACTAGATAGCATACTTTTATTTCCATAATGATGATGGCCTGTTACTTTATTTTCATCTAGCTTGTTTCCATTAAGATGTGTTAGTGCCATATGTGGATAGTGCACACCAACAGTCAGTGTTAGTCTCACAACCATTAGCCATATCATTTTGCAAGGTATATATAATGCAAGTTTTTGTCTGTAGAAAATAGCAGTGTGCAAGATATAATAGACATCAATTGGAAATTACTAATGTACAAATCATTAAGTGAGTTAGTTATTTATTTTATGAATGTGACATAGTATTAAAACAATTCACAAAAAAGAATAAATATAATTCTATAATATATTGTAACCAGCCCTACCATATGAAATTAATAGTTGATAATTAATAATGCTCTCAGTGTACCTAAGCAATAATTAAATTTTTCTTTCACATTGAGTTGCATTGTGGCTTGTATTTTCTGCATATTAACAAAGGGATCATAAGGTGTGATTTCATAATAAAATACTCTTGGTTGAGTGGCTGCATCACTAAAGATTCATGATAAATAATTCAGCAAAATTACTATTAAATCAAGGCTCTTGCAAAACCTATCCTCCATCAAAGTGTCCTCATCCAACAGTCAACCACATCTCATGTAAGGGCTTCAATGACCAATTGACCGATAGGTGTGGTGATATGTGAAACACAATGGACATTTATAGAAAAACCAATGAGAATGAATACTATGTTTATTATCAACAATTAGTGTGATTCTGATATGCTAACATTTAGATATTGTAGACGTATCATCATTCATTTAGATGATTTTATCGGCTCATTGCTCTTACTCAGTCTGAGTGAGAGCCTGTATCATGATTACTTCATTGGTCTGTTTTATAACATCAAGGGCATTCAGTTCACTTACATTAGAAGGGACAATGACTGAGCAACAGATTACTGTTATTTCAAATGATTGATATGAACAATTTTAAGTAAATGACACGAACTGTTGTTGATATAGTCCAGTCAAATTAGAAATTTAGCCTGAAAAAATAAATGGGTATTCCATGTCTTGTTTTTTGATATATGTGGACCCTGTAGAGCCCTAGAAAAAAAATCGTCATGAATCTGCCTTGGAAGAATTTTTTTTACCACCACTTCAATTGTTTGTGACTGAAACCATAAGAATTTAGGGATAGGGCAAAGTAAAACTCATATTAAAGGGCGGCAAAAGGATGCTCATAACCCCCCCTCTTAGAGTGAGCATGCGGAACGCGGCGTCCGCAGTCCCTATGCGTGAGAACATCGTCCAAGGGCTAGGGCTAAAAAAATTGAGAGAAAATGTCCACTCCTGCCTGAGTAGAAGTGACGCCGCAGGCAAAATGGTGATATGATGCACCGCAGGGCACTAACAGACGTCGACTGCGGCGTGAGCATGGAGGCAGACGAAGTCCGCACCATTCTTGCCGCGGATAGGTCTTGCGGCGTACACCGACGTACAGCGGAGGTGAACGACGTTCATTTTACGTGGTACGGAGGCAGATGGAGTCCGTCGGGGCCAAATACGGCTTCATGCGGCGACCAGCGAACTCAAAAAGATCAAAGGAAATTTAATCAATAATCCGCCTCCGCGCGGAGTTGTCACGCAGCGTGAAAAATCCATTCTCCAGAGAAGTGGAGGGATTCCGCGCAAATTTTGCTCGTGGAGGTGATGCAGAGGTAGCACGGAGCTTGCACGGAGCCCGCGAGAGTCCGCTGGGTGATGCGTCGGAGCCATCCAGTGCCGTCGACCCTATTTTTCACTGAAAGGGTTAATTTCCCAATTTTTCATTTTTTTTACGGACTCTAGTTACGAAAAGCAAAGTTTTACAGGGTTGAATAATTTTCATTCTGATTAGATGTGTTGCTTTTCTTCAATCTTCTCTATACATGTATAAATATGTACATGTATACATGTATTTGAATTACTAATTTTAAAATTGCTGACTTAAAAGGGGCTGATCTAGGAGGGGAGATTTTTGCTGTTTCCAACGTCTACTTGTTCTATTTTACTTCTGGTACGATGTTGAGCTTATGTGTTCATTTATTGTCGTCCACTAACAAACTGAACCTAAAATAATGCATAAAAGAACTAGTACTAAAACAAATACACTACAGTAAAACAGGTTGCATGCTTATAGTCAGCAAATATCGCCCGATTGTTGTTGACAACTCTCAATATTTATGCAAGTGCCGTCCACCTGATTGAAAACAAGATTATAAGTAGGGTTAAATATAGTGAAATATAGCACGTCAATGTGTAAATATTACATCAAAACTACGTGTAAATAAATCAACTTGTGCTGCATGATGTTGTAACGTATTACCAAATCCTGCTCAGGTGACGGCCGGGAGGCAGCAGCAGGAGCGATGGCTGGAGGACGATAACTACGTCTGTCAGCAGATGGTGCGTGATCAGAACGGGAAGGCGGATTTCATCCATCAGTGCTGCAATCACCCAGATCACTGTGTGGATCAGGAGGATAACAAGTGGATCCATATCCTCTACAGTGCCATTGCTGCTATGAAGGTTAGGCGCAATTACACCCTTTTACACCTAATGCTCACTTTGATTATACAATGATTGATTGAATGTCCTATAGATCATGTCACAATGAAAAAAACGTCTTTTGTGCAACAATTTTCTTCACTTATATAAAGACTGCAGCTGAGAGGATATCTTCCCGTAATCATCTCTAAGTCAAAGTAGATGTCAAAAAATCATAGCCTGAAAAGTTGGGCAAGAGTTTTAGCATCGCCAATGTCACTTTTCATGACCCTAAAGAGCTGGTCAGACTGGCTAAAAATTATGTAAATGCATGAATCATGCATATTAATTGGCATGTTATGTAATGCATCAGTGGACCATCATTGGTTTCAATCTGTGCATTTTGTCAGTGTTTCTCACATGAAGTCAGCGCAGCCGTGTTCTGGCATGGGTCTGATCCAAGCTGTGCGTGACGTTTTGAACCGTTCAAATACTCAATCTGCATACAATAGCGTAGCAGTGTACGCAGTGGGTGTACGTAATTAATGAGTATTTAATGTGATACTGTAGCAGACCGTGTGCAGACTACATGGATTGTCAGTGATCATACACAGTGTGTATTTTGCATTTTTAATGATGCATCCACACAATAATCAGTGAGAATTCAAATTCCGTCTTAAAAAATTTAAAGGTTTTTGCTACCAGATCTGGAAATGGAATGCTTTAGACCCAAATACCAAATTGATTACTTAATATAAAGGAATTAAAAAACAAAATAACACATAACATTTCCTCTACTCCTCTTGTTTACTGTAGCAAGAGGAAAGTCAACATAGTCAACTACGAATGCACATTAGCTATCTAAGATACATGTACAAGTGAATAATAAAGACATTGGAAGTTAAAGGATAGTTATCACTCCGCAGTCAACACGTCAGGATCAACTCACATGTTTAACACAAAGTACATAGTGAGATACACCGACCTCGCATGGCTCGTAACCAATTAAAATCGAGAGTGAGCAGTAAAGTGGGGAGAAAGACATATGGTACCAGCCATTCACACCCGAGCCAAAGTGGAAAAATTGTTGCTGTCCTGGTTAGTTCAGTTATTTGTCTGGCATAATAGCATGAAATCAAATTGCAGGTGCTTTTTCTTGCTGTTTGGTCCATGGTTAGTTCAGCATTTTATGTACAAAGATTCTATTAGAAAAACAGATTACGTGGTCCAACTAAAAACACCTATGAACAAGACCATGTTAGTGAAGAAAGTCCGTATGCCAGATGACAGAATGCGCTCAAGGTAATGTAATTAATCTACGATGGACGATAAATCCAAATATATAAATGCACTACAATCTGCTACTGGCAGACATTAATTTTTTAGCCATATTTAATATAATTTACAGTGTGTCACAGCAAAGAGAAATGAGGCAATTCCGCAAGTTTCGTCGCCTGGTGAAGCACATCCCAAGTGATGAGATTGTGCCGGTGACGTTTACCAAACTTCACCTTCAGGTGGACCACCGCGACCTCATGTCAGAACACAGCGTGCCTGTGGGGCTGGTGTCTTTTATGTGGAGTTAGTATTCTATTAGTATCTATTCAAGTATTGCTTGATTCTTCTTGTATATAATTCTCATCATAGTGTATGTGATATTGAAGAAATTTTTACTTGTTTTGAGGGCACTATTGTGAGATTCACAGCCCGAATTTGCAGAATTTGGTAAATATATTGCCCAAGCTTATATCCTTGAACGTGTTCATCATGTTGGTAAAGTATAGATAGTCATTTCTTAATAATCACAACACATACAAAAGCATTAACAGTTTCGTCACCTGCTGTTGACATCTTCAAAATGATCAACTGTGCATGACGAAGATGTCAACAGCAGTTGACAAAACTGTCATATCAATGTTTTTGTAAGTTAAATGCGTTGCGATTATTAAGAAATGACCATATTGCCCAAGCTTGTGATTGTAATATTTAACAAATGACGGATGTGAATCTCAGATAGTGCACAAAAACCAAGTAAATGTATTTTTTATATCATGAAAGTAAGATTTTTATGAAAATAAAAAACTATGCCATCGAAATCTAAATGCAGTTAATAAAGTACTATGATTTTATGTTATGACCGGCAAGCAATATTTTGCTTTGAATTTGACAAGTTGATTATTGATACATAAGTGAAAAAGTAAGGAAATACTCATTTTTGTCCTGACACCAATTTTATCCCACTACTTTTTGGCTTGTGATAATTATTTTCCTTAGACACTTACGGGTATTCTGAAAATGATTGGAAATGATTTGAAGTAAAATGCTGATCAATGGTATACAGAATATTTTGTGCTTCTCTGTAACCTTGAAAGATATGTGGACTTACTGTAAGAAAATTTTATAATTTTCAAACTTTTAATTTGTAAATATACTAATTTTGATCGGGTAAATCTAAATTAAATTGTGAGAGTAATTTGCATAGTTTGGACAGCTACTGACCTAAATCAATGAAGGAAATAATACTCCTTTTAAAATGACAACTCTGAGCATTCATTTTGAGTTGAGGCCAGGAACAGCCATATGTAGATGTTCGAAGATATTCTAGACAAATATATCCATAATCCCGTTGCAACGTGGTAAAAATCATATGCATTTTTAAATTCACATGTCAATTTCTGTTAGGAAATGCGAATTCATAGAGGCCATGGAAGAAGTTTTATTTTTGAAGTTATAAAGTAAAAATGGTGAATTTCAAAGGCGTGTTTTTCTACCAAATGGAAGAAATAGCTAAGAAATGAAGAGTTACGGTGCTCAAAACTCTCACCTAACTTTGAAGGGCATTTATTAATTTCAAGAATTATAGTAAATATTGAAGTCTGCCATTCCAGACAAGTTTTTCCTGTGTGGCATTATGCGCCATGAGCCGTTCAGGTCGTGTTGCCAGGAGTCACTGTTTGGCAGCTGGTCACCACGGATATTGTGGCTGCCCCTCATGAAGAAGTTCTACTGTAATGTCAGCTGGCGCCAGTTCATGTCATGGGGACACTGTTTCCAAGGCGTTGGCAGTCTCATTTTGATGTTCACTGTAGCTGTGCCATATTATATAAGGGTAAGTTATATAAAATCTCCCCCTTTCTGGATAGAGACTTCTAGGTTTGCTTCTCTTTACATCAGTGTTGGTGTGTCATACATGCTCCCTACATGAACACATTTATAGCTATAGCTGCCCGACTCCTACGGAGTCTATTTTGAGGGCCGGGAGTATATTTTTAAGAGGCCACCCAGCATGGCGATAATGGAAGTCCGACAATTAAAACAGCCTACACACGGCATAAACTGTTAGAAACCAGCCGTTTTTTTTATTCTAATACAATTGTACATACCATTTATTTATATCCATTATTATTATATGTATGTGTGGTATTAGTTTATAACAGAAAAACTATTTACATTAAAATAAATCCATTGTAAGAAAGAATATTGTTGTTCGGTTTAGTTTGCAACGGCATATGTTACTGCAATGTCAATAGTCTTTTCATCACATATTTTAATCAAAATTTATTTTATTTTATTTTTAATCATAAGCTATTTCGCCAAACAATTGATACATCCTTATGTAGATTGACCAATGGATTAGATTAGTTGTCCGTGGGAGGTTGACCAATGGATAATAGCGGCTTTGTTACGCCTTTGTTCGGCAGATTGACCTGTGGACAATTGTGTAATAACAAACCGTTGTATCAGCCAATAAGCGATTGCCTCGAAATGACTAACGGCCAGTGGCCGGAAACAAAACAATATGGCTGCAGTTTCATTTATAGTGCTAGGTATTATTTGACCATTTCAAAGCAGTTTTCTCATAAATGATGACATAATTGAATGTGTGCGGCTTGTCAACCCATTTCTACATTACTGACTTAGTGCAAGTTGAAGTTTTTAAGTGATAAAACTGTAGTGGTGAGCGCCAGGAGAGGAAAAATGTCACAACCTGGGAAGCACCAATGAGACCTTTACTAATAAATCAGAAAACAAAAAACTATTACTTGGCCCTGATGGAAACCCACGAAGGAACCCTTTTAGAAATCAGATAGATTACATAGCAGTTAGAAGTGAATGCAAAGAATTTGTCAAAAATAACAGATCAACAAGCAATATTAAAACTGAAACAGATCACAAAATGGTAAAAACAGAAATACTTTTTGAATGGTACAAAAAGAAAAAAAAACACAAAAAAGGAAAAAATAGAAAGAATAAACCTAGCTAATTTCTCTGAAAAAACGAAACAACAAGAATACAAAAACAAATTGAATACGCACAGCTTTAATAACACACTAAATTCTCAATAAAAATGGAATAAAATAACGCAGAATATCACTCAAATAAGTAAAGAGGTAATGGGTACGAAAGAAAACAACAAAAAAGCTAAAGACATGAACATTGAAATTTTGTCAGAAAAAAGTCAGAAAATTCAGAGAAATATTGACTCATCAAAAACAAAAAATAGAAAAAGATAAGAAAAAAAATGAAATACAAAAGCAACTAGGTGAAAAACAGAGAAAAGAATTAGAGGAAAAATTAACACATATGGAACACATTAAAAACGATGCAAATAAATACTATCAAGCTATCAGAGATCTAAAAAGAAAAGAAAGAAAACCAGAACTGGTAGTAGAAAACGATGAAGCTGAAATTATAGGCTCACACAAAGAACAAGGCAAAGCTATTGCACAACATTTTGAAAGAATGCTAGCACCAAATGACAAAATACCAGAGTTCAAAATGGAGGATCTTAATTTCTTGTACAATTGGGGGTCTTAAATATGGTCTTTGCCAGATAGGGGCCTTAATATTGATGTTTAAAACAATACAGAATCTATATGAAACTTGAAGGCAACAACAAAATATCATCATGCTTCAGTTTACTTTTTTGCAAAAGTGTGGGTCTTTGCTTTGAGATTTAGAGAAATTAGGGGGTCTTTAGGGCTTGGCTGCCAAGAAATAGGGGATCTTAGATATTTTGTCCTCTCAAAATCGGGGGTCTTTCTGCTGAACATATATACCCAACCCGACTGTGGAAGAGCACCCTTGTAGGGGCTAGCGGGATAGTGTCAATGTAAAGTCCTGTTTGATCGAAATTCTAGCAAGTTTTGGAAATGAGTGTCTGTCAAGAGTTGATTAAATCTCCCTCTTCCTGGAGGGAGACTTAAAGGTTTGCTTCTGTCTGCATCAGCTTCCACGTTTGTTTCTCCAAGAAACAGTTTCCCTTTTCACTGTTGTTATACTATTGTATACTCTTTAAATGAATTAAAATCATTGTATACCCGGTATATAACTATTGATTGTATACTGCCTCTAGAGGGTGCCTAATTGCAAATAAAACATTCTGATTCTGACTGAATGAAATATAGCTATAGGCTTTTAAACTGAGTGTTTTAAGTAAGAGCGAAGAGATTTTCTGAGATTTAATTTTTATAAACATAGACTTTGACCCTAATTTGAGAAAATTATCATTATTTGAAGATTTTGTATATGCTACATTATATTATTTTGTTTTGCTTGTTACCAAAGTTGACAAAAAACTATTCCAGTCATTGCTATGAAAACTGATAGAATGCTTCATTGTGTTAGTTTCAAAAGTTATTAAATTTTGGTGCATTGAGGCTAACTGTTGGGTATTTTGTAGTTGTTTTTATGCCAAAAGTATGATAAAATGCAGCTTGTTAACAAGTGTACCATTGAATAGGTAAAGTAAATAAAACCTTTCCTTTGAACATGTTTTATCAATAAGATAACAGCACAAAATATTAAAGGATCTGTTTTTACAAACATTTCAGCTGGTAATCTACTATGAAACAGAGGATCCGGAGATTACTAAAAGAAAAGAGTTTGCAGAACGGTATGACCACCTTTATTAAGTAGACAAAAAATATACAAAAATTATAATAATTTGAACACCAGTAGTATTAACACTTTTCATAATATGTTACATAATCACCCATCTTGCCACAATGAC
>CM032668.1:43494183-43511740 GCA_019095985.1 Streblospio benedicti | reverse complement strand
ATCTTGAGCCACCTACTAATAGACTTTCGTACTGTTTGCATGATGCATGGCTGTGATGCGGTACACCGAATATCATATGTGGTAGATCAACATGTTTCTTTTGTTACAACACTGAATTTACCCTAATATTTACATTTTCGAACAAATGTCTATGTCCATCCTCAGAATCTCACACTGCGCATGTCAGTCCGAGCGACTTCCCATTGTCATAATGGAGTCGTACACTTGTGAGAGTTGAAATATTTCTTTATAGTTGGTTAGGACATTCATCTTGAAATGGGTTGTAAATTTTCAAGTACTGTAAAAGTTTCATCATATCCTGTCTGTCTTTCCTGATGTTTCCAGGCGATATATCCTTGTGTTGTTCCGACCAGGGCCGGAAGTTATTACTGTGAGGGTTCGTAGCGCATCATTGTACTGTGCTAAGATGTAGGTAGCTAAAAACCATTTTACTTTAGCAGATTCATTGTGCGTAATGTTGATGAGCCCACATGGTGTTTTTCCGGACCGCACCAAGCACTGCTCTATAGCCATATCAAACCAAATTCCAGACCAAAATAGAGACTTGTTTCTTCTTATTGTAAGATGTCCATCTTCAGAAGGTTTTTGTAGACATTGGCACATGGTATGGCAAACTCGCAAATACAACATTTTGCATAGTTATTGTGTCCAGCTGCTGCAAAGAAGGGTAACATATCTTGTGTAGTTTTTAGATGTACATGTAGTTGCCAATTTCCTGTTTTTTCTGCTCTAATGTATATTCTAACAATGGACACAACTTTTATGAACTGGACCCAGAGTTAATGAATGTAATAGATTGTGCTATGACAACATTTATTTTTGAAAAACCCACACATTTTATACCTTAGCAAATATTTTCGACCTTTTCTGTCAGACAGTCTTTCTGTGACGTCAGCTTGAAAAAGACTGTCTGACAGACAAGGTCGAAAATATTTGCTAAGGTATAAAATGTGTGTGTTTTTCAAAAATAAATGTTGCCATAATGGACCCAGAGTTTTCCTGTTCTAGATTCTGCCTTCAACAATTTTGTTTCCTGTACTTGTGCATGCAGTCTTTGTAATGCGTCACTATTGATGGTGTCATCAACAGAAATCTTTTCTTCAAGAAGTCCTTCATAAACCACTTTAAGTTCAGACCATATCTTATTTGCGTCTTCACCACTTTGTTCTTCATTTGTAGCGACATCGTCATTATCATCAGTATTGTTATTTTCATCTAAAGAGTCTTCTTCGTTACTTTGATCTGCATCTATTTCAGCATTCTCAGGTTTATCATTGGTCACTTTGTCAAGCATGAGCAGGTGTAAGGCTGCCTCAGTAAGAAGTATGATATGATCACTCTGTTTATGTTTCACAATAATAGTGTATTTATGTTTAGTTATCATTGGTGGAACCATATTAATCTCTATGAAAGGAATCAAAGCACAATGTCCTCATACTGTTACATTTCCTACAATTAAAAATGGATATAGCCATTGTTGTTTTTCCGCTGAATGGATTTGTGGGTAATTTATGATGCTTAGTCGTGAACAAACGGTCTAGCTCCCACTTGAATGAATGGCAACATAATATCCTATAACTTATAAACCACATTTCCAAAATTCTTGAAATTTTGCAGGATGATTTCAATGACACAGACCTTATATATCCTTTAATCTGATAATTTGATAATGACTGGATCTTTTATAATCGTCGTTTTAATTTACTACACAAACACAATGTGACGTCACATTGTGACTCGCAAGCTCCGCACCATAGGCCCGAAACAGCGTACGGCACATTGCTAAGTCTAAGGCATCGTAAGTGAATTCAAGAAAATTATCATATTTATTTTGAAAACCCCTACTAGAATCATTCATACCATTCGAAACAGCAGCCAAAAGAAGAGTGATTTGAAATCAGATGTCAAAAAATGAAGTTCATAAATAAATAAAAGCTAATTGTGTCGTCGGTCACAACAATTTCTAGACTACTAATAATGACAAGGCCGTTTGCACAATGTACTGCAGGTGCTTTGAACGTAATGAATCGTGTGAAGTGGTCGCACATTTCCCTTAATATCTCCGATGATTTTCGACGTACAAGAATTTAATTATTATATTCGTAATCTACAGTAATATGCGTTTCTAATCATACCAATTATGAAAACAAAGTGCGACATTTTGTTTCTAAATTTTGCCTGCCAATATGTGCTTTATTCCAACGTTGTTAATACGGTTATAATTTGACAAATAGCGCAATATGAAAAAAGCCAATAATCAATAGTATATGCTCGAATTGCATCATCCAATATACGTATCAGAATGAGAATTGAATGTACGTCACGCTGATGTGGTTTATTTTTATTTAGCTTTAAAATTAAGTCAATTTTGGCCCCAAATACAGCTGAAATAGACAGATTTTCATCATATGTGCCATGAAGCCGGTTTTACTTTGCAGTGCGCATGCGCGAATTACAGAGCACGCATAATTCATGAGCTGCAAGTTCAAAAGGTCAAATCCTACGTCACGTTGGGCAATTTCCATATGTAATTACTATATTTATGAATTATTAAAATATTTATTATAAAAAATCTGGATGAACAAAAAATAAAACAAGACACATTTTTTAATTTATTTATTAGTTTTCTACACTTAAGCAAACGCCTGACTGGAAGAAAAAATTCTTTGGCTGCTAGAAATAACTCCTTTAAGAAACGAGAAATATGAATCCTGAGTAGTAATTGAACACAAATAATAATGATAACAACGCAGTCGATCAACATTAGTCTTTAACATTCAATTGGTTGATTTGACTGCAACAGATACGAGCTCAACATTAGTCTTTAATATTCCATTAGTTGATTAAACACTTGTTTTGTATATTGTACCAAACTACTTTTCTTCAATTAAACGCACTGGGGCTCTTATAGATCTTCCAAATCTAGTTACATTACTTGGAACATTTGATCCACAATCATTAGTATCCTTGTTTGGTACAACATTTGGCAAAACACTGACATCACTAGATGGCAACATATTTAAATGAGATCTATTTCTTCTAAACACACCAGTGTCAGTGCTAACTTTAAAAGACCGTTCATGAACTTTACTTTCCACTACACCTTTCTCATTTCTGTCAGGAATAAATACTTCCTGACCACGTTCCATAGGAGGAAGGGAACGCACAACATATCTCCTATTGAAATAAGCTGCAGTTTGCTGTCTCTTAGAATTCTCGCTTTGACGTAGCTTGTCTACTAGTATGTCTATGGATTTATGTTGCAAAGTAACTGGCAAGGTAGGTATGGTATTTCGTAGCCTACGTCCCATCGACATTTCAGAGTGACTGAAACCATTTGCTAATGGAGTGCTTCTATAAGCTAACAGAGCAAGATATGGATCTTTAGGATTATCCAACGTATCCCATAATGCAACACATTCATGAAGAAGATTTTTAACTGTCCTGACTGATCGTTCTGCTTCACCATTACTGGATGTATGCTTAGGACTGCTAGTAATATGATCAAACCCATAGATACGAGAGAATTCAATGAATTCAATGAATTCTTGACTTGTGTATTGAGGACCGTTATCGCTAACCACTGTAACTGGTATTCCATGTCGAGCGAATATTGATTCCGACTTTTTCCCATGGATGTGATGGAAAATTTGTTGGAATTAGAGGTTGTAAGCTTTTTCCATCAGACACAGCACATTTGCGACAGCTTTTCACCAGATCTTCAACTTGCCTGCCTACCACAGGCCACCACACTGACTGAGCAGCTCTTTGTTTACACTTGACAATGCCTTGATGTCCTGTGTGAATTCTATCAAGAATGTCCAATCTTAATGCTGATGGAATGAAGATACGAGAATTGTACATGATGAGATCTTGCTGAATGGTCAATTCTCCTCGATACTAATAAAACTTTTGAAGTGTACCACTCAACATTTGTTTGTCTGGCTATTCTGTCTCAATAAATCTACGCAATGATTGACAGGTTTCATCTTCTGCTTGGTACCGAAGAACTTCTCTCAAACGAGCATCTGATATTGGAAGGTTTGATATTGCAGAATTGACAAAAGTTAGAACTTCATCTTCTAGATCATCTGGTTGAGACTCGGAGCTCAGAGCACGTGACAATGTATCGGCCGCATACATTTCTTAACCAGGAATATGGATAATGTTGTAAGAGTAACGCATTAATCTCATGCGCATGCATTGGATTCTTGGTGGCAATTGATCTAAGTCTTTGTTTCCCAGCAGTGCAACCAGAGGTTTATGTCAGATCAGTTACTAGCGTGAATGAAACACCGATGAGATAATCCTGGAAACACTCTCAAGCCCATGTACTTGCCAAAGCCTCCTTTTCCACTTGAGCATAGCGTTTTTCTGTCTGTGTCAATGCCCTCGACGCATAACAAACTGACTTCCACACACCTCCTTGCTCAGTACAGCTCCCAGCCGGTACGAGCTGCTGTCAGCTGCTACTTTGAGATTTTTGCTTGGATCAAACAAAGCTAACACAGGTTCACAAGTGAGGAGGTTTTTTACCTTGGTAAATGAGGTTTCTTAGGGTTGCCCCCATACGAATTCATTGTTTTTGCTGAGCATCCCCCTGATGGGCTTAGTGATAGAAGCCAAATGAGGTACAAATTTTCCCAGCTGATTCACCATTCCCATACATGAGGCGGCGAATGTCATGTATGTGTTTAGGTCGGTCGAATTGTTCTATGGCCTTTATTTTCATATTATCCATTCTTATTCCGTCAGCACTGATGATTTGACCCAAAAAAGAAAGCGATTTTTGTCTCCACGAGCATTTATCTTTATTTAGAGAGAGTTCTGCCTTTTGTAACCTTCTGAGCACCTCATTGAGGTGTTTATCATGCTCATCTTAAGTATTTCTGATGACAACAATGTCATCCATTAGACATACGACTGACAGGCCTTCCAGAATTCGAGATACTTCACGCTGAAAGAATTCTGGTCCTGATGAGATACCGAATGGGAGTGAGTCTCTTATACTTGTACCTTCCAAAAGGTGTGATGAACGTTGTCAATGGACGTGATGATTCTTCGAGTGGTATCTGATGAAATCCTGAATTTGCATAGGGTTTCGAGAAGTATTTTGCACCAGCCATTTGACCTAGACTGTGATCAACAGAAGTAAGCATGTGACGTTCACGAAGTACTGCTTCATTGAGTTTAGTGAGGTCAACACAAATACGGACTTGATCATTCTTCTTGGGAACTACAACAACTGCCGCACACCAAACGGTAGGTTCCATTACAAAGTCTCTCGAGTTCTGTTTTGACCCTCTGGATGAGTGGTAATGAAATTCGAAGAGGATATGGCACAGCATACGAAGTTGCTTCCTCTTTGAGACATATTGAATATTGAGTTTTCATCTTTCCCAGTCCTTTGAATAATGATGGCTACATGTTTTCTGGACTAGAAGCACTGAGAGAATTTACTGCAAGAATTTTGAGAAGGCCAGGTTCTGAGCTTGCATGTCTTGAAAGTAATACCGCACCACGTCTGGTGACAAATATTGATTCTTTGACATTGCGATTTTTATGCTTTAAAGTAGCTTCAAACATGCCCACAATATCGAGCTTGCTATGATCAGCACATTTGATGCTCACATCGGGTTGGTGCAGCATAATATGACTAAAATGTTTGGAGTAGAGGTTTTGAGGAATTATGCTAACATCCGCACCAGAGTCAACTCAACAATCGATTGTGACATTCAACATAGAAACTTTTGCTATCCATGATTTTCTATTTCTATTGAAGCTGCTAGAAACATCGACATGACCTAAGAACAAGTACGAGGTATCTTGTTGATGGTCTTCCTTATTGTCGTTGGATAGTAAATGTGCACCTTTTGCCTTTTTCTCCGTTGCATTTTTCTCTCTTTTTCTACAAACAGACTTGTAGTGACCTCTGGATTGACAGTAATGCGAGTTGTAACCACAATATTCACATTTGCCTTTATCACTGTCTTTGCCTTTATGCTTCCCTGATTTATCAAATTTGCCTTTAGACATGTTAGGGCGATTGTGAGGATTTCGCTTTCTTAGTTGATTAACTTGTGGAATAGATTCACAAGAGTGGCGTAATGAAACAGCTTGCATAGCTGTGGCTTCCCAAGCCCTACATGCATAGATAGCAGAAACTAAAGTTAACTTGCCGTCCCTTAGAAACTTTTGTTGCAGGTCTTTGTTGCGAATTCCACATACTATTCTGTTTCTAATCATTTCGTCTGCTAGATCACCATATTCATAGTTTTTAGACAGTTTACAGAGTTCTGTATAGAATGAATCGAGTGACTCTTGTGCACTTTGTGTGCGGGAGTTGAAAATGTGCCTCTCATATGTAATGTTAGACAAAGGAGTGCAATATTGCTTGAAATGAGCAAGGATATGATACGGATCACTTTTATCATCATCAAGTTTAAACCCATTGAAGAGTCTGAGAGCATCTTCCTCTATCACATGTAATAAAACATTTCCTTGACGTTCTAGGGATTTGGAATTCAAACCTGTGGCATTGATGATATATATCCAAAACGCTTTATCAAATTGCTTAAAGAAGTTTTGAGCTAGATTTCCAGTCAATGAGAGAGGTTTAGGAGCATTTATGCCAACCGCAGCCATGGTCTTGACTCCTGTGTACTACAGAAAGATCTAGATCTATCCAGGTTGAGTGATGATGTGGCTTATAATTGCAGCACAAGTATTATCCACTATTTCTGCTGCAGCATCAATCGTATTATCCACGATACACATCCAACAGTCTTTAACAATTGTTCTACACTTCTGACACCATGTTGTGTTGCATAGAATGACGAGTCTATGTATTTTTAATATTTATTGGCAACTTGTGATATAGTTGTAACACAGATCTAGAACAAGAAACAGGAAGTGATGTGTCCATGAAAACACCGTCAGGAATGCAGTACAGTTAACATAGTATAACGTGAGAAATATATTCCAGTATACAACAATGCTTCCATCAACTTCTTCTCCATGAGTGAATTTGATGCTCCTACTCTCATCCACTGTATTCAAGTGATCAGTCAAATTTTGTATTTCATCCTTATTGATTTCAAGTACATCATCGACGTACAGCTTCCAAAGGTATGGTTTGCAATTGATGGGGGCGGTGGCAATTGCTTTACTCTCAAGCTACTCCATATATAGGTTTGCAACTATTGGTGACATAGGGCTACCCATGGCTGTTCCAAATTTCTGTTTGTAAATGTTATCACTGAACTGGAAAAAAAACAACCACCATCTACAGCACAAGAGATCGGTCGTGAGGACATTGTTCAACAGAGCTGAAACCTTATTAGCAACTCAGAAGACAAAGTGAAAGAGATAGCACACGTAAAGAAGGTTTTGACAGTGAACGGTTACAAAAGATGGGCATTCAGAATCCCATATAAGACTGAGAGAGCCAAAGATAAGGACCCTAAGATTAACAGAAGAGTATCAAGTACCCTGTTTGCCTCCCCTATGTTAGTGTGGTCACAGAGAAGGTTCAAAGGATTTTTGGTAAATACGAAATGAGCAGCTACTTGAAACCGTACAACACCCTCAAGTCTCTGTTGGTCAGACCAAAGGACAAACCACAAAAAGAGAAGGTGTGTGGAGTAGTTTACTAACTAGAATGTTAAGACTGTAGTTCGAGGTATGTAGGAGAAACAGCGAGTGCCTTGAAGACGAGGTTTACAGAACCCACGGATGGCAAATACTCTAATTCAGATATTTGGCAACACGTAAATGAGACATGACATTCCTTCATATTAAAAGACTTGAAGATCTTGGACAAAGAGCCAAAGGACCTGGAAAGAAAGATATGCGAAGCCCTACACATCCACCATGACAGCCGCAACCTCAACCGCGACGCAGGCAGAGAGATTCCTGTGACCTACATGGTTGCGGGAACTGAGATTCAGCCGCCATTAGGACTGTTGACGCTCATGAGACATGAGCAAAACGTCTGCAAGCCAGGTAAATAAATGGTTTTGAGAACAAAAGTAATTGATCTGTAAGCTTTTTGACTTGCTAAACCTGCAAATAAAACCTTGTACAACAAAATACATTATTCAACAAACCTGCGAGGTGCTTACAAAACCCCGCGCGCTATCCAGATGGTTTGATATTCACATAGGTGGATTCATACGTTTACCAGGCCACCACCAGGTCAAATTGACGGCCTCCTGTGTGAGAAGATTTCGCACTTGTGCTGGTGCAACAGACCTTGTAATCCGCGTCCAGTTCACAAAAATACCACCCAAAGATGTACGCACGTATGTCCACCTTCAATCGGTGTGAGTTTAGACAGTGAAAGGGGCCCCGAATCAAAAGATTCGAGGGTGCTAGTCCCTACCAAGTGTTCGCTAATACTTTCAAAGCCAAAGCCAAACTGAATCTTGTTGACATTGAAACTAGGACATCTGCTATATTGTCCCGTTTGCTGGCAACATCGACGTAAGGGCAGAAGAACATTAAACGCATGAAGAGTGTGTGAACGTGAAAAGTAACCTAACTAGGCCCGAGGCAATGCATACTAGTTTATTGCCTCACTAATTGGGGTGGATGCTAAAATCCACCCGTCTCGGGCACCTACTCTATTTTTGCTCACAGATCATGGAAATAGGTTGTTGTCAGGATGATCTCACTTAGCTCCATAATGTCATCTGGCTTCGATAGGGTTCTCTTCTTCAACATCTTATCCTGGTTCAGTCTCTCTAATGATCTGCAGTGCTTTGTCTATGGGGTGTTGGTAAACAGTGACACTACATCGTGCGATGGGAAAATCTCATTCTCTTGGATTATAACTGTACTCATTTACTTGGCTAGATCTTTAGAATTCTTCACATGGTGATCAGAAAGTCCTACCAAAGGCCCTAGCAGGTCTGCCAGTGCCCTCGAGCTATTGAATCAGATGGATCCAGTATGGTCAACTATTGGTCTAAGTGGATTTCCTTCTTTGTGTATTTTTGGTGTACAATACATTTGAGGTACATTTTCTGCAGTGGGTAAAGAAATCTAATTTGGGGATACACTTATCTTTTGTTCTTGCTTGAAGGTTGTTAAAATGGCAATCAGTTTCTTCTTGTATACTGGTGTTGGATCTCTCTTCAGTTTCTCATACGTTCTTGCATCACTTAACATTGTGTTTACCTTCTCTTCGTATGTGTTAGCATTCATCACCACTTCTGCCTTCCCTTTGTCCGCTGGTAAAATAGTAATGTCGTTATCCTTTTTCAGTTTGTTTAGAGCTACTGTGAAATAATCAGGTAGGCTATGTAAAGTTATTTGGAAGATCGTGGAATCCAACTCTCTCGTCCATGATTCAGAGCAGTCATATGTCATGGGCGGATGTGCTAACCACTGCACCAATCTCCCTTGACACAGTACACATACTTTGGTTCACACCTGTATCAATCTTACACAATGGCACTTTCCCGCCTTGATACTATTGTTAGCCTACTAGCCTTGCAGCCTCAATCACAGTCATAGCCTACTTACACTACCGATTATTACAAAGCAGTCATCTAGGCACGTGAGACATGCACACCTATACCTGCGTCTTACTGTCTACTTACATTGGGTGTAATCTTGGGCCACTTCTGTCACAGACTCCCCGAACTCCCAACTCTCCTACATCTACCGCTTACTGGCCAACATCAACAGGTTGATGGAATGTGCCAAGTGAAGTAGTGCGCATGTCACAAGCTTATAATGAATTAACACACACACATATATATATATACACACAAAATTGACTATAATTATTATCTACATAGAGCGAACAAGGTGTTTGAAACTTTCTAGACTATCCACAGATGTAGTAGATTGTGGTAGTTCATTCCAATGTCTGATTATCTGCGGAAAAAATGAGTTCTTTCTCACATCACATCTTGCATTCATAGGTTAGAATGATCCAGAGTCCATTCCACGGGACAACTTAGCAGGAGTTATAAGACGGTTTAAGACGGGTAAGGGAATTCTCCAGTCATTTCCTCCTGGGGAATTCTCCGCCCAGGGTAAGGAAAGGGAACTGCCGCCCGGGAATTCGAACTTAGAACAGTTAAAGTATGTGTGTGGCACGTTCGCTGGTCAGCCAGAGAATTCTAACAGGAGCGTTGTCAATCGCAGAAGAATTCCTGGTTAGATTCGGGGGTGGTTAGCTAATCGAGCCACGAACTGTGGAACTCACTCCCTCTCTCTGTCCGATGCCGAATGTAGTAAGCCAGAGATGGCCAGGATAGTGCAAGATGTAGCAGTCGGTACTAGGGCCCAATGAGACTTGTGACGATCAATGCGTCCCCTGGTCGTTGAGGAGAGTTGGGAGAGTCTGTGAAAGAAAAGAGCTTCATGACCTATAATGCAGCAGAAAGACCAGTGGACGATAACTATTCAGACTTTACCAAATTTATGAATAAAATGATAAATAGCTACGTACCAGAGAAACGTGCTTCATCCAGGAGGAATGCACCGTGGATTACCCCTGATTTACGAAAATTGTGCAGGAAGAAGCAAAGGCTTTACAACAAAGCTCGCAGGTCGCACAAACCAAGTGACTGGGAAATGTTTAAAAAACATATGAACATAACAGTGTCAGCCCTTCGGACAGCGAGGTGGTCATATCTAAATGACATTCTAAGTACTAGCCTAGATAAGAATGACAGTAAACCCTTTTGGAGATATATTAAGTCACAAAGAAAAGAGAATTGTGGTGTTACTGCCCTGAAACGTGGAGGAATCTTACACTCAGACAGTAATACTTAAGGCTCACATTCTTAATGACCAGTTTTCCTCTGTGTTTACTGAGGACGATGAGAATGGAGATACAGTATTAGAAGGTCCAAGCATACCATCTATTGGAGGCCTAAACATTACAGTAAATGGAGTGTCAAAGCTTCTGAAGGACATAAACCCCGCAAAAGCTGGTGGACTGGATAACCTACCATGTCGCTTGTTAAAAGAACTTGCAGAAGAAATAGCACCCATCCTAACGTTTATATTTCAACAGTCAGTTACCACAGGCCAGCTACCATCTATTTGGAAAATGGCATATGTGACTCCCATTTTTAAGAAAGGCTCTGTGTGCCTTGCAGCAAACTACCGACCAGTAAGCCTGACGTCCATCCCCTGTAAGATACTGGAAAACATTCTGTGCTTACACATCAGGACGCACTTAGACATGTTTGGTGCCTTATCTCCCACAAATCACGGATTCAGGAAGAAACATTCGTGTGAGTCACAGTTGCTTCTAACAGTCCAGGATCTCCAGGCTCTTCATGATCAGGCAAAATCACAGGTGGACGTCGGTGTGCTTGATTTTGCCAAAGCATTCGACAAGGTGCCATACCACAGACTGATGAACAAACTATGGCTGTATGGAATTCACGGCGACATAAGCCGGTGGATATATGCTTTCCTCTCTGCCAGAACACAACAGGTCATAGTCCATGGGGCTTACTCAAGTGATGCAGATGTAAAGTCTGGAGTACCCCAGGGAACGGTAATGGGCCCACTATTGTTCCTTCTTTTTATCAATGACATGCCATCGGTCGTTGATGCAAGAACAAGGGTGAGGTTATTTGCGGATGACTGCTTAATCTACAGAAATGTAAGAAACATGGATGACCAGGCTCAATTTTCGAAGGGACCTGGATGCACTGTCTAAGTGGGGCCAGCTCTGGGAATGAAGTTTAATGCCACTAAGTGTCACATAATGACTATCACCAAACGTGCATCCCCCATCATCAAATTCTACCAGCTGGATGGTACAGTACTAAGCCACGTAGACACTGCTACTTATTTGGGCATCCTGATTCAGAACACCCTCAGCTTTAAGGATCATATTAGGAACACTGCAAATAAGTGCAACAGCAGGCTTGGCTTCTTACGAAGAAATTTACGTAGGTACCCACAGGCACTTAAGCAGACCGCATACTTCAGCCTAGTAAGATCAGGAGCAGAGTATGCATGTGTAGTACGGGACCCCCATTACAGGACAGACAAAGAAACACAGCAGAAAGTCTAGAACAGAGCTATTTGCTGGGTGTGTGGAAAGAGACCTATAGAAGAGGTCAGTGTGTCCAAACTTGCCAGGGATTTGAAGTGGGCTCCCTTGGAGCAGCGTCGCAAAATCCAAGGCCTAACCCTCATGTACAAGAGATAGTGCATGGGGAAGTGGCCGTGACACCGGACCAGCTTGGTCTTGTCAATGCTGACAGTAGGACTTGTGCGTCACACTGCCATAAGTTTCATCAGTGCTCCGGAAGAACTGGCTCGTTCCTCAATGTGAAAGTAAAGGAGTGGAATCTTCTTCCCGCCAATGTGGTGGAGGCTGGCTCATCAACCAGCTTCAAGAGTCAGCTGTCTGCGCAACTGGGTTGAACCAGCACGACTCACCTGGCGCAATGAGTTCTTGCTCTCTGCCGGTCTTGAACTAGAACTAGAGTCTAGAACTAGAAGTCGCCCAGATTACACCCGGTGAGCTGGTAAGACGCAGCTATATATATAGTGGTGTGCACAGCTCTAGATGACTGCTTCATAATAGTCGGTATAAGCAGGCTATGACTGATTAAGGCTGCGAGGCTGGATAGGCTAATAATAGTATCAGAGGCGGGAACATGCATTGCATAAGATTGATACAGATGCGAGCCGAGGTATGTGTACTGTGTCTCGGGGGATTAGTGTAGTGCGTAGCACGTCGGCCCATGACATATGACTGGTCTGAATCATGGACGGAAGGCCGTGAGTTCGATTCCACGATCTTCCAAAACACCTTTACATAGCCTTCCCTGTCATAGGATCTAGTGAATATCATTGTTAGTATGGGGGCGATGTCAGATGCTAGCTCTTTCAGTACTCGTGGCCTAATCCCATCTGGACCAGGAGCTTTACTCACATTGATATTGTCCAACAATTTCTTAACACCGGCAACTGTGAACCTAATGTCCTGCATATTAAAAACTAAGGAATTTTGAACAAACCAGGGATTTTATTTTTTCTTGTATTTTACTCGGCCACAATCAAAACAATCATGCTGCCTCCTGCATACTCGATTGAAAGACGCATCATAACAGCTCTCACCAGTTTAATTAAAGCACATGCATCAAGCGAATCCAGGATCCTCCCTTGATTCCGCAGAGTGCATCTCTCATTGCAATTGATATACAGCATGAGAAATTCCACTGTTAAACATCTTTGTTGTTAGATTTTACATATTCAGAAATGATAACATTCTTGCATTTCCTTTCCTGTACAGTAATCCTGAAAAAACTTCCACTTTATTCTTTAAAACTCTGTCTCAAATACATGCTACAAAATGCATCAAGTCGGAACAGGACGATGATGGAAGAAGAGAAAAGTGTTTGCATTACTGAAGTGTCCCGATTAGTTACATACTTTAAGTGATTTCATAAAGCAAACTTTTGAAGGAAAAGGTGTCATTATGAGATGTCCCAATGACTGTGCCTTTCTAATCAGGAGGTTTCACCGTAAATTGTTAAATAACAATTTTGCAAACTATTTTAACATTCTTTTAATTTGCAATCAATTGCTAATGACTTCTTATTCATTCCTTCATTCCATTTGTGTTTTCTAAGAAAAATATTTGTTCCTCACTTTACCAATTTGCAGGCAGTGCGGCCAACTACGTCCTTCTGTCCTTCTGGCTGATCGTTTACATGACCAGCTGTTACAATTGGGTCTATAACAAGTACATGGTGCTCAACAAACGCCTCTTTCAACTATTCAAAGACAAACTCAAGGTGAAACTTTGTTATATTGATATTGCTTGTTACGAAATATTCTTTATCTCTAAGTGATTTTGATTTTTTTTACTAACACTGTAATTTGAATACAAGAGAAAAAGAAATACATCCCTTGTTTGTGGAACTATTAACCAGTTAGTTCTAAGTACACGTAATCACTTGATGCTTATTGTAACAAAACTCGTTCCGTGTAAGTCTCCAGTGTGCGAGAATTGTAGCATTTTTGCGTAGTATAAAATTAGGCAATAGAAGTTGGACTGGACTAGGTTTAGTTGTCCCTGTTACACACACCTTGATAGGCTTTGTTGTTGTCCTTTATTATGGCCACAGTAAGATTAGGGAGCCAGTACTCTCTGGTACTGGTTTATGTTCCGAATAGGGGCAGTTCTCCTTTAGCGCTCGTCGGAAGCAGTAGGGCTGGCAACCTATTCTTTTTTTTTTATTTTTTTTATTCATTCATTTTGCCATATGTACAGAAATATTAATGATGTAAAATTCATACAATTTACAATAATCATAAAACACAAAATATTTAAAAACACATAAGTAGTAATATAAATGGCAGGGGAGGAAGGAAGTGGATGGCTTATCAAGTTCCTACCCATGTGTAGAATACTTATATAACTATAAAATCACAGTAGTATTTGTATCACAGAATGATTAAAAAGTTACAGAAACAACAAGTCACAGTAGGCCTAAAACTAAGATACAGATTGAATAGAGTAACATTTTGATTAATTGTAAATTATATTTCCCTGTACAATAATCCTTAAATAGTTTTTTTATAAGTGAAATAAGTTTTTGCTATTTTAACATCAGTAGGTAAAGTTTTCCATAAATTAGCACTAGCATATTGAAAAGTACTTTTAGAATAATTAGTTTTAATTTTACTCGTAACTCGGAAATCACTTTTGTTTCGTGTGTTATAGGAATGAATATCACTACCTTTATAGAGGTTTGTCCAAGATAGATTTGGCAAATCACCTATTATTATTTTAAATACAGTTGAGCAGATCTTGAATTTATAGATATCTTCTACTTTTAGAATTTTATACTTCTTGAATAATGGAGATGTATGTTCTCTCCTTCTTAATCCACAAATCATTTTTATTATTTTCTTCTGCAGTACAATTACTTTGTTAAAAATATTAGCATTGGCTGTTCCCCAGACTACAATACCATACTGAATATATGAATATACAAATGAATAATACAATTGAATTAAAGAATACTTTTACTGATTTTTCCAAGATAACGTATACAGACATGATCACCAAGAAATTTAGTTTTAACAAGATAACGTATTGTCAACAGTGACACCAAGAAATTTAGTTTTTAACAACCTCATTGATAATATGTACCGCCCGTGTAATCGTTGGAGGAAAATTCTGGTTAATTTTGTTGTGCGTGTAAATTGTTCATTAATATAAATATTGTGAAACATTATCGAATTGGGAGTATATTTTATGAAGCAGTTTTTCTCGTGAAATTAAGACAATATAATTTGTTTTCTTTACATTAAATGTCCGAAATTCGAGAGGGGCGCAAAACAGTAATTATATATAATTTTTTAATTGGGAGTCCTCGTTTACAATATAATTTGTTTATCTTTCAAATCAAAACCAGATATATAGTACCTTTTATCTTTCAAAAATAAATATTAGTGTCATCAGCAAAGAGTAAGTAAAACATCTTGTCTGAGACATTGTTTAAATCATTAACATATAGAATAAATAAAACTGGTCAAGAATTGAACTTTTCTCGTGAATAGGTCCTCTTTACTATTTCTACGGAGGTTAACCTGATGGGTGCCTCTCTCAACGTGGCCATGGCCCCGTGTTGCACTGCGTAGGGAACGCCTGAAACAAGTCCTCCCTGTTGGAGGCCCTTCATGAAACCCGGGGTGTCACCAGCTACTCTGCCCCCATTAGACGGGATTGAAGGTTAGACAGCTGTTCACGGTTAACCTAATACACAACGAGAAGCGTACAAGGGTTCTGATCACGTTCGGTGCGTCCACTCTGGTACTAGACCCGCAGGGTGGTTTGTACACGGCGTGTACACAGCCGCGGGGACACGGGGTAGATCTCTACAGGGTCTTGGGCCTGGAGATACTTGTGCCCCTGCACCACAGATTTCGCAGGAGTCCTGGCAAGTTCTTCCACATAGATCGTCCAGGGGCTACCACCAGTCAAGTCCGGCAACTACAGAACTCACTTTGTTTACAGTTTGGTGCCGTGACCAGGATCTCACGTAGGTACACGCAATAAGGCAGTCTGCAGCAGAGATCCAGTCGCGATGTCCGACACAGGGGTAAAGACGCCTTTGGCGCCAAAGACTCAAGAAACAGAGTCAAGAGCTCCATCACAGGCGAGTAGCGCCGCAAGATGAGCAATTGGCCGCGGCAGAGCCAAGCAGGGACCAAGCAGCGGTGATCGTGATACTCCACCGGGAGCATGGGCGGTCATCCAGGGACTCGTGGAGTCGGACCGCAAAGCGGGAACGGACGCGCCATGAGATGGGCAACACGCGAAAGACAATGGAGGCGCAAAAGAAAAGACGACCCGTGAACTGGTCAACGACAAAAGCCTGAAGTTTGACCAAGTCGCCGGCGGAGAACCGCCTCAATGAGAGACGCGCAGTCACCCCAAGGGACCTACAGCTGGCTAGGGATGACGGGAGGCGTGGTACGAGTTCCTTTGGGCTCCAACACGATCCTCCCTCCACCCACCGAGAAGGCTCCGCGGAGGGAATCAACGGCTGTGGCGCAACCAGCGGATTGAGGAACCAGCGCAAGTGGAGTGAGCCACATAGTCGCGTCTTCAGTGTTACCCACGCCCACCCTAGAGAGGATCCTCGAACCAGCGGTTCCGAAGGAGAAAAGGACGCTCAAACCAAGATGCAGAGCGGCACAGAGAATTGAAACAGAGGTACTGTTGGCGACTCCCCTAGGAAGTCGGCCCCCACGAGGGGACCCCTTCCAGAGGACATGACACTCAGTGCATCCCGTCCAGGAGGGCAGGATGGATCTGTGGTGGCGCCCAAGAACCGAAGGCCTTCTGCACAACCTGTTATAGGACCCCAGAAAGTGTTGGACCACGAAACGGAGAACAGGAACAGGAAGAAGACTTCCCAGAAGGACCCCTTACCAGGGGATGACCCCGAGTTGGTTAAGAGGCCCGTGTCGACTCAAGTTCAAGATCCAACGGCAGAGGAGGATATCATGTATCATGTGGAAATATACACACACAGAACGTGTGTATTACCTAGAACCACAATTTTCGGACGCCCACCTGGTTCCTGCAAAGGTTTGCCGAACGTCTGCTTGCCGAAGTCGCGGCGGTACGCCTACCACATTACCCTGCGACACTGCGGAGAAAGTGCTGCTGTCACAACTCAGCGGGAGCCGAGACATAGCTCGCACCAAGATCAAGGACACAGGCCCCGAAGCTGCAGATGAATTGCGCGAGTCGTGGGCCCACTTCCTCAAAGTCAGAGTTCAAAGGGAAAGTTCATCAAGGCAGAATTGTGGTGCGGACCAAGATCCCCACCCGGACTCAATGCCCGCCCGTATGCACCTGAACGTCCTAGGAAGAAATTGAAGACCATGAACTAGGGAGACAGAATAAGCAACGAGCTGAACAAAAAGGCTCAGTCTCGCCTCGCGGAAAGAGAAATCCGGCCCGCCCCGCCCCTTAGGAATGGTTTCGGGTCCCGCGATTCCCCCCTCAGAGGGCCAACCAAAA
>CM032668.1:43452039-43494083 GCA_019095985.1 Streblospio benedicti | reverse complement strand
CTCAGGCCTTGTCTGCCACTTCATGCCGCTTGTCGGTGCACTTGCAATCTGTTCTGGCACTAGAGAGCTATTAACCCCCCTCTCGATCGACGAAACATCCACTTCTTCTGGTCCCCGTCAGCCTCTTTCGCTTGTCGGGGTAGATGGGATACAGGTCTTCCCTGGCCCATCTTCCACTTTCGTGCTGGTCTTCTTCGACCTGGCACGGCATGGTCGGTCACCAGATGTTTGTAGACTCCGTTCATTGGCTGTGTCTTCGTCAGGAACAGTCGAGGCACTTAACCCCGAGTTCCCGGCAAAGTCAGGACTTGGTCCAGGCAGCAGTCCTGGACCCATGGGCGTCGAATCGAGGGACAATTCCCCATCACTAAGGCTAGGCCATGGTGCTCTTGTATCGCTTGTATACAATGTGGCAGGGGAGATTCGTGACTCTGTCTAGCCAGCTAGTTTTCCTGCTGCTTGCCGAACTTGCGCTTGACTTGTCAAGCACAACGAATGCCTCATTCTCACCCGCATGCTTCTTGAAGTTCACTCTCGCGATCTCTAGCCATTTTCTTTGTCTTCTTTGGAGGCGGAAGGACACAGCATACGGGGTGTCCCATTCTTTTTGCAGTGCCAGCACTCCATGCTGGAGTAATCCTTCGCCCCTCTGTGACTGTCGGCTGACCTGGACTTGGTCCCACCTCCGCGGCCACGGCGTGAGGTGGAACAGCTTTTCGCAGTATCATCTCCTGTGGGCTTCTTGTCTTTAGTCGCCACTTGCGCTGCCAACACCTTGTGAACAGTGTCCTCCACTGATGGGTACTGGGGTTTCTTGGTGTTGTCTTGCTCTTTCTCTTGGATGATGTTTGCCTGGTACTTGGTTGATCATCCCACCCTTCCCGGCGAACGAGCTCTGAGGTCACTATGGTAACTGTAGCCCCAGAGTGCAGCATCACGTCATCGTAGGTTCTTCGGAGCGAGGCTGTGTTCAACCTGAGTTCGAGTCCCTTTAACGCAGCCACCTCCCTCTTTGCAAGATCTTTGCCATATGTTCGCCTTGCAAGCGCTTGAAGGTTGGAGATGAAGTCTCGCACAGACTCTTTGTTTCCTTGTTTCCGGGTGATCAACTCTTCCTAGGCTGCCCTCGCATCAAATTCCACATGGAAGTGAACATTGAGGATCACAACTAGAGTTGGCCAGTCGCTCCGCTGCTCGAGCGTCATGTTGAGCAACGCTCCTTGTGCCTTGCCGGTTAATCTGTCTACCAACCACCCAGCCCACTGATGGGAGGGTACGCGGTACATGGTCATCAGCTCGATGAACATCTGCATGTAGTCAGACCAAGTCTGGTTTCTGTCGGGCTGATTAAACTTGTGGAATGTCTTGATGCGGTCTTTAAACTTGACTGTGGTAGGAACACCTCTGTTAGGTGTGTCCTCTTCAGAGGAAAATTCTTGCCTCTGGTCAACTGTATGGTCCGCACGCTTGCGAGACCTCCGTGAGTTCGAATCTGCTGTTCTGTTCCAGTCTCTTTCTTGTACCTTGTACTCTTCCAGGGCGTTAACCCAGGGTGTCTGGTGTAAACGACATACGAGCGGGTCATCTAGCAGGGTTGCCCCCGGTGCAGAGTAATCGCCATGGCCCGTTGAGAGACTCGCGGGATCGGCGTTCGCTGCTTGTGGTGGCTGTCTCGCTGCCTCGACGCGGTCGTATTTGCTTGGGCGCATCTCTGAGTGGATGGAAATTGACGGGGAGGGCCCGAAACCGGATCTCTCACTCTGCGGTCTGTCTTCTGGTCTGGTCAGAGGGTGTGCAGTCAGATCCGAGGCGAGACTGAGACTGTAGTTCTTAGTTCAGCCTCCAAGCGTGCTATTTCGGCCCTTAATTCCGCAAGTGGCTTGGAGACTTCTTCTTGCTGCACTGGTTCTTGTGTGGGTGCCCATACGGGTGCCCGGCTTGGTGGGTCGGGGATATAGGTCCCGACAACCTGTTGCGGCTTGAAGGGAGGCGGGGAAGCTGCCTCCACTCTTTTCTTTTCCACAGCGCGACGCTTTGAGCCAGCTTTCTTTCATAGTCCCGCTCGTTCTTGTTGCGCTGTCTCCAACGCTTCATGGTCGGTCAACTCTTCCCAGGACGATTCAGGCTCAGCATGCTCCGGCAGCATCTCGATCTCCCACAAGGTGAGAAGTCTTGAAGTCCGGCACCACAATTCTGCCATCTCGATGTCTTGTCCCTCGGCAAGCCCGACTTTGAGGAAGTGGGCCCACAACTCGCGCAATTCATCTGCAGCTTCGGGGCCTTTGTCCTTTATCTTGGTGCGAGCTATGTCTCGGCTCCCGCTGAGTTGTGACAGCAGCACTTTCTCCACGGTGTCGAGGGTGATGTGGTAGGCGTACCGGCCGCGACTCGGCAACCAGACGTCGGCAAACCTTTGCAGGAACCAGGTGGGCGTCCAAAAATTGGTTCTAGGTAATACACACGTTCTGTGTGTATCCCTAGGATTGCTTGGGCGGAGAGATATTTCCACATGATATCCTCCTCTGCCGTTGGATCTTGATCTTAACCATCTCGGGCTCATCCCGTGGTAAGAGGTCCTTCTGGGAAGTCTTCTTTCTGTTCCTGTTCTCCTCGTTGGCACTCACGTGTCCCTGGTCCGTTTCGTGGTCCAACACTTCCTGGGGTCTTGTCACAGGTTGTGCAGAAGGCTCTCAGTTCTTGGGCGCCACCACAGGTTCATCCTGTCCTCCTGGGCGGGGTGCACCGAGTGTCTTGTCGTCTGGAAGGAGTCCCCTCGCGCCTCCATTGTCTTTCGCCTGTTGCCCATCTCACAATGCGTCCGGAACACATTAAATGCTCCTCCTTCCCCAATCCTTCCTCCTGTCCCACATCCCTCGAACCAGTTCTTGTCAGTATACAGGTCTGTAACAGATTAAATACACCTCCATCACCGTCCTCCCATCATCATATGTCACAGCCATTTACACAGTAAATGTACTAAATATGGCAATGATTAATCCCTCTAATATCCCTCCCCCAGCTACTGCTACCCATGGTAAACACATGCGGAGCAGTTTAAATGTCGCACTCATCCCTACCCTTCCTTCCACTACCACCCCCCCTCTTCTCTCCCCAACCTTATCTACCCCATCCCCATCTAAACAGGTCCGTAATTAATGCACCCCCTTCCTGCTGCTGCTCTGGTTGAAACGGAAGAGATCTGGACCATATTAAATGTTCCTCCCTTCCCATTCTTTCCCCTGTCCCACATCCCTCACACCAGCTCCCGTCACTATACAGGTCTTGGAAAGATTAAATACACTTCCGTCACCTTCTTCCCACAGTCATATGTGACAGCCATACACACACTACATGTATGTGGCAATGCTTGATCCCTCTAACGTCCCTCCCTCCAGCTACTCCTACCCCTGCTAAACACGTGCAGACCATTAAATGTCAATCACCCCCATTCTGCTGCTGCTCGGGTTGAAATTGATGAGATCTGGAACAGATTAAATGCTCCTCCCTGCCTCACCACCAGCCATACCCCCAACCCATATGGACACCAGCCATGCCCCCCCTCTGCCATATGGACACACACACCCTTTCTGCCAACACCCCTCCTCAAAACAGGTCCGGAGCAGATAAAATGCACCTCCATCACCATCACCACCCTCCCCAGCTCCCTGTTGTATGACTGTACGTGTGAAGTGCAACGTACGTTTGACATAACTGTGCCTTGTGACGTGCAACGTACGTTTGACATATACAAACGTTCAACGTATTACATACCTTTAACAAACATGGCCTTGTAAGCAACCTTTCTAACAAATTCTTTTTTTCTTGTTTTTATCATTAAAACCAATTTATTTGGCTTGAAATGTGACATTATAACGACCACCAAGTTGTCCTGATGGTACATACATAATTTGAAGCTGTTTACCCGGCTTCGCTCGGGTTGAAAGAGATGAGATCCGGAACACATTAAATGCTCCTCCCTCCCCATCCTTCCTCCTATCCCACATCCCTCGAACCAGTTTTCGTCAGTATACAGGTCTGTGACAGATTAAATACACCTCCATCACTGTCCTCCCATCGTCATATGTCACAGCCATTTACACACTAAATGTACTAAATATGGCAATGATTGATTCCTCTAATATCCCTCCCCCAGCTACTGCTACCCCTGGTAAACATGTGAGGAGCAGATTAAATGTCCCACTCATCCCTACCCTTGCTTCCACTGCCACCCCACCCCCCTCTTCTCTCCCCAACCCTCTCCACCCCATCCCCATCTAAATAGGTCCGTAATTAATGCACACCCTATATATGTATGTGTGTATATAGTATGCATTCCTATTTATACATGAAATAAACTCACTTGTTTGCTCTCTGTATGCTATTGGCAGACCTGGGTCTGCGGCACAATGCACATCTTTATCTTGAGCTGTGTGCGCCAACTGTCTTTGTTATACATGTATGTCATTTCATGTGGCTTAATCGTATGATACAAAGAAAAATGATATAGCTCTAATAGGTCTTTCAGATTTACACATTTACACGGATTACATTTACACGGATTACATTTACACGGATTGTTGATTGCTGACTACACACAATCGTTTAGCTTACATTGTTGTCGTACACAAACGTTTAGCATAGGTACGCAGGTACAAACGTTTGTAGTTTAACTGTTATGTATTACGTGGTTGAGACATCGTACATTTGTAACAAAAATTCTTTTTACTTGTTTTTATCATTGAAACCAATTTATTTGGTTTGAAATGTGATATTATAACGACCACCAAGTTGTCCTGATTTTACATACATAGTTTGAAGTGTGTACGTCTTGTGGTTAAAAAGCCTTTTGTGATGTAAAAAATTGCCTCTTCCTTTATATATATAGATAAGTATTCTACACATGGGGAGGAACTTGATAAGCCATCCACTTCCTTCCTCCCCTGCCATTTATATTACTACTTATGTGTTTTTAAATATTTTGTGTTTTATGATTATTGTAAATTGTATGAATTTTACATCATTAATATTTCTGTACATATGGCAAAATGAATAAATAAAAAAAAAAAAAAAAAAAAGAATAGGTTGCCAGCCCTACTGCTTCCGACGAGCGCTAAAGGAGAACTGCCGCTAATCGGCTCAAAAACCAGTACCAGAGAGTACTGGCTCCCTAATCCTACTGTGGCCATAATAAAGGACAACAACAAAGCCTATCAAGGTGTGTGTAACAGGGACAACTAAACCTAGTCCAGTCCAACTTCTATTGCCTAATTTTATACTATGCAAAAATGCTACAATTCTCGCGCACTGGAGACTTACACGGAACGAGTTTTGTTACAATAAGCATCAAGTGATTACGTGTACTTAGAACTAACTGGTTAATAGTTCCACAAACAAGGGATGTATTTCTTTTTCTCTTGTATTCAAATTACAGTGTTAGCAAAAAAATCAAAATCACTTAGAGATAAAGAATATTTCGTAATAAGCAATATCAACATAACAAAGTTTCACCTTGAGTTTGTCTTTGAATAGTTGAAAGAGGCGTTTGTTGAGCACTATGTACTTGTTATAGACCCAATTGTAGCAGCTGGTCATGTAAACGATCAGCCAGAAGGACAGAAGGACGTAGTTGGCCGCACTGCCTGCAAATTGGTAAAGTGAGGAACAAATATTTTTCTTAGAAAACACAAATGGAATGAAGGAATGAATAAGAAGTCATTAGCAATTGATGGCAAATTAAAAGAATGTTAAAATAGTTTGCAAAATTGTTATTTAACAATTTACGGTGAAACCTCCTGATTAGAACAGCACAGTCATTGGGACAGCTCATAATGACACCTTTTCCTTCAAAAGTTTGCTTTATGAAATCACTTAAAGTATGTAACTAATCGGGACACTTCAGTAATGCAAACACTTTTCTCTTCTTTCATCACCGTCCTGTTCCGACTTGATGCATTTTGTAGCATGTATTTGAGACAGAGTTTTAAAGAATAAAGTGGAAGTTTTTTCACAGGCACATACTAACTGCAAGTTTGGTTCATAAAGATAACTGTGAGAAGACCGGGAAAATCCTTTTAGATAAGATTTGAGGTAGAGCAAGCACCTTTAACATAATTCAATGTAATGTCAGTAATATTGTAAACTAGTGTTTCATCATTTAATTTTGTAACATCTCCAGATAATGGTCACCGTTACTCTTCACATTACTTGTTACCAAAGGGAGATGTTGTATACTGAAATATATTCCTCACGTTATACTATGTTAATTGTACTGCATTCCTGATGGTGTTTTCATTTGACACATCACTTCCTGTTTCTTGTTCTAGATCTATGTTACAACTATATCACAAGTTACCAATAAATATTAAAAATACATTGACTCATCATTCTATGCAACACAACAAGCATCCCATTCCTGGACACCTTGATAGTCAAGAAACCAGACAGCTCCATCAAGTTACTGGTGTACCGCTAGAAAACCCACACTGACCAATATTTACATTTAACTTCACACCACCCTCTGCAGCACAAGTGACGTCAAGTTGGGAGTGATAAGAACTTTGTTTGATAGGAACAATGATACAGAAGAGGAAGACAGAAAGAGAGAAGAAGAGCACATTATTGACACACTTGAAAAATTTGGGTATCTACAGTGGTCTTTCAAGAAGGGCAAACAACAACAACAGAGCAACAAATTAGATAAGAAGGATAAGAACAGGAAAAAGAAGGAGACAGCCGTATTGCGTGGGCTTGTGATACTTCCGTATGTCAAAGAAGTTACTGAAGGGGTGTCTAGGATACTCAACAAACATAGGGTCGGCAGTGAAGCCTTTGCAGACAATAAGGAACCTTCTAGTTCACCCAAAGGACAAGCAACCCAAACTGGACTTTGTCAATGTAATGTGAAGTGGAATATAAGATACCATGCAAAGGCTGCAAGAAAGTGTACATAGGTGAGACTGGCAGGAAGTTTGGTGTGGTTGAAAGAACATGTAAAAGATGTTGAGCAGAACAAGAAAGTTTCTTTCAGTCGTCTTACAAGGAAAGAATTCCTGACAGAAATCAACAAAAGTGCAATAACAGACCATGTCAACAAAGACAATCATGAAATTGACTGGGAAGGAGCAGTGATCATAGACAGGGAAAGTGATTATAAGACTCGCATCATCAAGGAAGCAATCCACATACGGGTGAACAAAAATGTCATGAATCAGGATGAGGGGGGCCACCAATAGGCCAGTAAAAATGACATAGAATTGACCAAACTTAGACATTTTCAATAACAGCCAAATAGTCTGGGTTCAAATATAGGTCCTTCTTGTTCAGAATCTGAAAATTCCACCAATTCCATCCATAGCATTTTTTTCTATGGGTGATTTTAGATCATGATGCACCCCTCGTGGGTTGGTCATATATGAAAAAAGTCAACTTTGTCCTGAAGACTTCGTCTTTTTTCTAAATGTGCAGAATTGCATGCCCAAAATATTTCATAAAAGAACTCATACCCTAAAATTGCTCCTTCTTACATAAAATGTCAATCCCCCCCCTCCCCTTCCACACCACACACACACTTTGCTGTTTTATGGGAAAAAACTCAATGTTTTCGTAGAGGTTTCATCTTTTTTTTAATTGTAGAAAATGTAACAGTATGAGGACATTGTGCTTTGATTCCTAAACTAAACATAAAGACACTATTATTGTGAAACATAAACAGAGTGATCATATCATACTTCTTACTGAGGCAGCCTTACACCTGCTCATGCTTGACAAAGTGACCAATGACCTGAGAATGCTGAAATAGATGCAGATCAAAGTAACGAAGAAGACTCTTTAGATGAAAATAACAATACTGATGATTATGACGATGTCGCTACAAATGAAGAACAAAATGGTGAAGACGCAAATAAGATATGGTCTGAACTTAAAGTGGTTTATGAAGGACTTCTTGAAGAAAAGATTTCTGTTGATGACACCCTCAATAGTGACGCATTACAAAGACTGCATGCACAAGTACAGGAAACAAAATTGTTAAAGGCAGAATCTAGAACAAGAAAACTCTGGGTCCATTATGACAACATTTATTTTTGAAAAACCCACACATTTTATACCTTAGCAAAGATTTTCGACCTTGTCTGTCAGACAGTCTTTTTCAAGCTGACGTCACAGAAAAAGACTGTCTGACAGACAAGGTCCAAAATATTTGCTAAGGTATAAAATGTGTGGGTTTTTCAAAAATAAATGTTGTCATAGCACAAAAGAAACCCAATGAATCTATTACATTCATTAACTCTGGGTCCAGTTCATGAAAGTTGTGTCCATTGTTAGAATGTACATTAGAGCAGAAAAAACAGGAAATTGGCAACTACATCTAAAAACTACACAAGATATGTTACCCTTCTTTGCAGCAGCTGGACACAATAACTATGCAAAATGTTGTATTTGGAAGTTTGCCATACCATGTGCCAATGTCTACAAAAACCTTCTGAAGATGGACATCTTACAATAAGAAAAAACAAGTCTCTATTTTGGTCTGGAATTTGGTTTGATATGACTATAGAGCAGTGCTTGGTGCGGTCCGGAAAAACACCATGTGGGCTCATCAACATTACGCACAATGAATCTGCTAAAGTAAAATGGTTTTTAGCTACCCACATCTTAGCACAGTACAATGATGCGCTACGAACCCTCACAGGAATAACTTCCGGCCCTGGTCGGGACAACACAAGGATATATCGCCTGGAAACATCAGGAAAGACAGACAGGATATGATGAAACTTTTACAGACTTGAAAATTTACAACCCATTTCAAGATGAATGTCCTAACCAACTATAAAGTAATATTTCAACTCTCACAAGTGTACGACTCCATTATGACAATGGGAAGTCGCTCGGACTGACATGCGCAGTGTGAGATTCTGAGGATGGACATAGACATTTGTTCGAAAATGTAAATATTAGGGTAAATTCAGTGTTGTAACAAAAGAAACATGATCTACCACATATGATATTCGGTGTACTGCATCACAGCCATGCATCATGCAAACAGTACGAAAGTCCATTAGTAGGTGGCTCAGGATTGTAATGAGGACGTCATTGTTAGCAGCACGCTGTGGCACTGTTTTCATGACGTTTGGAGCATGACAGTACCATGATGAAAAGCAGCACGGCAAGCAGCAAGATCAGAGATTTTCAATCAATACCGATCAATAATCCCCCATGCCGCATGGCACGGGTTTGCGCGGCAGATGCCCACCTTTCCTTCAAAGTAGCAGATACCACACAAATATTTGCTCGCAGCATGGACGCGCACTAAACCAGGAACTTTTTTATACCATGTTGCCTGCAGCATGACACACGGTAGCGTGTGGTATTATGCGGTGCCCCCCAGCACACTTTTTCAGACTTTATCGTTTTTTCACCTTAAAATCACCATTACGAGCGCTGCCACGTCTTGGTCTAATGTGGGCGTAAAGGGCATTAGCACCCTCTGACATAGAGAAGGAACGATATTCAAGAGATCTTGGGATCAAAATTAGCTAAATTAGTTCCTAAAAATGTCCACAAAATATGGTCCCAATACCCACCCTATCTATATGGAGGCGGGCTGTTTCTGACCTGTCCTCCCTCCCACCCCGTCCTGTTCCTGACCTGCATTGACGATGGCACCCATTAGCATCAGTGCGCAGATCTCGATGAGCGTGCCAAAGCACTCGGCGTACATGAGGAGGACGGTGAGTAGCCACACAACACTGACCAGCCCGGTGACCAGGTCACCCACATCCGAGCACAGCGCCTGAAACAACGCCAAATGTGCTCATTGCTTTAAAACAATACATGTATATAGATATATGCGTAATCCACACATGTTTATCCTAATACTTTTTATTCATTGTGGGTACGAAGGACATTTTAAAATGAGCCCAAAAATCACACCACATAGTGACTAAACTTTGATTTTCTCTCTTGTTACAAATTACACCTTGTTGTATAGGTAATGATCGTATCTAATGATATAACATCATTTACATAACTGAATGTATGTTTGATTCATCATGGGTTTCTTTATTCATCATTTAAAGAATTTATTGGATACCAATAGAAACCAAAGTTAACCATTTTTTGGCGAGACTTTCGTTGTTATCGCAACAACTTCATCGGCCCGATGAAGTTGTTGCAATAACAACGAAAGTCTCGCCAAAAAATGGTTAACTTTGGTTTCTATTGGTATCCAATAAATTCTTTAAATCATTTACATAGTTTGAAATACACAGATCAGTTACATTTTTTGTCATGAAGCAATTAGTGAAAAGTTTTACAGCTTTGCCTGTTTACCATACATGTATTAAACTGAAAAAAAAAAAACATCGGAATAATCAAAAACACTACCCAATAACAAAATTCACATAATCATGTAGAAAAACCTTGCCTCAAAATTTTCATATCTGTTCAGTTGTTCATTTTACATGCATTCTAAGTTTGAAAACCACCAAGTTTCCAAAATCTCTTGTTAATTAATACAAAAGAGTTGATAATCCATAAAGAATTTCTTTTTAATCCCTAGTCAGGTTTTTCTCAGAAGGCATATAATTATCTTCCAGTACATCGACATTTGTGAACTTGATTTCACGTTTAAGGGAAGAGTCATTTTGACTTTCTTTTTAACACAGTTCGGTAACTAGTTCAGAGGGCAGATAATCCTAGTATAGTAAATCATTCAAATAACCCTCATCTATATTTTAAATAACCCTCATCATCACACCAGTATGCTTTGAAGTAACCCTTGTTAATTTTGATATTTTCAATGCTACAAGATCCGAGTTTTGAATTACATACTCAAATAAAACTAATCTAGATACTTGAAATACTAAATGTATCACCTTTTTGACAAATGTCTACAATAATCTACTTGTTTGGGATAGAAATAATAAGTATTTTACTTACGAATGGACAGGTGTTTGCACGGCCATATTGACGAGGTTTACTACAGTACTAGCTAAGATATACATGTACAATATAAAAGCTTATTGACAATCTTTCTTAAATTAGAAAGCAAACTTTAATTGGAAACATATATGCATAGTGACATACAAACAAAGTAAACACAAGGCTTTTGCTTCAGCTGCTGAAGCGACGCAAAAATAAGCTTTTCTGTGTAATCTGAAGCTTTTTTATAAGTTAAATACTCTTTGCTGAGCTTGGTTCACAAGCTTAGCACAATTTTGCATAAAAACAACCACAATGTTCTATCATTTCTAAGGATGTTTACCAATTCATAACACATCCCATTAAGTAAAGCTCACAAAACGTCAAGCATCGTTTATGGATTTGTAAAATGTAGTGAATAAAAAAATAACAAACCTGCATATAGTGAGAACAAGCTTTATTGGAATGTTTTGATGGACTGGAAGGTTCTGCTGATTTTGGTGAAATTGCGCTGAGCATAAGACAACTGTCAAATGAGCTGACACCATCTGACAGAGTTCCAAATGTGTAACGCCGGTTTCGAGTTGTGCCATCTACAGGCAATGTTGCCAGACAGTGCGGACGTTCTTGTATCAGTAGACGACCTAAACAAAGACGAATTCACACTACCTGAATTTGGGAAATTTATGCCATCTGTCATTATTTCTAAATGTATCTTAATCAGTAAAATAATTATAAGTAGCTTTATGAACCAACTTACATGTTAAGTAGATAGTTGGGATGCAATAAAATACAGTGACAATGAGACAGACAGGCAATACAATTGGCCAGTATAAAAGGCCAAGAACCAGACCACAAATACCAAACTTTTCTAAGGGAAGCATTAGATGTGCAAGGAAGAGGCGTGCACATTCTCGTGACCTGATTCCTCGCAAATCCTGAAAAATGTAAATATTCATAAAAATCAATGTCATATTAGATTTTATTATTCTGAATTTTATTCTGATAAAGTCTTTTTTCATTACTGAAATTTATAAAAATAAGATACTGTTTGGTGCGGAGATTGTATTGAATATATGTGTGCTTCCGTGGCCGAATGGCCGAATGAATAGGGAGTTGGACTTGTGACCAGAAGATCGTGGGTTCAATTCCTGGTCGGATCTAATGGTAAGTGCTGAGCAAACTTACCTCTAACAGGTTGCACAATGCTCCGTGGTACCTACATGTTAAATAGGTACAGGTCAGGCGAATGAACGCAAATGTGGGTGATAAGCACGTCTGCACAACAGCAGCAATGCTGTATGTAGCCAGCGCTGTATGCTCCCCAGGGAGTTGAGAAAGATAAAGTGTGACAAGGATGCCAATGACCTGGTATAGGTGTAAAGTCACTACAAAACGGCAATAGCTGCTCATTGCGACTATAAACAAGCACATTTACACATTTAATATATTTCTTGACTAGTAAACCTTGCATTTAAAGACAATGCAAACTATGTATTGCACTTACTGGTATGTTTTCAGAATGAAATCAATTGCTCACTTTTAGTTTTACTTTTAGGGCTGAGTCATAAAATTTAAAACGTGGGGGGGATTTGATTTAGGAAAAAAACTGGGGGGGGGTCATATGTTTAAATTTGAATGTTGTGGGGTGGGGGGGGGGTCAGAAGTTTGAAAACATATGTTGTGGGGGGCCAAAAGTTTGAATTGAAAAAAATTGGGAGGGTCAAATGTTCTGATTTAGACTTTTTAGGAGTGGGGGATAGCGGGTGAATTTAGAATCGTCCTACTGGCATCAAGTCTCCAGCACATTGGTGGGTATATTAAACATGGATGTCTGTGCAAAACAATTAAAGCTAGAGATACAAGTTGTAAGTCTGACTTGTGATAGTGGTACAAGCTGTCGGATTTTGTTATGTGTAAGAACCAGAAAATCACTAGGGTTTATAGAGGAAAATATCCTAAATAGATATGTGTATTTGATCTCCATAAAACTGGCAGTTGTTGCTAGACATATTAATTTGACTACTTTCGGAAATAATCCCAGAATTCTCCTTATGGCTGCTTAGATACAACCAGTACAGTATGTTGAAGAACAATGATGATTCTAATAATATTTTTAACATACTACTTACACTATAAATGTGACTATATTTCAAAGAACATTTCTATAATTTCCTGAGGTTGGCCCGGTGGGACCAAAACCTCTCGGTGCTCAGCCATCTAGTCCATCTGCGTTGATAATGTCCAAATTGTGAAGACTAACAGCATAGAATTGCTTTCATTGTCGCTTGCATTTTCACATGTTTGTGACTTATGAACAAAATAGATGTGGCCCTACATGTATGTATTATAAAAAACTAAAGTTTACCTTCATCAGCTGTTTGTAATTGAGAAACACGGACACATTGCTAACATATATACAAATTACAAAAATGATGTAATATTTTTTAAGAAACATCTGAAAGCCAGTCATCATTTTGTCGGAGAACATGTTATTCTGATGACACACATGCATTTTAATAAATATCATATGCCGGCATACTAATTTGCACATAACGTGTCATTTAGCATAAAGTAGGATTCATTAGTCATCACGGTGGCCGATAAATAGCAACGTTTTCTATACAGAAGATGCACCATTCACAGCCACTGGTGTGAGAAAATTGAATTCCGATATTTTGGAATACTAAGCAAGACTGCTGCTATTTAACTGAATGTATGTTTGATTCATCCTGCTGCTATTTAGGCTGGTCGAAATGTTTATATCACACGCACATTCCTAGAATATCGGAAAACATGATATAAAACAAAAGCAGAAAAACTTAATACCAAGGAATTGTACATTTGTACTAAGTAATAATACTGACCTGAAGAGCTGATAGAATGAGGCTGTCAAACTTGTCTGGGTTGCAGGCTCGCAGCACACCCAGCAGCACAAACGTCAGACCAAACACCACGTACAGCACAATGAGCGCATAGTGAGACGGCGACAGGTACTGGAGCACATTGTGACGCAGCAAGTCTTCTAAGCCAAGGCTAAAATCCACATTAAAGCATTTTGTGTGAGCAATTTTTCATTCATGGTGATTATCCATCTTCACCAATTTAGGGTTCTTCAGAACAGCCATTCTAAAACTGTGGCGGAGAATATACAGTGCTGCCCCTACTGGTGGGATTTTGTGTTAATCATTAATAATATTAACTGAATGTATGTTTAGATCATCCTGGATTTCTTTATTCATGATTCAAAGAATTTGATTGATACCAATAGTGTTAACACTACTGGTGTTCAAATTATTATAATTTTTGTATATTTTTTGTCTACTTAATAAAGGTGGTCATACCGTTCTGCAAACTCTTTTCTTTTAGTAATCTCCGGATCCTCTGTTTCATAGTAGATTACCAGCTGAAATGTTTGTAAAAACAGATCCTTTAATATTTTGTGCTGTTATCTTATTGATAAAACATGTTCAAAGGAAAGGTTTGATTTACTTTACCTATTCAATGGTACACTTGTTAACAAGTTGCATTTTATCATACTTTTGGCATAAAAACAACTACAAAATACCCAACAGTTAGCCTCAATGCACCAAAATTTAATAACTTTTGAAACTAACACAATGAAGCATTCTATCAGTTTTCATAGCAATGACTAGAATAGTTTTTTGTCAACTTTGGTAACAAGCAAAACAAAATAATATAATGTAGCATATACAAAATCTTCAAATAATGATAATTTTCTCAAATTAGGGTCAAAGTTGACCCAGAGGTCCGGGGTTCGATCCCCGCTCAGGCCAAGTAGTAAAACTCTGATGGAGCCTACTTGGTTCTGAATGTACTAAAAAAGTACCATGCATGTTAAAACTCAACTATAACCCTACTAAATTTCATATCAAAGCATGCGAATCTCCACAACAATACTTCACTAGATCTACTCAGTACTATAAAGGAGATACTTAACCATCATGGACATACGTTGGACGTAAGACATGACATCAGAGCTAGTAGTGGATATCAATACCTCATTGAAGCAAAGGTTTTTTAGCCTTGTGGATGTGGCGTAGTTGGTATGGCGTTGGCTCTGTTGGCTAGTCGCTAAGCGGCGCAGTTGACCCAGAGGTCCGGGGTTCGATCCCCGCCCAGGCCAAGTAGTAAAACTCTGATGGAGCCTACTTGGTTCTGAATGTACTAAAAAAAGTACCATGCATGTTAAAACTCAACTATAACCCTACTAAATTTCATATCAAAGCATGCGAATCTCCACAACAATACTTCACTAGATCTACTCAGTACTATAAAGGAGATACTTAACCATCATGGACATACATTGGACGTAAGACATGACATCAGAGCTAGTAGTGGATATCAATACGTCATTGAAGCAAAGGTTTTTTAGCCTTGTGGATGTGGCGTAGTTGGTATGGCGTTGGCTCTGTTGGCTAGTCGCTAAGCGGCGCAGTTGGACCTCTCGATCCCCGCCCAGGCCAAGTAGTAAAACTCTGATGGAGCCTACTTGGTTCTGAATGTACTAAAAAAAGTACCATGCATGTTAAAACTCAACTATAACCCTACTAAATTTCATATCAAAGCATGCGAATCTCCACAACAATACTTCACTAGATCTACTCAGTACTATAAAGGAGATACTTAACCATCATGGACATACATTGGACGTAAGACATGACATCAGAGCTAGTAGTGGATATCAATACGTCATTGAAGCAAAGGTTTTTTAGCCTTGTGGATGTGGCGTAGTTGGTATGGCGTTGGCTCTGTTGGCTAGTCGCTAAGCGGCGCAGTTGGACCTCTCGATCCCCGCCCAGGCCAAGTAGTAAAACTCTGATGGAGCCTACTTGGTTCTGAATGTACTAAAAAAAGTACCATGCATGTTAAAAACTCAACTATAACCCTACTAAATTTCATATCAAAGCATGCGAATCTCCACAACAATACTTCACTAGATCTACTTTACACGCTTGTTTGGCTGTTTTGGCGAAGTTCATAACGTACCCATGCTAAAACGACAGAAAGACGTGGTTCTTGTGATGTTTTAACACGGGTGCGTCATGTTCTCGCACGGGGGCATCATGTTGTTGCATGGGGACGTTATGAACAAAAACAGCCAAAATTTGACAAACATGAACCATTAGTATTACAAAATGTTCTAGGTGCTGCTCGTACCATAATAAAATAAAATACAAGTTTAAATAAAGTCAAAAGGGTACGAAATATTTATCAAATACAAATTTTTCGCTCCATCAGAGCTTCCTCAGGTATAAATATTTATACCTCAGGAAGCTCTTTCAGGTATAAATATTTATACCTGAGGAAGCTCTGATGGAGCGAAAATTTGTATTTAATAAATATTTCCTACCCTTTTGACTTTATTTAAACTTGTATTGTAAACATGAACCATGTAAAAACGGCTACTTTACACGCTGTTTGGCTGTTTTGATGAAGTTCATAATGTCCCCATGCCAAAACGACAGAAAGACATGATTCTTGTGAGGTACCGATAGATAGGTACCAGAAGATAGGTACCGAAAGATGGGTACCAATAGATAGGTGCCGTAATAGGTACCGGTAGATAGGTACCGGTGGATAGGTAGCGATAGATAGGTACCCAAAGATAGGTACTGATTGATAGGTACCGATAGATAGGTACCTGAAGATCCTGTAGATAGGTACCGGTGGATAGGTAGCGATAGATAGGTACCGATAGATGGGTACCGATAGATAGGTACTGATAGATGGGTACCGATAGATAGCTATTGATAGATAGGTGGCGATAGATAGGTACCGATAGATAGGTACCTATAGATAAGTACTGATAGATAGGTACCGATAGATAGGTACCGGTGGATAGGTAGCGATAAATAGGTACCGGAAGATAGGTACCTGTAAATAGGTACCAGTGGATAGGTAGCGATAGATGGGTACCCAAAGATAGTTACCGATAATTAGGTACCGATAGATAGGTACTGCTAGATAGGTACCGATAGATAGGTACCGGAAGATAGGTACCGGTAGATAGGTACCGATAGATAGGTATCGATGGATAGAGACTAATAGATAGGTACCGTAATAGGTACCAATAGATAGTTATCGATAGATAGGTGGCGATAGACAAGTAACGATAGATAGGTGGCGATAAATAGGTACCGATGGATAGGTGGCGAAAGATAGGTACCGATAGATAGGTAGCGATAGATACAGACAGATAGGTACCGATAGATAGGTACCCATAGATAGGTACCGGAAGTTAGGTACCGGTGTATGTGTAGCGATAGATAGGTACCCATAGATAGGTACCGATAGATGGGTACCGAAAGATAGGTACCGTAATAGGTACCGGAAGATAGGTACAGGTAGATACGTAACGGTGGATAGCTATCGATAGATAGGTACCCAAAGATAGGTACCTATAGATAGGTACTGATAGATAGGTACTGATGGATAGGTACCGATAGATAGGTACCGGAAGTTAGGTACCAAAAGATAGGTCCCGTAATAGGTACCGGTAGATAGGTACCGGGGGATAGGTAGCGATAGATAGGTACCCAAAGATAGGTACCGATTGATAGGTACCCATAGATAGGTAGCAAAAGATCCTAGATAGGTACCGGTGGATAGATAGCGATAGATAGGTAGCGATAGATAGGTACCGATAGATAGTTATCGATAGATAGGTGGCGATAGATAGGTACCGATAGATAGGTACCTATAGATAAGTACTGATAGATAGGTACTGATAGATAGGTACCGGTGGATAGGTAGCGATAAATAGGTACCCAAAGATAGTTACCGATAATTAGGTACCAATAGATAGGTACCGATAGATAGGTACCGGAAGATAGGTACCTGTAAATAGGTACCGGTGGATAGGTAGCTATAGATAGGTACCCAAAGATAGTTACCGATAATTAGGTACCGATAGATAGGCACTGATAGATAGGTACCGATAGATAGGTACCTATAGATAGGTACCGATATATAGTTACCGATAGATAGGTACCGATAGATAGGTACCGATAGATATGTACCGTAATAGGTACCGATAGATAGTTATCAATAGATAGGTGGCGAAAGATAGGTGGCGATAGATAGGTAGCGATAGATAGGTGCCGATAGATAGGTACCGATACAGAGGTAGCGATAGATAGGTGGCGATAGATAGGTGTCGAAAGAGAGTTGCCGATAGATAGGTGTCGATAGATAGTTGTCGATAGATAGGTGCCGATAGATAGGTACCGATAGATAGGTACCTATAGATAGGTGGCGATAGATAGGTACCGATAGATAGGTAGCGATAGATAGGTACCGGAAGATTGGTACCGGTAGATATGTACCGGTAGATAGGTAGCGATATATAGGTACTGATAGATAGGTACCGATAGATAGGTACCGGAAGATAGGTACCAGTAGATAGGTACCGATAGATAGGTACCGATGGATAGAGACTAATAGATAGGTACCGTAATAGGTGGCGATAGATAGGTACCGATAGATAGGTACCGGAAGATAGGTACCGGAAGATAGGTACCGGTGTATGCGCAGCTATAGATAGGTACCGATGGATAGGTACCGATAGATAGGTATCGATAGATAGGTAACGTTAGATGGGTACCGATAGATAGGTACCGGAAGATAGGTACCGGAAGATAGGTACCAGTAGATAGGTACCGATAGATAGGTACCGATGGATAGAGACTAATAGATAGGTACCGTATTAGGTACCGATAGATAGTTATCGATAGATAGGTGGCGATAGATAGGTACCGATAGATAGGTACCGGAAGATAGGTACCGGAAGATAGGTACCAGTAGATAGGTACCGATAGAATGGTACCGATGGATAGAGACTAATAGATAGGTACCGTATTAGGTACCGATAGATAGTTATCGATAGATAGGTGGCGATAGATAGGTACCGATAGATAGGTACCGGAAGATAGGTACCGGAAGATAGGTACCGGTGTATGCACAGCGATAGATAGGTACCGATAGATAGGTACCGGAAGATAGGTACCAGTAGATAGGTACCGATAGTTAGGTACCGATGGATAGAGACTAATAGATAGGTACCGTAATAGGTACCGATAGATAGTTATCGATAGATAGGTGGCGATAGATAGGTACCGATAGATAGGTACTGGAAGATAGGTACCGGAAGATAGGTACCGGTGTATGCGCAGCGATAGATAGGTACCGATAGATAGGTATCGATAGATAGGTAACGTTAGATGGGTACCGATAGATAGGTACCGGAAGATAGGTACCGGAAGATAGGTACCGGTGTATGCGTAGCGATAGATAGGTACCCATAGATAGGTACCGTAATAGGTACTGGAAGATAGGTACAGGTGGATAGGTATCTATAGATAGGTACCCAAAGATGGGTACCTATAGATGGGTACCAATAAATAGGTGCCGTAATAGGTACTGGTAGATAGGTACCGGTGGATAGGTAGCGATAGTACCCAAAGATAGGTACTGATTGATAGGTACCGATAAATAGGTACCAGTAGATCCTGTAGATAGGTACCGGTGGATAGGTAGCGATAGATAGGCACCGAGAGATAGGTACCGATAGATAGTTATCGATAGATAGGTGGCGATAGATAGGTACCGATAGATAGGTACCGGTGGATAGGTAGCGATAAATAGGTACCCAAAGATAGTTACCGATAATTAGATACGGATAGATAGGTACCGATAGATAGGTACCAGAAGATAGGTACCTGTAAATAGGTACCAGTGGATAGGTGGCGATAGATAGATACCCAAAGATAGTTACCGATAATTAGGTACCGATAGATAGGTACTGATAGATAGGTACCGATAGATAGGTACCGGAAGATAGGTACCGGTAGATAGGTACCGATAGATAGGTACCGATAGATAGGTGGCGATAAACAGGTACCGATAGATAGGTGGCAATAGATAGGTACCGATAGATAGGTGGCGATAGATAGGTACCGATAGATAGGTAGCGATAGATACAGACAGATAGGTACCGATAGATAGGTACTGATAGATAGGTACCGGAAGATAGGTACCGGAAGATAGGTACCGGTGTATGCGTAGCGATAGATAGGTACCCATAGATAGGTACCGATAGATAGGTAACGATAGATAGGTACCGATAAATGGTACTGAAAGATAGGTACCATAATAGGTACCAGAAGAAAGGTACAGGTAGATACGTAATGGTGGATAGGTATCGATAGATAGGTACCGAAAGATAGGTACTGATAGATAGGTACTGGAAGATAGGTACTGAAAGATGGGTACCAATAGATAGGTGCCGTAATAGGTACCGGTAGATAGGTACCTGTGGATAGGTAGCGATAGATGAGTACCAAAGATACCAGAAGATCGATACCGATAGATAGGTACCGATGGATAGGTAACGGTGGATAGGTAGCAATAGATAGGTACCGATAGATAGGTACCGTTAGATGGGTACCGATAGAAAGGTACTGATAGATGGGTACCGATAGATAGGTACCGATAGATAGTTATCGATAGATAGGTGGCGATATATAGGTACCGTTAGATAGGTACCTATAGATAAGTACTGATAGATAGGTACCAATAGATAGGTATCGTGGATAGGTAGCGATAAATAGGTACCCAAAGATAGTTACCGATAATTAGGATAGATAGGTACTGATAGATAGGTACCGATAGATAGGTACCGATAGATAGGTACCGATATATAGTTACCGATAGATAGGTACCGATAGATAGGTACCGATAGATATGTACCGTAATAGGTACCGATAGATAGTTACCGATAGATGGGTGGCGATAGATAGGTACCGATAGATAGATAGGTAGCGATAGATACATATAGATAGGTACCGATAGATAGGTACCGATAGATAGGTAGCGGAAGATAGGTACCGGAAGATAGGTACCGGTGTATGCGTAGCGATAGATAGGTACCCATAGATAGGTACCGATAGATAGGTACTCATAGATAGGTACCGATAGATGGGTACCGAAAGATAGGTACCGTAATAGGTACCGGAAGATAGGTACAGGTAGATAGGTAACGGTGGATAGGTATCGATAGATAGGTACCCAAAGATAGGTACCTATAGATAGGTACCGATAGATAGGTACCGATAGATAGGTACCGGAAGATAGGTACCGAAAGATGAGTACCAATAGATAGGTGCCGTAATAGGTACCGGTAGATAGGTACCGGTGGATAGCTAGCGATAGATAGGTACCCAAAGATAAGTACTGATTGATAGGTACCAGAAGATCCTGTAGATAGGTAGCGATAGATAGGTAGCGATAGATAGGTAGCGATAGATGGGTACCGATAGATAGGTATCGATAGATGGGTACCGATAGATAGGTACCGATAGATAGTTATCGATAGATAGGTGGCGATAGATAGGTAGCGATAGATAGGTACCTATAGATAACTACTGATAGATAGGAACCGATAGATAGGTACCGGTGGATAGGTAGCAATAAATAGGTACCCAAAGATAGTTACCGATAATTAGGTACCGATAGATAGGTACCGATAGATAGGTACCGGAAGATAGGTACCTGTAAATAGGTACCAGTGGTTAGGTAGCGATAGATAGGTACCCAAAGATAGTTACCGATAATTAGGTACCGATAGATAGGTACTGATATATAGGTACCGATAGATACCGATAGATAGTTACCAATAGATAGGTACCGATAGATAGGTATCGATAGATATGTACCGTAATAGGTACCGATAGATAGTTATCGATAGATAGATGGTGAAAGATAGGTGGCGATAGATAGGTAGCGATAGATAGGTGCCGATAGATAGGTACCGATACAGAGGTAGCGATAGATAGGTGGCGATAGATAGGTGTCAAAAGATAGGTGGCGATAGATAGTTGTCAATAGATAGGTGCCGATAGATAGGTAGCGATAGATAGGTACACATAGATAGGTAGCGATAGATAGGTAGCAATATATAGGTACTGATAGATAGGTTCCGATAGATAGGTACCGGAACATAGGTACCGGTAGATAGGTACCGATAGATAGGTACCGATGAATAGAGACTAATAGATAGGTACCGTAATAGGTACACATACATAGTTATCGATAGGTGGCGATAGACAGGTAATGATAGATAGGTGGCGATAGATAGGTACCGATAGATAGGTGGCGATAGATAGGTATCGATAGATAGGTACCGATAGATACAGATAGATAGGTACCGATAGATAGGTACCGATAGATGGGTACCGAAAGATAGGTACCGTAATAGGTACCAGAAGATAGGTACAGATAGATAGGTAACAGTGGATAGGTATTGCTAGATAGGTACCCAAAGATAGGTACCTATAGATAGGTACCGATAAATTGGTACTGATAGATAGGTAGTGATAGATAGGTACCCAAAGATAGGTACCGAAAGATGGGTACCAATAGATAGGTGCCGTAATAGGTACCGGTAGATATGTACCGGTAGATAGGTAGCGATAGATAGGTACAGATAGATAGGTACCAATATATAGGTAATGGAAGATAGGTACCGGAAGATAGGTACCGGTAGATAGGTAGATAGGTAGCGATAGATAGGTACCGATAGATACAGATCAAAAGATGGGTACCGTAATAGGTACCGATAGATAGTTATCGATAAATAAGTGGCAATAGATAGGTATCCATAGATAGGTGGCGACAGATAGGTACCGATAGATAGGTAGCGATAGATAGGTAGCGATAGATAGGTGGGGATAGATAGGGACCGATAGACAGGTACCAATAGACAAGTGGCGATACATAGGTAGCGATAGATAGGTAGCGATAGATACGTACCGATAGATAGGTACCGATAGATAGGTGGCGATAGATAGGTACCAATAGATGGGTAGCGATTGATAGATTCAGAAAGATTGGTACCGATAGATAGTTGCGGAAAGATAGGTACCGGAAGATAGGTACCTGTAAATAGGTACCGGTGGATAGGTAGCGATAGACAGGTACCCAAAGATAGGTACCGATAGATAGGTACCGATAGATAGGTACCTGTAAATAGGTACCGATAGATGGGTACCGATAGATAGGTACCTATAGATAGTTATCGATAGATAGGTGACGATAGATAGGTACCGATAGATAGGTACCTATAGATAGGTATCGATAGATAGGTACCAATAGATAGGTACTGTAATAGGTAGCGATAGATAGTTATTGATAGATAGGTGGCGAAAGATAGGTAGCGATAGATAGCGATAGATAGGCAGCGATGGATAGGTGCCGATAGATAGGTGCCGATATATAGGTACCGATACAGAGGTAGCGATAGATAGGTGGCGATAGATAGATGTCGAAAGATAGGTGCCGATAGATAGGTGTCGATAGATAGGTACCTATAGATAGGTACCAACTGATAGGTGGCGATAGATAGGTACCGATAGATGGGTAGCGATAGATAGGTACCGTAAGATTGGTACCGGTAGATATGTGCTGGTCGATAGGTAGCGATAGATAGGTAGCGATAGATAGGTACCGGAAGATAGGTACCGGAAGATAGGTACCGGTAGGATAGATAGGTAGCGATAGATAGGTACTGATAGATAGAGACCGATAGATAGGAAATATAATAGGTAACGATAAATAGTTATCGAGAGATAGGTGGCGATAGATACAGATAGATAGGTACCGATAGATAGGTACGATAGATAGGTACCGAATGATGGGTACCAAAAGATAGGTACCGTAATAGGTACCGGAAGATAGGTACCGGTAGATAGGTACCGGTGGATAGGTAGCGATAGATAGGTACCCGAAGATAGGTACCGATTGATACGTACCGATAGATAGGTACGGATAGATAGGTACCAGAATATAGATACCGGAAGATAGGTACCGGTGGATAGGTAGCTATAGATAGGTACCGTAATAGGTAACGATAAATAGTTATCGATAGATAGGTGGCGATAGACAGGTAACGATAGATTGGTGGCGATAGATAGGTAGCGATAGATAGATACAGATAGATAGGTACCGATAGATAGGTACTGATAGATAGGTACCGATAGATGGGTACCGACAGATAAGTACCGTAATAAGTACCGGAAGATAGGTACCGGTAGATAGGTACTGGTGGATAGGTAGCAATAGATAGGTACCGGAAGATAGGTACCGGGAAATACGTACCGGTGGATAGGTAGCTATAGATAGGTACCGATAGATAGGTACCGATAGATAGGTACCGATAGATAGGTACCGATAGATAGGTACCGATAGATAGGTACCGATAGATGATACCAATAGATAGGTACCGTAATAGGTACCGGTCGATAGGTACCGTTGGATAGGTAGCGATAGATAGGTACCCAAAGATAGGTACCGATAGATATGTATAGATAGATAGGTACCAATGGATAGGTACCGTAATAGGTACCGATAGATAGTTATCGATAGATAGGTGGCGATAGATAGGTGCCGATAGATAGGTACCGATAGATAGGTACCTATAGATAGGTACCTATAGATAGGTGGCGGTGAGCAGGTGGCGAGGTGGGGCTATACCTTACATGGATTGACGAATCCCCTTGCAGCGTAGCCTCCGGGATCAACAGCGGGGCCCAGGGGCACCGGACGCGGTGTCTTGAAATCCTGGTAGCTCGGATACCAGGGGGTACGGACCATCCTCGTGGGCGTTAATCAGTTGCCAGATTGCATTCATAGGTATTGAGCTTTTCAGTTCGAGGGGTGGTTCGTCTTACAGGGGTTGTCATACTGCAGGCTAATACGTGCTCTACATGGCACACCCGAACTCGTAGCCAGCAGCTTCATCTTTGTCATTATGTAAAAGATTTGTATGCTTGTTGACGTTTTAATCCAGCAGTAAGTCACGGGGAGAACATTTTCTTCCCCACATTTTTCTAACGGTGTTTGTATGGCGTTTTTTTCCATTTTTAGTGTAGCTACCTGGGGCGCTTAGTCGCATTGTTTAGCCAGGCGTTTCACACCAACTTAAAAACCAGGCGAACAGTGGGGGAGAGTCGTACTTAATGTTCTTTTTCAGGTGACCACGGAGGCGCGACTTCATAAACAGTTACATATTATTAGTTTGTTATTAACAACGGAACTTAACAAAGTCTGCCAAAAATCTTGTGCATTAAACTTTATTGCTCTATAAATGTAACATCATGAAATTTGACAATTATGATCATAAGATTTTTTACTCAAAAAGCATCAATGTAGAAAGCATCAACAATTAAGAGTGCATCTAAGAATGGTATAATTACTATTGTTGTGTCTTTACTACCAAATATTCATTAACCCAATATGTAAGATAAAGGTGGGGAAAATAATTGAAACAAAGTTATATGATATACACTTTGTATCCTAAATGTAGTAATATACCAAATTATTTATCAGCAGATACAATTTCTATCATACATTATTCTCAAACATAATTTTAATATAGCAATGTCCAAAAATACTTTTACAATCTACACTATCCCAAGTTCGCAATTCACCGTTCATGCATCCTCAGTTCAGCAAGTTACTGGAGAGTGTCCAAGATATAATCTACTGGAGCTTCATATCAAAGGGGTTGATGCCTGCATTGTTGTTGTTCTCGTCACCAGGCGCCAGCACATCCAGATTAATCGCAGGGTTGTCAAATCCTCGGCTGCTCCCTGAAGCTAGATTACACTTGTTTTGGTTTAGATACCTGATTTATCGGATTTTGGAGTGTGGTGTTGAGCAAACTTATTCCTAACCAATTGCGCACTATTCAATCATGGTACATTAAAAGTAGTATATTTAAGGTACATGCCCATAGTGAGTAAGAGCCAATGTGAATGATACACACATTTGAATTACACCTGCAATGAAGTGTATGCTCCGCATGAAGTTGAGAAATGTGAGATACATATTTGTAATATAAAGTCAATTGAGCGCACAAATAGTCAGTTATTTACAGTGTCACAAACCTCATGTACACTGGGCCTGTTAATTGGCTTCAAAAGTCCTAGAATTGTTCAATTTATACAAAATTCCTGATAGGAAAATAAATTAGATCAAAAAAGAAAAGAAAAAAATAAATAAAGGGAAATTAATTTATTGAAAATGATGCGTCCCAAGAATGCACTGTCTGATATCGCATTGTAGGTGTGTGTGTGGGAGGGGGCGGGGTCCCCAGGATGCATTGTAGTACAATAAGTCTAGATTTAAGCTTTTTGTGAATAACTGTATATATATTTTCTCCAAGTTTGCTTGTGAATTCAATTTTACCCTCACTGTTCTGCCAAGCAAGCCCCTACCACTGTATTGACATAGCTGAAGAGACATTTCCATTTAGAATGATACCATCATCCCAAGCAGCGGGCTGTAAAAAGGTTCCACTGACGAATCGATGTCTCTGTAACCCCCAAGTATTAGACATGAATAATGCCTTTGCAAAACACATTCGGGAGTCACATGTGAACCAGGATGCAAGATTCAAAATGAACATAATACAGTCATATAAGAAACCATTAGAAAGACAGACTCGGGAGGGGGTGGAAATCGCAAGATGCGGTGCAGACAAGATGCTCAATAGCAGACTGCACCATTACCAACCTGGTATCAGGCGAATGACATTCCAAAATTTGTTAGAGTAGATACAAGAGATTGTACGTTGCACTGTACTTTATGGTTGTATATATAAATTGTAGAACAAATTTGGGGTGCATTGTGTGGATAACTTAAAGGAGCTCTTACTATGTTTTGTTTTTAAACTTTATTGTATAGATGTTTCAATTGTAATGAATTTAATAATTTAACATTATAGTTTTAGTTTAAAGAAGATAGATTTATACAGAGTGTTAAATACAAAATAGAAATTTAATTATGTAAAATACTTGAGGGCATTTATGTAAATTTGACAGTTCTTGATATGTAAGTTCTTTAATTTAATTTCCTTGGTTGTTATTGAAAAGGAGACTAAGGATCTCGAAAACTAGTTTTATATATTATTATTATTGTTTTGAGGTGTTTTGAGTTTGGGAAATAAAGGCAGTGAGTAGAATAGTGTTGTGTATAAAATGAGACCTTATGCTGCATACCAGGTACATTGCTTTTACAGTCCTATGTAAACAGCGTAGACACAAACCCTTTTCTTAATCAGAAACTTTTCTCTCTTCAATATAGGCTAATAGTCATGCTCTTGAATTTTTCACAAGATGGGATCTCATGAGAGCCATCACACAAAATGCACATTTATGATTAATAATAATAAATTAATAATTAAATTTGTAGAACTTAGGTTAGGTTAGGCTTGAGTTTCTGCAGAAAATGCTTTAAAATTTGCTTTATTCAATGGTCTTTTATTTTATGGTGCCGTCGAATCAGATTGCAGGTTGTGAATGGGACCGCAAGCAATTCGTGCTTCATCAGCAATAAAGGTGCAAAAATCTGTAAAAAGTGGAAATTCACCTTCATAACTTTGGTCATTTTCATCATATAAATATCGATCAACCACTCTATTCCATCTGTCTATTACATGTTTAGGTAGTTTGTTTTAACAATCTTCATATTTTCTTCCACACTATCAAGACATCTGAGGTAGGACAGTGACTTCATCGTGCTATCGCACTGATTTAAAAAGTCAGATAGTCTTTTTAGTCCTTCGCAACCCTTTATAGGTGGCCATTGATTTAGTTTGGTTTTATATTATATTTATGCCCAAGATTAATTCTGTTCCCAGATCTGCCACTATGATATTTGCCTTCCTGGTGTGGTTATTGCAAGTGACCTTAAGGTTTAGTTTACCATGAGTCACCATTTCACTTCCAGTTACCCCTCGTAGACATGTGCTGCTTTATTTAATGTCAGAAACGGATGAACCAATGTCTCTTAGTTAGGTTTTATAAGCTTCAGCCAATTTATATTTGTCTCCGTATCTTCTAATTAGAGCATTTTTTGCCTTATCATAAGCCTCTTCTCCATCTTGTACGTGGTTACCTTTTATCAGCTCATTTGCCTGCTCCCTTGCATATTTGTCAATATAGTAAAGCCTTTGTGTGCTAGATCTTGTATTTTCTTCAATTAGACTTTCAAACGACTTTATCCATAGCGGAAAGTTCAACATATCTCCTTCAAATACATCAGGTTCTAATCTGGGCAGCGTCAGTTTCTGTATGATCTCAAAGTCTATACCTGGCACTGCTGGAGCTTGGCATACAGGTGTTGAAACTCTAAACGTTTCTGATGTCTTGTGAATTGTAGGAGATTGATTATTGCTTCTTGGCATCACTTGCACTTCATGATCTGATAAACAGGATATGGCTCTTAAGTCTGAAGATATTGAGACTGAGTGCCTTTCACTTCTGTCTGACAATCTACTGGAGAGTCTTCTAATACTTTCCTCGGTCTGAGCAATTTCTCTCTCAATATCATACTTCAAATTATTGCGGTCTTGAAACTTTGAAAAATCGAGGATTGTTCCACTTCTAGTCTGCATTTTGATTCATTGTTCTACAGGTTCTGGTGTTTTACTAACTTCATGGAGTTTTTACTGCCAAACTGGTTGAAGTTTTACTGGCTTCTTGAAGTTTCTATATACTACGAATTGGATGAAGTTTTAATGTTGCGGCTTTATTAACACTGAACTATAGTTCTGCTTGGGTTCAGCATTTATTCTATAACACCGAAAGCTTCTTTTTCAATAGTCGCCCACTTACGTTGTGTTGATGTAAGTTGATGCGACACATACTGAATTGGTCGTTCAATCCCCTCATCGTCTTCTTGACAAAGTATAGCACCCACCGCGTAATCGCACGCGTCAGTATATAAAATGTAGCTTTTTGACGTGTCGGGGTAGGCCATTATAGGCGACGTGACAAGTGCGCGTTTTAGAGACTGAAAAGACTCCTCCTGCTTATCCGCCCACCGCCATACAACGCCTTTACGAGTCAACTGGTGTAGAGGCTCAGCGATTTGCGCAAAATGGGGTACTAGTTGTCGGTAATAACCACACATTCCGAGAAAAGAACGGATTTCTGACACATCATTGGGAGACAATAAATTTGATATAGCTTCTGTTTTCTCAGGTTGAGCACTGATCCCCTCATTGGATACCACATAACCCAGGAGATTTAAAGCCGACTTTGCAAAATGACATTTTTTCTCTTTTAATGTTAACCTTGCTTCTCGAAAAGCATCAAATATCTGCTTTAAGTGCTGAGCGTGCTCTTCAGGAGATTTACTAAAAACAATTACATCATCTAAAAATACCATGACAAATTTGCCTATAAATTTACTGAGAATTTGATTCATAGCTCTCTGGAACACTGCCGGCGCACAAGTCAACCCGAATGGCATACGTAGCCATTCATACGTACCACAGTGGCATACAAAGGCAGTTTTGTGGATACTACCCTCCTCCACTAGCAACTGCCAATAGCCACTGGCCAAATCAAGGGTAGAAAAGATAGTTGAACCTTTTAGAGTATCAAAAATATCCTGTACTAATAGTAGAGGATAACGATCTTTAATGGTTATGTCATTTAAGGCTCTATAATCTACACAAATCCGTACAGACCCATCTGGCTTAGGAACAAGAGTGATTGGGCTAGCCCACTCACTCTGTGAAGGTCTAATAACCCCCAATTGTAACATTTTCTCAACTTCTTGTTCTACAACAAGTCTCTTAGCCAGAGGTGTTCTGTAAGGCCTTTTATGGACAACTTTACCGGGTTCTGAGCGAATTTCAATAGCTGGTAAATATGCAACAGGAAGCACGCCCTCTCTAAATAAATCCTGATATTCATTGACCACTTGTTTCACATTATCTAGACCACAATCTATTTCACTAATAATACTACTATCAAGACCAAATTGAAGTTGTGAACCTACTTTAAATTCATTGGTTCCCCAAACTAACGTTTTATCATCTAATTTGAAACCATATTGCAACAAGGTATTAAATACAATTATTATTTCATGAACCATTTTATCAACAACCAAAAATTCTACTAAACCTACTTTATAAACATCAAGTTCTATCTTACCCAGAATGTTCACCTTGTTTCCTGTCATTGAAACTACGTGGTCCTCACACTTTTGAAAGAAACATGGTCGTCCGCATTTTCTGAGAGCGCTCAGGGCCACATCCTGCCGAATCAGGGTACGAGCAGCTCCCGTATCCACGAGAGCCGTTGCACTAAAATTACTGTCCGTTTTAGTCACACGCACCCTGGGCCGACCCGATGTGGCGACTTCTAGTTTCCTGGAGCTTCAGAGGCTTGTCGCTGCTCGTCCGCCTCTCTTGCCTTCATTGCTTTCCACTTGAAACAGTCTTTCTTGTAGTGTCCTGGTTTCTTGCAGTGGAAACACAACCCGCGGGGCTTCCTCGGTGGAAACCCGGCCTGGTGCGCGGCACCAGGGCTTGAACTGGCACTGCCGACGACGGTCATCTTGGCCACGTCATCTTGGAGCTTCCTAACGGTGCTGGCCATGGCTGACAGCGTTTCCCTCACTGTTGGGTGGTCTGACAGAGGAGCAGCCTCTCTGACGTCCATCAGCTCCTCCTCACGAGTACCCTCCCTCTGGATACTCTGGCGACGACGCTGCCTCGCCCATTCATCGGATGCCACACGCATGGCGTCATCCAGCACCACCAGTTGAGGATCATGGCTGAAGACCCTGTCCTTGATCTTCCCGCTGATGAGAGCACCCATGTACCTGTCCGTTACCAATTCCTCGGTATTTCCATCTCGCGGTTGCGGATGCGCGACTCTGCTGCCTTGGTAAACCTGCGGTTGAAGCGAGGCACATCTTTTCGTTGTGTCTGCTTCGTCGCTCGCAGCTCTTCTTTTAACACGTTCGCCTCGTCCGGGCCAAGAAACGCTTGCTGGATGTGGCCACGTAACCCAGCATGAGTTACGACCACCGGAGGTACTGCTGCTGCCTGCCGTCTCTCAAAAGACTCCACCTCCTCAAGGAGATCTTCTAATGCCGTCCGCTGAACCAGCTTACGGAGATACCGGTCAACGTCTCTTCCTGCCGGCACCCGGAAGACGGCAGATCCCAACGCCGCCAGCCATTTTCGGACCTCTTGGAGGGATGATCCGTCACACGAGCCGACTTTCTCTTTTTGCTCGCTGACCCAAGTGTCAAGTGTCCTCTCCTCGAGTTTAGCAGCAGCTTGTTGTTGGTTTTGTCGCTGTTGCTGTTGAATGACAGCCAGCTGCTGCTGATGCTGGTCCAATATGGCTTGGACGTTAGGATCCATCACTGCAGTAAATGTATCCTCATGTCCTTATCATAATCCTTCATGGCCCCACGTTGGGCGCCAAATTGTAAAGGGTTGTGCCACTTTACATTGGCATAATACTTTGGTCCGTTGTTGGGCGCCACCCTCCTCTGATTTATGGCTCACAGGAGGGAGAAGCCGTTTTCTTGTAATTAATGAAACTTTACTGCATTTGTATCTTTTATTACATGCAAAATGTCAAAATACAACAATTCACATATAGACATCAATTTGGAACATCTAGAATTCGAATACCTCTAGAGCACACCAGCAGCTGTAAATATACAAATTGCACAAGCCTTTGTCAACAATATCTGACCACATTAGTTTCCTAGTTAAACTGGTAATATCAAGACTATTACCCTGCCACGACTCACATTGGCAGTTTATTAAAAGCTAATCAATGTTTTAAACACGCTTGTTCTATAATTAGTATATTTGCCGACAGCCAGTATGGTTTTCTCTGATTACAGCGACGCGCACCACAACATGATAATTTCTGGCATAACAATCTGAATGAAAACATAACATGCTCTACTTTAAATAGGCCATCTCTTTACAATATGATGTTCTTGCTATATACCAAGTTTCATTGCTGTATGTTGAGTCGTTTAGGAGGAGTAGCGGAGACAAGCTTTTACTACGGACTACGGATGGACGGACGGACGGACGGAGTGACCCGGTTCCTAGACCTGCTCTGCCGTTGGCGACGCAGGTAAAAAATCATGCAAAAGTGAAACTGGTCCTTTGGATTAAATTTGAATGGGTTTGACACCTTAAAGACTTTGAATTTGTGTCAAACGTCACCTTGCAATATCAATGGAAAAATGGCTCCATCTAGCATGATTCTTCAAAACGAAGGAAAATATTGAGGATTTTAGACCAACGTTTTCAGTATTTTAAACATGTCTAAATGATTTTTACAAAGACAATACATCCTGTTGGATATGTTGGCTGATAAATAAAGAACCCAGTACCCTCCCCATAAACATGTAGCTATTGTGTATCGGACTTCTCTACAGTGCGCATCAGGCTCAACTAAAGGCTCGCCTGATACTTCACAGCAGATTCGTCCGATACACTACAGCTATATGGGGAGGGTATCACTTTCTCTCTATACACAAATATACATCAATGATCAAAATAAGCTAATGTTTATGTCCTTTGATGTATCATTTATTTATTTTATAAACATAACAGAGAGTAAACTTATACATATTCTGGAACAGGATTAAAATATCTTTCTCTCAATGCTAGTTTGATTAATTGAATCTTAATTTAAGGCGTACATTTTATAAAATAGTCTGGTCTATTTGTCAACAAAGACACATGGCCTAAAGCCATATCGGGTCCAAACCCGGATATGGATTTTTGTATAGAAGCTTTTCTGGTCCCCCGCCCCCAAATGTTATTGACCCTGCCCCACTAGTAGTACTTTATGAACACTCCTGAAGCAGATCTATCAGATCTATTTTTACAAATAAATTATTCTGATGGCTCCCTATCCACTACCTTTATAAAATACGTCATCAATGTAAAGACTCTGAAAATTGATCAATATTCTAAAAAAAATTCTAATGTGTTTTTCACAAGTTTGCTTGTGGATACAATTATATTCTCTGTCTCACTGTCTGTCCGTCTGTCGGTCTGTCCGTCTGTCTGTCTGGCTGTCTCAAGTATGTAGGCTGGGGGCTACAGAGACAACAGTTTGTCCGTGTAGCCTTTTAACAGCCCGCTGCTTGGGATGATGGCATCATTCTGGTCTCACTACCTTGGGGTTGTGAGTTCGAGTCCCGTCTGGGCCACTTGATATAGTCAAATGGAAGATTTTCTTCAGATATGTCAATATAGTGGGTAGGAGCTTGCTTGCCATAGAAAAGACAGAGAGAGAAAATATAATCTAAAAAAATGACCCATTGACTGACAAGTTTCCTTGAAAAAAAGACACCCATGTGATTGGAAATTCAGGGGGAAAACAGCTTGCGTTAATTGGCCACACCAACATGAAGCGCTTGTGGTTGATATTGCATGCACTTCTTTATACTGTTCTGTTATCTTAGCCACTACATGTCACTGAACCTCTTAACTTGTGCCACGCATCACATTTTATTAATTCAAATTTATAAATTGAATAAATATTAATAAATAAAACAAAAACATAAACAAAAACATTTTACGGTGAAAAGTGTTGGAGCATCGTACATACCACCATTTTCGAACTGTTCATACGGTACTTGGTGTCGCTGTCGGTAGAGGACAGCAAGGATGACGGCAGTGGCTGCGGCGGCCGCCAAACAGGTGATGACCACGCCTGCTATGGCACCAGGAGACAGGCCCGTAGAGGGTGGCACTGCAAGGGATTGGGTCATCTTTGATACCTACTATTATACCAGCCGCAGCTAAGGCTGGGCAAAGGCATCTATGATTTTGACTGTCCGGATGTCTCCTACTATTGCCTTGATTTTTGGTTGCCATTTTTTTCTCTCACTCTTTGTGTTAATGCAGTCAGGTAGAATACTGGGTAATTTAATCAGGGAAACTCAGTTGGGTCATAATTATGACAAAAGCAGTTCCGATACTGCCACCAATAATTCTCTTTTAATGCATTTATTTCCACATATTATACCCGAAACAATTGCAAACTAATGTAAATAAGAACGTTTATTTTTCTGACATTAGTGGCCCGTACCAAACAAAAAAATGACAGATTTGCGTCGCATCAACAGCAAGAGTTAAATTCCTCCTACGCAGTGTTGCTTGCTATCAAATAACCCTGTCAGTGTAATTGAATTGCTTCAGTAGCTGAAGCGAAAGCCTTGTGATCACTTCGTTTCTGTGTGTGTGTGTGTGTGTGTGTGTGTGTGTGTGCGTGCGTGCGTGCGTGCGTGCGTGTGTAATGTATGTATGTATGTATGTACGTACGTACGTACATACGTACGTACGTATCTATGAATGTATCTATGTATGTATCTATGTATGTATCTATGTATGTATCTATGTATGTATCTATGTATGTCTCCGGACAAGCTAGAGTATACGTACATGGTGCAGTTATTTTTGCTCTTAATCCTGTTTTTGAGTGAAGAGGGTCCGTCCTTCACCTTGAGTCCGTCCTTGTAAGGTTAGGCAGGTCAAGGCACGGCACGGCACGGCGCGGCCTTGAAGGCTCGAGGCTGAGAAACCGACCAATCGGGTTAGGTTAGGCAGGTTTAGGCCCGTCCCCCCACGTGCATCACGACCAATAAAACGTTAGTTTTCTATAGAAAGATACGCGCAAACCAAACTTTCTGCTCCCAAGGTCGATCTATTAAAACGCCGTTAATCGTTTAGACGAGGTCGTCGAACTACGTCACGTCAATTTTAAACCCATTAATCAACTCTCGGTGCATTGACCGTCCTTCAGACGTCAATCAAACCAGTTTAAGCAGGTTTAGGCCCGTCCCCCCACGTGCATCACGACCAATAAAACGTTAGCTTTCCTCGGCAAGATACGTGCCTATCTTTCTGCTCCCAAACCCATTTTCATTAAAATGTCATCAATCGTTTATGTAACCTCGGCTAAAGTACGTCACGTCAAATTTTAAACCCATTAATCAACCCTCGATGCAATGACCGTCCTTCAAATGGTTATCAAACGACAATAAAAATTCTCCCATTCATGTAAAATACGTGTGCAGCATTTAGCGCCGTGGTTAATCAATTTAAAACCCATTAATCAACCGGTGTAAAATGCCAGGTGAATTTAGAAAGGATAAAACCTACCATTCTTATAAAAGACACTTCTCGTATTTTTAGCTCCAACTTTTTAGACCTCAAGGTTGTTCAATTTAAAAACCGTGAATTGACCAGAGTAAAAAAAAGGTGTCTCAAGGAATTGTGCCAGGACAAAGACCGCTTCAGATTGTGCGCTATTGATAATATTGTATCACGCATTAAGCGATATTTAAAGACTATTACTTTATATAGAAGTTCTAATACTGTTTTTTTTATTCCGTCCTGATATTTGATATCAGAGCTGTGAAAACGCGTTCATCTATTTTTTTATTAAACATCATTCCCGAAAATTCTAATTAGTGAATAAAGCCGAATATTGTGCATGTATTTTTATTGCAAACCTCGCTCTATACACATCTATTTTTTTGTTCGTTTTATGTAGTAGCTTTCCGTAACTATCCCTCCCCAAGATCACACTTAATTGAGTTTAAAAAACCCGTTAGTGTCAGAAATTGCTGTGACGAATCGAATAGAAAATAATAGATGTCAACCTTAATATATTGTCATTGTTTTAAGAATGCGAACGTGTAATTGCGTGTATACACGGTTGGATTACACTTAATAGCATCAAAAAGACATTAGTGTGACACCTGCAGATTGCTGCTAAAATTACTCTGTTGGAGGTGGTTTAAACTAACAACCTCTCTATACATGTAAGACGATATTTCATCACTGTAAAATGAATATTATTACTTCATTTGCCTAAAGTTTATTTTGTTTAGTCGAAATTACGTCGACGTGTTTTAATGACAATAGTTGGTAAGGTGTTGCTTAGGTAGATAAAATTAAATGGAGTTGCACGCAGTTTTCAATGACAATTCATGTATAATTCAGCGGGTTTATATATAATATTTGACATTGATATTGTTATTGTTATTCGAACTGTCTGTTCTTAAAAATAATTTCAAATCATTCGTTAACGTTGGTAGAGTAATATTATCAGATATTGGATTATTGTATGGAAGTGCGTAACTTCCATCACTCAAATATTTATTTATTTATTGATTCACACTCTCGGTTGACAAGACTATCATTCTCATTAACCACAATTTCTTCAATCGAAATTAATAATATATGTATTCGTTTCTAAAAAAATCGGTCTCTTATACTACAAATATCGTATTAATACACCGTTTTTAGAACTCTGTTTTATTTTTTAAAAAAAACAATGTAAAATGTTTACATTCTAAAACAACTAATACGAAGTGGATATTCCGTCACTGAAATTACGGTAGTTATAATTTCAGTTTAAAAAAAATATTTCATGACGAGCTCCCGTCGTTTCAAAAGTTGAATAACACAATAATAAAACTGCGTCCATGTGAATTTGTGATTACAACTAATAACTAATAACTAATCATGTTTATATGTAAGTATGAAATGCAGAAATAGTAGACATTATATTATTTCGAGGAAGCGTGCTTGTGTAGCAACATTTCACTCGCACAAATATTGAATGAAATATCAAAACCCAACTTGTGGAAATGTATCGACAAATATTTTGTCGTCCTCAAATCTATATAAATATTGAACATAAATCAACACTTATTTTACACATACACGAATCACTGCATCACTTTAGCGTTAATATTTATTATTTTCAAACCATTATTACTTTCACGCTTTTACGATCAATTGATATGAAAGCAATTCGTGAAGTATGTTGTGATTATAGCCTGATCTGAAAATAAAAATACTCTTTCATAACAGTTACACTTACTTCTTATTAATTATCGTGTTAAGACGACAAATTAAAAGCTGTCTAGTCGTAATAAAAATAATCCAACTAATTACAGATTTTGAAGACAGAAGCGCGATAGAATAAAACAGAATAGAATATTAATCGTTAACTCAAATTTCGAGATAATGACGATAAACTGTAATGTCGTTCGACTGTCAATAATATGGATCAGCTTTCATAATGTGAGTGATGACGTAAGCAAAAATATTGAAACTGAATAATTAAGTAATAAGTATATTTGTCACGTGATGATGGAAAATAGCGGGATCTTGAAAACGGTTTAATATGGCAGCGTGTTTTCTTTTTAGAACTTGTTCCATGGTCTGCTTGAGAATGGAAGACATTCACTGTCTAAAAGAGTGTGCGATTACTGGTATAGATGTGTATATATACGGCGAAGTTAATCAGGTCGCGTGGCAAGATGTATCACCGTGTGTAAGGGCTTTTCATGTAAGTCGGCATCAAAGTTTGACTATTATAGGTTATATATTGAAGACGAATAAATTTACGTCGTCTATATTGCATCATTATATGTCAATCGTATCTTAAATTGTTTTCAGTTTTCAAATACTAATGATTGTCCTTACACAACTACAGAAGTGAGATGTGCTAGACCGTCTTATATTGATAGGCCTACAACTACAGATTCATTCTTGTTCGATTTTGGGTCAACACAATCAGTAGTAGTAGTAGTTGATATGAAAATGATATATGGCGCTATATTTGTCAGTTTCCTGGTGGTGGTGATTTTGATGTAAGTATTAATTCGACAATTGGAATTAATTTTCGATTTTCTTTTAAAATGATTTTATTCAGTAACAATATTCACAATTTGAATTATATTTCTACAATTTGTGAATATTATGTGTATATCAAAATTATTATTCAATATAACCTCGGTAGTGATATATTTAAGTGATACAGCCATCTCGACAAAAGCTTACGTCAGCGTGAATTTGACAGTTTGTGAACATATATAAGTTGTGTATAGCCTTTATCACCACGTTTGCTTTCAAGATTTAAAATGGCCGCCAAAATATCGATAAACATGCCCATAACGCAACGCAATGACAGGGCAATGATCAGACAGATCTGCAATGTGAAGCCGGAGAATGTCGCCACCACCAGTTCAAGTGAGCTTTTGAAGCTTCTCGGCCTTGAGGACCTTGACCTCATTCTGTAGGAGAGAAGACTTCGTTGGTATGGCCACGTGGTACGGTCAAGCGGAGCAATCAAGACAGCATGGGACATGCAAGTGGCTGGTATACGTGGAACCGGTAGACCCAAGACTTCATGGAAGCAGGTGACTGAGAGGGATATGAGGGACTGGGGACTCTCAAAAACCGATCCTCATGAGAAAACCACATGGAGATCCGGTGTACGAACAGCCATGCGTGCAGCTAGCCAGCTACCTGGAAGGGGGTCCACTGAAGTGGACGTTACCCCAGCACCTGCACGTTAATCAAAACACTGATGATGATGATGATGATGATGATGATGATGATGATGATGATGATGATGATGATGATGATGATGATGATGATGATGATGATGATGATGATGATGATGATGATGATGATGATGATGATGATGATGATGATGATGATGATGATGATGATGATGATGATGATGATGATGATGATGATGATGATGATGATGATGATGATGATGATGATGATGATGATGATGATGATAACTCTGTTAATATTGGTTTTTGAACCATTATGAGTATTATTCATGGATAGGAAACCAAGTATAAGGATTCAGAAAAAGTTGTTACATTTGACCTTGAGATCATTTCAAGGTCGAATTGATCAAAATTACCCTCATTCCACTAGTCATACAAGTTTAAGATTTACTAATTTTAAACCTTGTTCAAAGGAACATTCAAACAACCAGATCAAAACTGATACTAAAATGCCTTATCTTCATTTGGTTTCTGTGCAAGTTACATATATTCCCACGTTATGAATTTTCATTGCACTGGTTAATGCGAATGTGAATAATTTGATGCTTGGTATTCTCCAAGATACTGACGGTGGCAGTTTTTGCCATTGAGTTGCTAACAACTTTGATGTAAATGAGGATACAAAAACTGGACATGATAGGACTCATTTAATGGGAATTTTTGCATGGCAGTCTGATGGGTCAGCAAAGTTGTGCAAGCCAATATCAAAGGTGAAAGTACATGCTTCTCAGTTCTTAATAGCGAATGGGAATTTTGGTGAAATTATTTTGCAATAGAGACCAAGGGCTCAACCAGCATCCTATGTAGACGTGAGTATTAGATTGACACCAAAAATAGGGACCTCTGTTGATATAAACTTTAAGCATCTTGATATGCTGCCTGTGGTCCATATCAAACCTCTTATGATATGTCGCTATCCACCAAATTGGCATGGCATTATGTCTAAAGATGTTAATAGTAAATCAAAAATTCTCAAATGTACAACTGTGATAATACAAGTCAAATTAAAATTCAATTATTATACAAGCCCATGATTCGCCTCAATTCATGTAAAATAAATGCAGTGTATAGGTGTTGGTGTAGGTCTAGGTCTAGTTATTTAATCTACAGGGCACCACAGAGGAGTATAATGCTGATGTGAGTGACTGGTTAGTTAGCCAGTGATGTACTGATGCAAGCCGGTTCTTGAAATCTGCTAAGGAGCCAACCTCTGTTACTGAGGCAGGTTAAATGTTCCACTCTAGGATGGTGCAAGTGAAAAACCAGTTGCAGTACTGTGTGGTAGAGCTTCGTTGGTGTTGTAGCTTCATACTGTGAGCAGCTTGTGTGCATGTGTTACAAAAGGTAATATTGATGTCTTCTCGGCAAATGCCCACATGACCCTGCAATGCCTTAAAACATGAGAGTCAGCCAGGCATTCCTTCTTCTGTTCTCAAGGCGCTCAAGTTCAAGGTTGTTTAGCATGTTATTAATGCTAGCACAAGAGTCATAATTGCCGTCATCCATTGGCCAGCCCTTCTTTAAATTGCCTCCAATATACATGTAGTCTTCTCCTTTTGGAGGTATGGATCCCAAATATAGCCACAATATTCTAGGCTAGATTGTATTAGGGAAATATAGACTGTCTTTTTTAGTCTCCGTGGGCAACCTTGCAGGTTCCACCTAAGGAAACCAAGACAACTGTTAGCCTTCTTGGTTATAGTATTGACATGATCACCCCAGGTCAATGTCCCTGAAATCTTTACTCCCAATATTGTTTGTATAGCACACGTGCTTTGTACATTCTTCTCAAATAAGTGAAGCTGGATTGTGCTGTGCAACTGTTACATTTGACCAACCTATCTTTTTAAATGAAAGTAAAACATGATAGTGAAGAGGTTGTCAGGGTTGATGGATTTCACCAGTTATGGTCTTTCATCAGTGCTGGATGTAAACGTTAAGAGGAATGTTGTCTTGAAGAACTTTGGGAAAGGTATATCCAAGGGGATCACTTTGAAAGATGATAGATGGAAAGGCAAGAACATTAGAGCGTGTTTATTAACAGATCCTGCATTGCATTTGTGGTGGCTTACCAATAGCATAGAAGACAATGACTCAATGAATGATGAGAATGAGAAATGTCTGTCAGTGAAGATATTTAGAGTTAGATGATGAGAAGGAAATTGATGATAGTACCTCAACTTTCTATCTCTGGAACAAATCAATATGGCCACTAAAATTCAAAATGGCCGCCATTCAACTTGTTAAAGGATGAATTTCTAATGATTTTGTTTAAGTGTATATATTTGCATTATCAAACTTATCATGGCGCAGGTTAGCATTTATAATGTTGTGTTTATGCATATCAGATATATTCTAATATATAATAGAAATGCCTCATTGATATTTATAGCCAACTATTGAGCAAAATGAGCAGTTGCAGTTTAGATAAAAAACTGCTCTAACGATGTTTAACACTCCTATGTGTAAATGATGTTTGTAATTCAGAATTAGTATCAATATGAGTGGTTCATTTTACTTTTGATAATAGAAGATGGTCAGCAAGGTTGTAATTCAACTCTGATTTTATGATTTTGCGTCAAGAGAACAAATAAAACCTGCCAAGCACCTCATCATGCAATATGCCATCAAGTCCACAACAGGCTCCGTTGAAATGATCAGAATGATTGGGGATGATGTTTCATATACTCCACTTGAAGAGCTGGAGACATCCTTATGCATTCAGAAGCTGCAGATTCAAAAGGATGAGCATATAGCATTACTTGAGCACATCCATCCACATGTTCCTACTACATTGGCCTTCGGTAATATTTACCGAACTGAAGAGACCCTGAGTGGAGCTGGCACATCACACTGTGTCAATGGCATTGCTGTGCAAGCAAGTGTTTATGGTGACCATCAGCCAAGAGAGCCCACTCAAGCACTATGAAGAAAAGGATCACTGGAAGTGAGCATACATCAATTGCCAGCATATAATGCTGGTGGACGAGTAGAACCGCCAGCCTGACCCTATGTAACACTTGATGTTAAAGAATTCGCGGCATAACCAAAAAATGAAGAACTTTGTTCGGATTTTGACTAGACTATGTTTGGCACATGTTGCAGGATGGCCTGCCACACATAACATCCAAATTTCCTCTGACACCTTGCCATATCCCACCATCAATGCAACCAACAACTGAAATATCCACCCTCCATGAGATACTTGTTTGTTCACAGAAGATTAAGGAAAATCTTGAACTGAATAGTATTGTGCTGGTGTATGATGAGGCTATCTATGCAAAGACCACAGAAATATTGTGGAACCACAGCAAACTTGATGCAATTATACCCTAACTTTGAGCTTTTTATACAATGTGTACTCAAATGGCAATCATAGGGAAGCACTTTGGAGATGCTGGTCTTCAGGATCTATGTATTGAGTCAGGTCTCATTGCAGGAGTATCCATTGCAGGAGTCTCGTGGTCGAAATTATAACCGGAAGCCATCATTTTGCATGAACTTCTCTATGAAACACTAATACGTCTCATGTGGAAACAATTCCCAACATTGCTGGAAATTTATGATTGTGATAAACGTGAGCATTTACAGAGTTGGATTACTACCATAACAGTTATGTCTGGAGATCTCTGAAAAATCATTCAAAGACCTCATGAAATCTGCTTCTTTTTATGCAACAAATGAAGCTTTTTTTAAATTCAACGAGTTTCTGTGCAAGGAAGATAGCCAATTGTCTTACTTCTGGATGAGCTGCTTTTGAAATGGTTGAGATCCTCCTGGATATGGTGAGAGTATCATGAGAAGGTAATTGGGAGCTACATTTAGCATTCATTCAGTTCATGATCCCATGGTGCTTAAGCTACGATAATGTC
>CM032668.1:43401846-43444138 GCA_019095985.1 Streblospio benedicti | reverse complement strand
CGTTCAGTTACGTATTGCTATAACTGGTTGTAAATCTCAGTAAGTACATTTTTCAAATAAATGCGCATCTTCAAAGTTTGTGCGTTGAATCAGTTCTGCTTCCTCCATGTACCACAACATTGTACCGACATTGTCTATGAGTAAATTATCAAGCGAGGATTTGGAAGCTGTTGTTGCAAGGAAGTCAGCCTGTTCCTTCTCCTGCAGGAAAGAGATGGTTGATGGAGAGTGCAGATGATAATGAGCAGCTTGTAATTGGTTGGTCAGATGTGGCAACTGCTCCAGATGCCATCCTTCAATTTCTGGCATCCAAGTGCAGTCGATCTTGTAATGAGCAAACATGTCCATGTATTCCAAACGTATTATGTTGTACAGAACTTTGTAAAACATGTGACAAAAAGAGCACAAGACGATTCTCTACTGAAATTGTCAGAAGATACCACAAGTGATGATGAAGCGAAGGAGGATTGGGCATGAGCATGTAAAGAAAACAGATATTGTACACAGACAAAGTAATCAAGTTCTTGGTTATTGAAATATTACATTGTAACATGTCTTTAATTGCATGATCAAATTATGCTATCAAATATACAATTATACAGTAATGATATCTCTGCAAAGTTGCATCATTCTATTCAATTGTTTGTATTTTTTAAAACTATTATTGCAATGTTCTCTAAAAACAATTTGAGAATATGTATTCTTGATTCGAAGTCATTTCCACTTACCTGATATGACCCAACATAACAACGAGTCCACACTCTCAAATTGAGGATTAATTCATGCCTTTATATTCTTATTTAATGCATAGATAATAATTCAAGATGATTCATCTAAGAGCAATTTGTAAATTTCATGTGGGCATATTTAATATTTCCTAACATCGGTATCATATACATATATCTGATAAAAGACTAAAAACATGTGTTTTTTTCATGTCGTTTGTTTCTAGGAATAAACCCTTAATGGTATATGTTTCAAGTTCCTTCATATAAATTAAATCTAAGATATATATTTATTTCATCATTTATGCTAATATACAACAAAATATATTTTATCATATAACTATATATATAGTTTATTAACATTATGTTGTAGTTTATCTGTTACCAAGTTTTTGGCGGCCATTTTGGATTTTGGTGGCCATCTTGAAATTGTTTCATATGTGATGAAAGCTGATGTGCAATGGAGCATTAATCCAAAATGATAGAAAATTTGATTTATCATTTAGTGTAGATTCCATCCTCTGTCAAGTATTTTTGATAGTGTCAGGGTACTTCTAGATTCTGTGGGGGCCATTATGAAAATTGCTGATTTTTCATGAAAAGCTACTCATCTGCGATGTGTATCGTATCTGGTTTTTCATTGGACCACATAAGGTATTGAAATATGCCAATAAGAATTTGCCCCTAAAAATGGTACCGACATCTGCCCCAGCTCCCAAATTATATGAAAATGATGTATTACACATAAATGAGAGTTGAATGGTTGAAAATCTATTTTTCACATATTTAGGTGACAGCCATAATGGATTTTTGCCTACAAAAAATTTCCCTTGGAGATGCCGCGCCGGCAACATCGCTAAATATTTTCCATAGACCCCCAACAACATGAAACACTAAAAAAATCTTACACTTCTCACAAATGCAAAGTTCACTATGGGAAGGATAGAGGTGGCAAACGGGTTATATGGGGTAGTCATAACAAGTGTTTACTTCATTTCAACTTTCTCCAGTTATGTGATTTTGGTATTAAGATAAAGATATTGTGGCCTGCATTCACAAGCAAACATGTATTTCATGTCTATGTATAAGTTTTTGGGGATTCTCTCTCTAATGATCTACATAGTAGACAGGAGAGATATGTTACAGTGTACAAGTCGAATAGTATCCCCTAACCGATAAGAACTGTTATTTTTTGGCATTTTTCAGATGGTAATTAATACCGCTATAGAAAGAAATGCTCAACGATGCTGGGGAGGCACCCACCCAAATCTTAAAGTAGACATACTAAGGAACATGAAAATGCAAAAAAACTTTGTACATACCCAATTTCACATTCACCTTCAAATTTGGGGTTGGAGTCTTAACTATATAGCATGTACAGATTCTCACCATATGCAAGAAACTAATGACAATTTTCTGATCAAAATACTCAATAGATTAAGAAGCGTTATACAGTTTATGGTGGCCAGCCCTCACATTTATATTATCATTAGCCATTGCTCCCTTTAAAAAATCCTATGTCTGACCCCAGAGCTAGCTACAGTACTTGGGGTCTTATAGTATTGCCTAAATAAACTTTTCATTTAAAAATGTGGGGCCCACCCCATTACCCTCCAACGAGTTGATCCAACCAATCCCCCATCACAGACTATATTTGCTTCATATGCCACAGAGTTTCTATTTAAAATAGATTTTCTTATATGGATTAAATCTGGATTTCCTCACATTGCTCCATTATTTCTTTTAAAAAGCTCATATCATTATAGCTACTAGGACGTCAAAAGACAAAAAGGAATTATGTGTTGAGTGGTTGTGGGGTATTTAGTTTTGTTCTGTCGCATACAATGTATATACAAGTGAGGGTCGGAAATTCATATTTCAGGCATTCTTTGAATCGGTGGTGGTAGGGGGGGGGGGGTGTCATATGTTTGATTTGCGAACTCGTGGGGGGGGGGGTGGTGGTCATGTGTTAATTTTGCGAAACTGACCTGTGAGGGAGGGGGGGGGGTCGTATTTCAAATCTGTGAACCCATTGAGGTGTCAGAAGTTCATAATGCCGCCATCTAAAAAACCTCTGAACCCCCCACGTCTTAAATAATGACTCAGCCCTAAGTAAAGTTACTATATTTTGTTAGTTGTGAATTAAAATTCATTTTGTATCTATCATTGTATAACACACTGGACAGTTTTAATAGCAGAGGCTGCTAATGAAAGTTTCCTGGGGCTTCAACATTGCCTAAGTTAATACAAAAAATACCATAGTCTCATTCAACCAGACTCTGTATTGCAATGCTTGGCTTGGTTGATCGAGGCTACAATTACCGGTACCTTGCCAAACAAGCACAATGCACACGTGAATTCCTGTACGCCAAACACTGCTTTTACATTGTTAAGAAATACGATAACGTTCTCTTGTTTACATCAATACATCACACGTGTGTTTGTTGTCACTGCTAAACAGGAAATGGAAACAATGGCTTTCTTGAGAATAGTCTTAACCAGTCCCAACTGAGGTTTGGGTATTATTCCACCCCATCAGGCACTATCAAGTGCATTTGTTTGTGAACCGCATGTGCTGCATTCCGAATGGTCAATACGGATTTGTGTGTGGTACTCTGATCACAAGGAACAAAATTATGTAAATTATGTATGATAACCGTTGAACAATTTCTGTAATCCTTACTCCCTCTAGCTGACAGCCTGATATAAATATATGTAAATGGATAAACTGTTGTGCCTAAAGTTTGCAGATGTGAAGTCTTGCAGTACATCTTTATTCCACATGTGAACATTACGAAACCCCCGCATCCTAGCACTCTTGACTTTTGCAATCTATAAGTTTGTGGCCTTTTAATGTAATAAAGGCTTGTTTCTTTGCTATAGTGTTTATCCTGTCATCAAGTTCTAAATTTATTGCAATTTCTTTATCTTCGTTGTTAATGCTGCTTTCTGTAGCTGGTGTTGTTTTTTTGTAGTCTTTGGTGATATTTGAGATCAATAACTTTTCATATTGTTTTGGTTCTATTTTGTAAAAATTAGCAGTCTTATCAGCTGCAATCAATAGTTTATCACATTCTTTGATGTTTTTTACGTCTCGTACCTCGTACCTCGTACCTCATACCTCGTAAGTAAATCTAAATCTATATATTGATCAGTTTCTTTGTACTTGATAACATAGTACAGTTGTTCTTTTGCAGTATTTCCAGTTTGGAAGGGAGTGTCCATGAAGAGGGCTCGACCGTAGAGGGAGCTATATATCATGAAGAAATTAAGTCAATTTAGTTCATTTTGTTTACTTTAAGTTTCATACTGATGCAAGCATCAGCAATCTTCAGAACAAAATGGCAGTTACAGAATTCCAGGAACTTGGTGACAAATATTCAGTACCAGAAAATTATTGATTAATATATAGAGTAGTTTACGTAAACCTAATATTACAGTGCAACTAAGAAATACTTTTTGTTGGAATTACTAAATGGCTAATTACTCGAGTTTCATGCATTGCAATCGTCAGAACAAGAATGAATATACAGCTATAGGATTGCCAGAAACAATAGTCAGTACACAAATATTACAGCAAGTATGGTTTAGGAACAATGGGGGATTACATACATAGTGCTAAAGGTTATTTTATAGTCAGCTGATTGGTGGTGGTATGAAGTTACAGAGGAGATGTTTTTTCCTGTGTCTGCATTCACTTGGTAATTCGTTTCTTGTATTGAGTGTGGCCAGGTGTGGTTTACATATGATAAAATATTTTTCTCTCAAACACAGTTTACATGATTTGGTAGATGTTGTGTATGGATCTGCCTTTGCTAACACTTTCCAATTTATGGTGTGTGGTATGTTTTGGTCTTTCAATGTCCAAATATATTGGCTAAGTGCGGTGCTGTTTTTTTTTTTTTTGTCTCTGAAGGAGCTTTTGTGGTTATTATATCTGGTTTTAAAAAGGTTTTCTGTTATGCCTACATATTGTTCTGTTTTGTTATTGTCCTGTCTCTTAACTGTTGCTTGGTATACTATTCCGTTTACGAGGCAGTTGCCATTCAATGGGCATGTGTTTTTATTTCTGCAGTTGCAGTTATTGATACTGTTGTTGCTGTTGCTTGTGTTCTTTTTTCTAATTATTGCTTTATTATTAAGCCCGCGCATTTTTGTTTTGTTTTGTGTCTTGTGTTTGATATTTCACCAAGTTATTTTGCGTTTTTGAAGGGGCTTCTTGATTTAACTATTGTTTTTGTTTTGTGTCTTGTGTTTGATATTTCAATGTATATTTATAGCCGCTTCTTTGAATATATTCTTATATATATATAGGGTGTCGCTTCTTTGAATAATTTTTCATCTGATGATATTATATATGAGTCTATTGTTATATACTATCTATATATATATTATATATATATATATATATATATATATATATATATTACTTTGTTCACTTCTTTCACTATAGAAGGTTTCATTCGATTGTGCTTTATATAAGCGTCAGTCGTTAACCAAAGCCATTCCTCATCAAACTATAGCCCATCTCCTAATATACCAATACAAATAAATTAGTCACCAGAAAATACACACTTTCACTTTTTCCAGTCATTTTTCTTACATTTTGCGTCAAATTCGCGATCTAGTGAAAACAGTACCGAACGATTTACGTACGCTTGCAAAGACTTATCATATGAAACCCGTTCCATTCCATGACGTCATCTATTAGAGACTAGCCTACACTTCCAAGAACTGAGCGCACAACACGTGGTTTGTGGAAAAATAAACATAGTACCCGCCATGTTGGCAGTAACCTTGGATATTAAATAAAAAGATAGGGTGGAAAACATAGAATATTTATTCGATAAAATGATGAATGACAAATGAGAGGTAAAGTTTTTATTTCAATATTTCTTCTATAGTGAAAGAATTGTGAACGGCCAGTATGATATCTGCAAACCTCCACAAAGACCGCCTCTATTTAGACTACTTGAAGCCAACTACCAGGTGGTCTTGTATTTGAACTCACCTGTCGCCTCCTGTGTGGGAGTCAATGTTGAAGCCGGGCTGGATGCTGAAAGTAGAGTACGCTTTAAGAAAGGGTTAAATATTACCAAGGAGATGGAAAGAGATCACAGTAAGAATGGTAAGGATCCCTATCTGAGAAACTGTAAATTGGGCGGTCTTCCCAACAGAAAGGTAAGGCAATGAATGAAGCGCCCTCTTTTAAAGGCCCCTTTAAAGTTAATTCCGCCCGATTGAGAGGAAAAAGATTACTTAGCTTTGCCAAAATTGAGACCAAACTTGAAAGGTAAATTGAAATTGAGTCTTTTGTAGAGCACAAAACTGAGTGATCCCCACCTCTACTGCATTGGTGCCTCCCCTCGCAATCACGCTAATATTTAAGTCTTCACTTCTGATTGTTGCAGCAACTCAATTGTAAACAGTATTTTTTGGTCAATATATACAATTTACAAACAGAGGATTGACAGTGCAGCTCCACAAAGATGGAAAATGAAAATTATACATGTTCATAAAAGGGGTGGTAATTTTTTGTCTTCCCCCACCCTCCATCCTGCCTTTGCTTCCACATCCCGGTAAGCAAGATCCAATTTACATCTTTTTTTGCCCTTTTCTACATCCCACTATTTTTTCATTTCTCATATGCCTCAAACTGGAAATCTCATAACCCACTGTTCTTTTCTTTTTTCCACATCCCACAATTTTAAATCCTTTCGCCAAATATCTCTCTGATGCAAGATCCAACATCACTCATCAGCCTTTTCTGCACATCCCACGTATCTTTGATCTACCTTTGCTCCCACCCACTTTTTGTCATACTCACTTTACTGGTACTACCCCACTACTTTTGGTACTACCAAACATAAATGGCCAGTTGTTCCTGGCAATGGTTGTATTAATCTGTGTACATACTTGGCATGAGTGCACGTGTGGTGGTTGCTGACTGGTAGCTGGTGGTGGGCACAGCTGTATTGATGGTCGTTGTGCCGGGGTCGTCTGGGGTCTCGAATGCGGCGCTTATACCCATCATAGCTGAGAAGCTGTAGGCGTTGACCTCATACCTTGACTCTGCGGAGTCAGTCTTCTCTAGTACCACATTCTGCCCAACATACAGACCTGAAAATTTGATGGTGGAATCTGTTATGTTTACCCCTTTATTGGCGATAAATCGATAACTTTAGCTGATTTTGGACTTGATACTATAGTAGCAATATTTTCTACTTAACACAAAAAATAATAATTTCTTAGGATTTATATTTGGAACGTTAGAACGAAGCCCAAGATATTATTATTTCGTTGGTGGGTATGTACTTATTCCTTAGTGTGTGGACAATACATACATTACACTTTGGAAATTAGAAATATCCTATAAATAAGTAATATATACAGATTTCTTAGGAACTATTTATTATCTTCATATTCAGTGTAAAAATATGGTTGATAATAAAGCTTTCATTCACAAAAATCCTATTATGCCCCGCCCATTTTTTACTACGGCCCATGATCCCACCAATTACAATGCACAAGGGACGTGTTGTCCACGTGAGCAGGCTACAGCTAACATGGTTAAAGTCATGTACACCACTGTTGATGTTGACCTGGGCACGCCAGGCACGTATAATCCTGCAAACTATTGCAGTACGTGGAGGAAAATTTAATCCCCGCATATCAATATTGAGTTGAACATGCCTCCACATCTTTTTTATTTCTTAATGTATCTGGTCAAATAAAATATCATTGGAAAGGTCTTGAGACGCTCTTTGCGAAACTGTTTTCAAATATCTTTTTGATCAAATTGGTTGGTTTTGAGTTATGAGCAAAAACAATAATCGCGTAAGTACAAACGTAAATGAGAACTACTCGAGTGTGACGCCCGGTCAATCTTGCTGCGATATCAAAATGCTGGGCTTAATATGACATTGATTGACAGATGCATGAATGCACACAATGATCCGTCAGTTTATAATACTACAGTAAACCTCAAGTACTGTTTGTATGCATTGTTTAGGCAACACGGCCAGCAGATTGTAGTTTCGTTTATTTGAATATTGAGATGACTGTTACTTTGCAAGCTTCTTCTTCTTCTTTTAAGTAATCCTAGCACTCAATAATGAGTATGATTAGGATGAGGTTGCGTTGCACGACGAGTGCAAGGTACAGTTATTGATGAGATTTTAGTCTATTTATAAAAGTGTCAAGTGTTGGGCTGGTGACTATGTTATCAGTAAGTGAATTCCAATCAACTATGGTCCTAGGGAAAAATGAATATTTGTAAATGTCAGTGTTAACTCTGAGTTGGTCAAGTCTCACTGAATTTGTTGAACTTGTCCTGGATGTAGACCTGTTCACATTAACATTTGCTGGAATGGCCACCAGACCATTCATGACTTTAAACATCATTGTCAGTCTCTGCTGCCTCCGTCTCTCACATGATACATGATACTAAGTACATGATAAGTATTGGCACTATTGTGATTGTGGATATACTATTAGATTAAAGGATACTTGCATCCACACAGATGTTTATTATGTCATATGATGTAAATGGAAAAACCTGAGATCATGGCCTAATGCACACAGACGAAAAATGGATGCGGGGCTTAATAAAATTGAGTACCGAGTAAACTGGTTACTGATTATTGCTGGTGTAAACAAAGTTGAGTCGGTCGCGGACCCAGCATGACCAGATATGGTGACTGGGCCGCGCTCTGTGCTGATTCGCAACGCCACTAGCCCGAAGCTAGGACGCGCGATGGACGGCTGACTCCTGGACGATGTTGGTTCCCTTACTACTCCTCGTTGTGTTAACTGGTACCCCACGTACAGGCCACCGTCCAGCGTACTGGGCGAGTGCCTGGTGACTAACAAGCCGGGTTTCACGACAGGCCCCTACACGGAGAGGACTTCGCACCGGTGCTGACACGCAACGATCAGGGCGTCCCCTTTACGAAGCCACGCGGTCCCAGGCGCTGTGAGGAGGGGGGGTCGCCATCGGCTAGCCCCATCAGATAAGTAAAGAGGGCCTATCCCCGAAGGAATAGGTTACCAGCCCTACATGCTATCCGACTAGCGTCTACAAGGAAACTGAGCCCTAATGGCTGAATCTCAGTACTATAGTGTACTGAGTCCCTAATCCTACAGTGGGCTTAAGAAGGAACAACAACAAGGTGTGTGTAACAAAGGGGATAATATTACCTAGTCCAGTGCAACTTACATAACCTTCTTTATACTCTGCGAGGTTGCTGCAACCTCGCGCACTGGAGACCTACTAAAGAACTGGTTTCGTTACACAGGTTGCTGATTATATAAAATACCACAGGAATATCATGGTTTTTGTCATAAATAGAGACTATTAGTGAAGTATGATGAAAGGAATCTCCATACACATTCATAGGATTAACTACACCCAGATTTTGCATGAATGGTGACAGCAATGAGAAAGCAAATTTTCTGATTTCCCTGCATGACATTTAGTCTTCAGTAAACTGTGATTGGAGATTTGGCCTATATATAACATATTTGGTCACGTAAAATACCATTGGAAAGGTCTTGAGACGCTCTTTTCAAAACTGTTTTCAAGTAATTTTTTGGTTAAATAGTTTTTGAGCTCTGAGTAAAAACGATATTCACGTAGAAGTCTAATAATACAAGGAGTCATTGCATTTTCTCAACCATGTATTCACCTTACAATATAACAAGGATTAACTATCAACATGCTGACATTGATTGGCAGATATACAGATCCACCACTTTCTTACAGCTACAGTAAACCTAACTGCGAATAGCACTGTTTTTAATACTTTATTGAGACAACACGGTCGTAGGCTTTATTGCAGATTGTAGTTTCATATACAGTCGGACCCGTTTTACTGGAGCTCGTATAAGTCGACCACCCGCCTAAGTAGAACACATTTTAATTTCCCTTCAAACTTAATTACTATTGATTGCTACTAAAAATAACCCACTTATTTCGACCCTTTCAACTCAAGAAACCTGTGTTATTCGAGCCAAATCTCACTTCCCTTCGAGGCATTAACCCAGTTATCTCGACCAAATGAGAATTTAGCGTCGAAATATTCGTAGTTTACTTTACACGCAACAAGGCCAACAAGCTTAACCGGCGCACATGCACATGCCGCACATGCCGACCAAACAATAGATCAAAGAACGCTGCCTTACTATGATTTGCGGGTGGTCAACTTCTCTGATTAATTCTTTGATATTTACTAATCACAGGAGTTGAAAGGATTATGGCCTAATCAATAGAAAATGTTGTGTTAGTTACCACAACAAGGTAAGAACTTACTAACACTTAAAAAAGGTAAGTTGCTTGTCCGACAACATAGTGAGAACAATGGGAACCCTATAAATACTGTACTGCACTAGTGAAAAAGCAAATCCGACCCCCACAGTGTTAATATCTAATCAACAACAGCAGGATACTGCACTGAATTGTAAGTTATATTCTGAAGAAGACAGAGGTTGAAAACGTTTAAGACAATTATTTTGCATATTTTGATGTTTTAGTATATCGTTTGGAAAAAAAGCATACATTTGAGGGAAATAAAAACAAATAACATGATGCACTGAAGAGTATTACATGAAAACTACTCTAGTATGACGCTAAGGAAATGATAAACCCCGTACAGTAGTACAATATTGATAGCCAAATCATTGGTGTATTTCTCCCAAAAAGGGCACAATACAATATATGGATATGCTGACATTGATTGACAGATGCACACAATGATTGACACTTTACTATACTCTACAGTAAACCAAACTGTGAATAGTACTGTTTGTATGCTTTTTTGAAATAACATGGACGTACGATTCATTGCAGATTGTAGCTTCATTTATTTGAATATCTAGATGACTGTTACTTTGCAAGCAAAGTGATGCTACTTAGTACATGTTAAGTATTGCCACAGTTGTGAATGTTTTTTTTTATATGGATTAAAGCTGTAAAATGTGGACAAAACTCAAGCTGATTTCCCTGCAGACGTGAACTTATTGATGGCTGCTTCAACGGCAACAATATACTAAAATATTAAACGTGATGCTATGTCTGTAGTTTAATGTCTCTAATGTGGTGATCAGTCAAATTGTTAGTGTTAATATATTTGCAGATCAAAATATTCATACTTTTAATACACAATTTTGATTCGGTGAATAATTTGCGTGTTAATCATTTGTATTGAAAATGTATGAATTGGAATTGCTTTTTTAATTTGGAGAAATTTGAGGTAACATAAATATCATATAATGTTCAATTGCCTCATAGTGTTTTTAACTATATCCATATGTTATAATCATTCTCAACTTGTTTCAATAAAGTTGCAGTCTTGACATGTCTTGTGATTTCAGCACTAATCCCCTCCAAATTTCCTAGTCTTTCCAAAGACCTTATATCTAATATTTTTTATTTCTATTATTACATAAACCACTCGTGTCAACGAGCAAGTACAATTGTGACGGCCTCTAGCTCTAATAGATATAAGGTCTTTTACAGAACCCTAGGAATTCCACTGATACTAAATATGCAGCCTCAAACATCCTGCCCTGTTATAGCCTTAAAACCAGAGTAATCACTAGCAACAGCTGCAGAAGCAGCAGAACATCTATGCATGGGTGATCAGGTAAGAGTCAGCCAAGATATTAAGTATGCAATCCTGATGTGTTTCTCAGTTACTTATACATGTATGACTTAGTTTCTTTTTACCAAAATGGATACACCTCCAAATAATAGTCCCCCAAAAGTTAACTACAGTACACCAATAAAAACAAATAAGGATGTCAGATTTCAACCTCCTACCTACTATAAGTGCTTGTTGTATGGCAAAGAAAACTTAAAATCATTTGATAAAGTAAAACTATTTGAAAATGTTCATATCCAATCTTTTGCAAGTTATGTCTAATTGCTTCATTATCCATGATCAGATAACAATAGAGTATCAAATTAACAAAATATTACAAAACAGAACTTCATCAAACATTACCCAATATAAATAAACAGTACCACATGCTAAAACTTCCCGTTACCAACTGGGGCTGCCTTATTTGTGAATAAATGAACCAGAACCACAGTACAAATAAACAGTACCACGTGCTTAAACGGGAAAATACCCAACTACAGCTGGACTGCTGTTTCTAAAATAGAAGCCATGTGCTTTTAGTAAATGACGTCACTTTAGCAAAACTCTTTGCAAAATTGACGTCATACAGAGGCTTTTAGAATAGGCCTTCATGTCAGATCATTTAAAGGCCTTGAGATAGGCTAAAATTTCCAAGCTCTCATTTTAAACTTTGGGCCTAAAATAGAAGATGTGTGGAAGTCTTTATTTTAGTGTGGAGGCTTTATTTTTCTAATCCTGTTGAATTAAGACCTCCTGTCTATTGACAGCTGGTCCATTCTGACCAATACAGACTTTTAAACGCAAAAGAAGCATACATTAAATTTATCTAAAGCCCCATTTTAATATTGCAGCAAGATTATACCGGGCGTCACACTCGAGTAGTTTTTGTCTACTGATACTGGTTCACGCTGGATTACAGGTGCGATTTGAGTGATACTTAAGTATTACACATACATTGGTTGACAGCGGGATTATAGTGACTATGGAAATTTCCAGATTTTTGCATGTACTTTGCTAATACTTATAGAGGGTTAAAAGCAGATGTTTTTTAACTATTCTGGATCGTTTTTTCAAGAGCTTTAAAATGACATATTGTACACCTCTGTAGGTAGTCTTTCAAAAGACCTTATATCTAATAGTTTTTATTTCTATTATTACATGAACTCTTAGTGTCAACCATATATTAAATGCAAAGATAAAGAGCAAGTGCAATTGTGACAGCCTCTAGCTCTAATAGATATAAGGTCTTTTACAAAACCCTAGGAATTCCACTGATATTAAATATGCAGCCTCAAACATCCTGCCCTGTTATAGCCTTTAAAACCAGAGTGTTCACTAGCAACAGCTGCAGAAGCAGCAGAACATGTATGCATGGGTGATCAGGTAAGGGTCAGCCAAGACACTGCAGCACCATGCATGGGTGATCAGGTAAGGGTCAGCCAAGATATTAAATATGTAATCTTGATGTGTTTCTCAGTTACTTGTACATGTATGACTTTGTTTTTACCAAAATGGATACACCTCCAAATAATAGTCCCCAAAAAGTTAACTACAGTACACCAATAAAAACAAATAAGGATGTCAGACTTCAACCTCTTACCACTAGTCTGTAGATGTAGATGTGCAAATGTTTGAAGAACAATAAAAAAAATACAAATATTTACCGGTTGGAGCAACTAAAAGACAATCCTTTCCTTGCAATACATTTTCCAATATTTCTTTCTGATGTTGTCTTACAGCTTCATATCCAATCTTTTGCAAGCTATGTCTAATTGCTTCATTATCCATGATCAGATAACAATAGAATATCAAATAAACAAACTATTACAAAACAGAACGTCATCAAACATTCCCCAATATAAATAAACAGTACCACATGCTAAAGCTTCTGTTACTAACTGGGGCTGGCTTATGTGTGAATTAATGAACCAGAAACATATTACAAATAAACAGTACCACATGCTTAAACGGGAAAATACCCAACACAGCTGGACTGCTGCTTCTAAAATAGAAGCCATGTGCTTTTAGTAAATGACGTCAATTTAGCAAAACACTTTGCAACATTGACGTAATACAGAGGCTTTTAGAATAGGCCTTAAGGGTACTGTGAACTCTTTAAGGGAAAAATATTCTATTTTCAGCTTTTTAATATTTATTATATTGTAAACTATGAAGAACAACATGTTTTGAAATGAACCTTTTATCTTCAATAGTTTTCCCATTACAACCCATTTCGTGAAGACCAACCCGGAGTGAAAAACAATGACTCATTCTTTGCAGGCTTATAAGGTTATATCTGCTAAAAATTCAATTTTTACATTTTCATTGTTTTGTATGCTATAAATGATAAAGAAAATCATCTTTTCAAAATGAACCTTTTATCATCAATAGTTTTTCTTATATGATACATTTTATAGACATCAACTACTATCAATTTATATTGATTGGCCATGTTTAAAGCCCATTTTCTCCAAACTAAGTTTGCATAGTGGATTAATTTTTCTTTTTATATTTCTCTCTAACCGTGAAATCAAATTTTCACAAACGTGTATATATTTGAAGATATATGCATTCTGAAGAAAACCTTACTAGGGATTTTGATTTTTTTATTTCGTTGATGAATTATGAACGTTTTTGTATTGATATGCAAGAAAATTCGGAAAATAAGTGGTTTTAAAACTTAAAATGCATGTAAAATGATAAAGGGGAAAAATATAAAAAATTTGAGGCAAGGTTTTCTACATAAATATACAAATTTTGTAACTGAAGTGATTTTGGTCATTTTGATGTTTTACTATCAGTTGTATGCTTCACAGGCAAAGTTGTAAATTTTTCACTAATTGCTTTATAAAAAAAATGTTAATCAATCTATACATTTCAAAACATGTTGTGTCATTAGATTAGATAATTATCTACAAAATAAGGTGTAATTTGTAAGAATTGAAGCAATAATGAGTGAGAAAATCAAAGTTTAATAAAATCGTAAGAAAAGAGTTCACAGTCCCCTTAATGTCAGACCATTTAAAGGCCTTGAGATAGGCTACTCTGTAGGTTGAGTATTCAGAAATAGTTTTAAAAATTCTGTAAATAAATGCAACTGGTAACTACATGTACCTAGGAAAGTCTATCACGTGAGCACTTGGAGCTGATTGGCTGGAAATATTGAAAATGTAAAAAGAGTCCGTTGGTTGTAGTAAAAAAGGCGGGGCTATAGTACTTAGGTGTGAATGAAAGCTTAATTATTCAACATATTACCATGCAAAGACTAGGCAGGTAGACAAAGCACCACCATTTTAAGTAGCTTTTTTGCTGTGGTTAAATAGTTTCTGAGAAAACTGCCTATCTGTATTATTTACAGGATATTATTGTTGATAAATATACCACAATATTAATGGCCAATCTCTAAGCTTTAAGGACATACCCACCAACAAAATAATAATATGTTGGGCTTCATTGTAACATTATCATAAGATCCTTAAGTAATTATGATGATGATGATGATGGTTCTGATGGCAATTAAAACCTTGAACAAAAATAAAGTTTTTGGTGTATGGCAAATTTCATCTTTGATTCCTGTTTGCAGGTTTTTAAATACTATGATTACCAAATGCATAGTAAAGAAACATTTTTTGAAAACATGTTCTTTTACATGACATACTGTCCATTCTTGTTTGAATGCAAGGGTAGTTGAATTTATTGATTGAATGTGTAAATAACATCTATAATAAATTTAGCATACTGTTTATATTATTTTATCATCACATTTACCAGTGGCAACAAGAAATCTAAATACGGTAATATCAAGTCAAGACACCAAATTCAATACAACATATTACTTGGCAACCTTTTGTCTTTTATTAACAAATGTATTACTAGTTTTGTATAAAATTAGTTTTAATGAGTAGAATGCTAATTAAAACCATTTCAGTTACATGTAAAATGTTATAATGAAAATGCGATCAGCTTTATTGGTAAGAAAGAGTAAAAACATTGTTTTCCACAATACGGTATCTCAATTTTTACATGTCATTGTTTTATATGACCTTTTGACCTCTGGCTCCCCTAATATATTACTAATGTGAATGGAAATATCTGCAATGTATAGACAGTTTTATTATCAACATGTAGACATATAGTATGCAAAATTCCAATGAAAACTTTTGAATATACAGTGATTTAAGTTCCCCCCACCCGAAAGTAAGGTCCAACGTAGCAAATGAGAACTTCAATATCATCGGTCTGTATTTGATATAAAGCTACTAATTTCAGATTGCTATCATGCAAAAATATAACCCTCAGATATGTATGTTTAATAAAATTGGTGTGAAATTTTGCCACCTTTACTAGTACCGATCTGCTAAAAGTAGGCCTGTACCTGACGGACTAACATAAGAATCTCGATCACATCGTAAACTGCCCATAGTTTGAGCACTAGGTCAACCCATACCAAGTCAATTAATTTCTAATATATCTATGTAGGTCCGTTGTGTAGTTTATTTTTAAAATATCAAACCCAATTAACATATTATAGTATATAGCTAAAGAGTAAGTGATAACGTAAAAGCTGCTAATCTTAAAAGATATAAGCTGCTAGTGACTAAGAATAGACAGTGATAATCATAAGTCATGGATGGAGTATATGTATTAATGTCTATTTCATAGGCTAAAATCAACTAAAATCCATTGTAATACAATGTACCGATTTAGTATTTTCGTTGCATCTATTTTGATTTCATACTGCTGAAACGAATTTTACAATAGTTGAAAGCATTAGGTCGGCTTCTCTGAAAATATGAATCTGTCTACATAGCTGTATCAATTTACATGTACCTGTGCCTAGCTGTATTCTGTGATGCTGCCATGAGATCCAGAAAGATCTGTACTCTGAACCACTCAGTATGTTTGGGGTGTTAACTGTTTCTGTCCATGATGGATCCTGGAAATACAGGATAATGTATTCTAATTGACATTATCAACATAATTGTGTGGGTGATATATAGTTTAATCTAGCTGTATGAGCACGCCTACTTTTCAGCTCGATGCAAGTAACTCCGGCCGTAAATGATGCGCGTAACGTGTATACTCTACCTGTTAATGAAGAGGGTAACACAAAAAAATGATAGAAAATTTAGTAATAAACGGTAATGTTCTGAGACAATTAATATTTAAAATGAGTGAAGAATAATAGGTTTAACTTTTACTACTGTGTTTTGTGAGGCAGCAAGGCAATAATCCGAGGGAACCATTTTAATTCATTTTTACAATGATTCAATGAATATTCTATTTAACATCCTCAACTACATTTCATATAATATTGGTTTCTAACACAATGTGTAGAAACAAATAAAATTTATGTTGAACCAACATTTCAATGTTTTATTGTGTGCACAATGATTGGTGTAACTTTAACATTATGTTATACACTGGAGATAAGCCATGTTTAAGTCATGTAATATAATAGCTTAGCTCATAATCATTACTTTCACACATATATTAATTTCTCTCGATTATATCACAACTAACTTGAGTATAATAATTGAAAAAACGAATTGAATTGTGCTGTGAAAAAAGTTTAACAGTAAACATTAACGATTTATATTCTAAATTTTAATCACTAATAGTAGTAATATAAGTAAATAGTAAGCTGGACATTTACATTACCATGAAGTTGTGAACGTTCACATTTATGTTTGACAATAACATTCTTGTTAAGAAAATTTGAACTTCTAACACAAACTGATCACCATGAAAAGAATTTTTAAGATGTAATTATGGTACAAACTAATACACACAGTATACAGGAACTTATAAGTATACTGGCACAGTCAGAATTCGTAACTGTCAAAGTGGTCAAAATGTCCAATTTTGTTATTCTAGTTTGTATTTTCATAATTTTCTGGCAGGGGATAGACAACTGCTATACAACTTCAAACACCTCAAACCCTCCCACAAAAGTGTAATTTCTGTTTGTGTAAATTTTCGTGTTAACGGGACATGGTTGGGGGTAACAGGACATATGAATGATATCTGGTATTTTAATTGGCAGGTTTTAAAAATGAACTTTAAAAAGGATTACATTTCTTATTACAGGCTCAATACTTTTAAAAAAATGTTAGCATTAAAAACTATTGGTATTTCAGAATGTGTAGAAGTGGGAATAACTGAATGTCCAGTTGGTGGGAGTAACACATGTCCACCTGACGGTGGGGGTAACTGGACATTTTATTTTTGTTAAATTGGTCATATGATATCCATGAAACATAAAAAAGGATTGATTTAGAAGTATTTATTGCAGTGGCCCTGCTATACAACTGACACCTCATACCTGCCCTCAAAGGCTTTATTTCTGTATGTGTAAATTGTGGTGGTAACAGGACATGTTGGGAGAAACAGAGTGTTATTCCCACAGATTGCATTCAGGTCAACTCACACAATAAATATTAGAGGAAAAAGCATTAGGATATGTTATCACCCAGAACATATCATGACCTATTACAAAAAATATGAAATTATATCATTAATTATTGACATAGAAGCAAGTGTGAGAGCAACCTAATGCCTATATGTCCACAAAATATGAAAATGACATGTTTGGCAGAGGTGTCAAAATTGTTTAAGCACTGTAAACGGGATGATTTTAGGTGATTCATTTACCAAACATGTCTTTTACACGGGGCAAGCTTTTAAATATGAGATATGTTAGTTTGTTTAAAAGTTATAGTACAATATGTGGGAGAGACCATTTTTAAAGACAATGTGGTACAACACTGTGACGATCCTCATATATGAAATAAATTAATTATGAATTTGACAATGCACATTATAATTAATTGATTTTCATTGCTTGTATATGCTGTTTTGGTAGGTAAAGAGAATGGCACAGTTGTTCCACAAAGCAGCTTTACCTGCCTCAAAAAATCACGTTACCCTCCTCGCCTACTGACAGCTGATTCGTGTTACTTGTATCAGTGGCAAAAAGAGAAACTCTTAAAACAAGGCAATCCAGCAATAAATCATGTAAAAAATGCATCCAGATGTAGTGTATCCAAAAATATATTACTATATAGTCATGTGTAAAAGATCGATATTACCGTACTATCAAAGTTGATAAATTAGTGAAAGAAAAATTGTATGCGAGTGCCTTCCGCCATGTTGAAATACTGAAACGATGCACTGAACGCGCGCTACTCGCCTCGCGTCGACACAGTGATTATTACACGGCATGCAATTAACAGTTTTGGCGTGTGAAACAGCTTTTGGCGTGGGTGCAAAGCAGTTTTGGCCTGGTAAGTCCAGGAAAACGTAGTCCTGCTCGTTCCATTTGCTGTCTGGTAGGTAATGTAATGAATATAAATGTGGTGGTTTATAGTCATGATTCTATTCACACCAGGCCATTGGCATCCTTATCACACCATATCTTTCTCAACTCCCCGGGGAGCATACAGCACAATTGCTGCCGTAGCTGAGCAGTGCTAATCATTCACATTTGCGTTCACTCGCCTGACCTGTACCTATTTAACGTGTAGGTACCACGGAGCAGTGTACAACTTGTTAGGGGTAAGTTTGCTCAACACTTACCACCAGACCAGACTGGGAATCGAACCCACGACCTTCGGGTCACAAGTCCAACTCCCTATCCACTCGGCCACCGAAGCACAGGTAATCTTGCCTTGTTTTGTCTGTTAAAATGGTGTGCATTGAGAATACTAAACATCTGTGATGGTGTAGAGAACATCAAACCTTTCCTCACTGCAACCAATTTTGTATGATTGTGGACACAAAATTGTACCCCTTTACTCTCTGCACAGTCACGTTTTGTAAAGGATATGTAATAGCTATTACCTAAGAATAATTTGCTTTTGACAGCAGAATTAGCAGTTTCAGACTTCGATAAAGTTAAAAATTTAAAAGACGAAATCTGCTCTGTTCTTAATCTTGAGGATTTACCAATGATAGAAAACTATCGCAAAGAAGGCAGGTCCAAGTCTTTCACATTGCTGCTGTGGGATGACATTTTATTCAAAGTCTTACAGCCACTGAAACTGTTCATCACTGCATCTAGAAAACTAAGAAAAGGCATGTGGGAAGTCCAGCAATATCAGTCAAAGCCGAATTTCTGCCTCTACTTTTTGCCTCTAATAGAACAAATTATTCATGTTATCTACCCATTTCTCAAATGAAGCATCTACCACAGGAAATTGCTAGTGAATTCACTGGTGGAGTTGTAAGGCTAACAAATGGTGAGTTCAATGGGGTGTGGCTAGATTATGCCTTGGAGACAATGCAAAATAAAGTCCTAAAAGGAGATGGAGGTATAATAGGTCTTACTATGTGAAATGAAGCACTGACTAGAGGGTTCATAGCCTGGTCTGTCATAGCCATGTATGCTACAGAATTTAGAAAAGGCACAGAGTACAATGAACTCCATGACCATGTGTGGATCCATTTGATGTCTTGGAGGTTCCAACAAAATTGATTAACATAGCAACAGGATCGGTGGCCTCAGATGCCATAGAGAAAAGTCTTTGTGGTGCACTTGACAAAGGCAGAGACATGGCAGAATAGTTTGTGTCTAACCTGGTATTGGATAAGCCTTAAAGCTTCAATGCACCATTGCCACGCTCCAATATCAAAACAATGAAAGAAATGAAAAAGAAGGTGAAGATAAAGTCAAAGAATATTTCAATCAGTGGTGAAACAATGTATCTGAGGTTGTTGGCTGTGAATGCAATAAAAAAGTACCATTGCAGAGAGTAATGACATTTGAAAATGCACCTCTGCCAATGAGCATCGTCATTGTGATGACGGTACGATTGTAATCTGTAAAAAATCAGATACAATGCATAAGTTTGAAGAACTGATTCCAAGTGACGTAATCCTTTCTCTAGAAAAGCAGGTGGATGCTGTCATATATGACGGACATGCTGTTATCCAAGCTATGCTGGCTCCATCCACAACACTATCTGTGACATACAACGAGTTGGCAAAGAAATTTATAGCTCACGTCACTCAAAACGCACATGTTATCTCAACAACAATCACCCAGGTTCATATAGTGTTTGATGTCTACAGAGAAAAAAGTATAAAATACCAGGCAAGAGAAAAGAGAACAGACCAATCAAGCAAATCTTACGATACATATGAAATTAGACCAAAAACAGTGCCAGCTTCGCATAGGAAACAATTTTTGGCAAATGGAGATAACAAATCGCACCTTGCTAGATTGTACATCGAACATATCAAACAAACAAATGGTAATTTACATTCAAATGAGAGCATTTATATCAGTGGAAGTGTAGATGAAGATGGTATTGTTATCACCTGCTCGAATATGTTACCAGCCATGGATATACAAAATGTCTAATCAAGAGGAGGCAGATACCAGGATAATCCTTGATCCATGTGCAGCTGCTAAGAATGGAGCAATGGTTATTGTCGTATGCAGCCCCGAAACAGACGTCCTTTTACTTCTCTTGCATCATTGGCCATCCATTCAAGGAGAATTGTATTTCCGCACCGGCAAGTGGGAAAGTATACTTCTGCTGTAAGGTATATTCCAGTGCATAAGCTCTTTACAAAACTCACAGAGCTACAGCACAGATTGCTGCTCCCTCTTAATTGCTTGACAGGTTGCGATACAATGAGTGCATTTTTTGACAAAGGAAAGAAGTCCTTTAAACTGATGATGAATTTGTCTAATGTGTTTGAACCATGTGCAACATTAGGAGATGAACTCATCCTCACTGAGTCACAGGTGGTATCAACAGAGACATTTCTATATAATTTATATGGAGATTAGAAATGTAAATCCCTCAATGAACTCAGATGTAAAAAAGCAGAAAAGGGTGTGTCTATCAGGATGCTACCACCAACAAGCAATAGTTTTAAATTGTATCTACTTAGAGCCATATATCAAACTTACATCTGGAAACATGCTGATACAGCAATACTTAACATTCCTCCCCCTACAAAATATGGATTTGACTTCGACTTTTGTCACGAATTAAATGCCAGCCGTGGACTTCACTTTTCGCTAGGTTCTGAATTTCTGCTCGGGACTTAGAGCGTTTTGTTCAGTCGCGGACTTCGACTTTGTTTCACGAAAATAATGTGCAGCAGAACTTCAACTTTTTCTCAGAATTAAAAGCCAGTCAAGGACTTCGAATATTTTCCGGTTTTGAAATTAAATCCTGAACTTAGAAAGATTTCGTTCGACCATGACTTCACAAAATTTCATGAATTAAATGTTTAACAAGACTTCAAAAATTTTCAGGACGAATACATAACGCAGTTGATGGCTAGGCCGAGAGAGAATTCTTTGTCCAAAAAGTTTGTTGGTGTTTGTGATGTCTGCAAACAACTTACAATTTTCACTCTACAAAAAGATTTAGACGATTTAAACAAGGAGCCCTTCTGTTCGGAGGAATGCGAGTTCATTAATTGGGAGAAATTACCACATAAATTGCCACAGCAGGAAACCAACGAAGAAAAGACTGGCAAATAATACACAGGTCTCTGTACCGTGTGGCTCATGTCTGTCAACACACCATTACTCGATGCGAAGTGCCATTAGATCGTTTATGTTCGATATTGCTTCCAAAAGGCTGATAGTGTTGGTGGATATGAGGACAGGATAGTAGGCTATAGCATTACGAAGTCTGGTGAGTCATACTTTATTAATATTATAAATGTAGTAGTGATAAAATTTCATGGCCGTTACAAAAACATAGTTATCACGAACAAATATCAACAATAGACACGGTTATACAGTGTTTGTAGTTGAACATATCTTTTCAAGACCATTATAAAAGCTCATTTATCACATATACACTGAACAAATATCAACATAGACACGATTATACAGTGTTTGTTGCTGAAAAGTCTGACCACGATACCACGACAATGGCGTTTGAGCCTGAATTACTCAATCAGGCCGCTAGTTTGGAGGGTGAGCTAGATGATACGGTGCCACAGAATAGATCTGAGCTGGTCCGGCACCACGATGGATTGGAGAAAAGGAATCTGCATACTTCTACGCCTGTTCAAGGAAGTAGATCACACGCAGATGTTTTCCCATCGGTAGCAAGGTATCGCGGTGATCTGAGGCAGTTTATTGTACTAGAGGATGCTGCCCATGTCTCAGACCCATGAAGCATAGCACTTCGTACACAGGTGGAATACACTCTGCCTCTCGAAGATAAAGGAATGTGCCTGTTGGTGAGGACTGGCAGTAGCTCACGGAATTTGCCCCATGCAGTTTTGCATCTGACAGTTGCAGCTAAATCACAGCCTCCACCATTGGACAACATGTCACCTAAGTAACAAAACTCTGTCACAACCTTAACATGTGTTCGCCAACTGGGATCTCCTTGATTGGCCTGCCATCGATTGGCCTGGCGATACCTTTGCACCGTGGGCATATGTAGTGTGGATCAGGTTTGAGAACACCCTCAATTCCACTACACCGTTTGTGCACCCAGCATAGACATTTGCCACATTAGATGGAGTTTCTCGCTACCCCCCGCAGGCATACAGCACATGGGTATTCTCCACTTTTGAGCAATTTGTCTAGGTGTGACCCAGAGACCAGACATTTGGTTTTACCCATATTAACACGCAGTCCCTTGGCTTCCATCCCCATCTTCCAGGTGTGCACCTTTTCTGATAACTCTTCAACAGAGTTGGCCATAATGACGAGGTCATCAGCGTACAGTAGTTCCCAAGGCAAGGGGACCCAGTGCGGAACTCATGAGACAGGGCTTCTACGACCATGATGAAAAGCAGAGGACTAAGGACTGAACCTTGATGCACTCCTACAATAACACGAAATTCTTCACTGTATCCATCTCCGACACGAGAGATTGATTTCAATCAGAGACCAAGTGGAGTGATGACATTGATCATGACAGAAGACAGGAACATGGCGCTCAAAAGCCCACAGATGATAGGGCTATAATGGACATGTTAGCGCAGATGGGATCGCAAATAAATGCGCTGTTTCAAGATCGCCGCAGTCTACCACTTCAAGATAGCAGAAACACTTCTCGTGGGTCATCCCCAAATAGTAATACAGCGGACGACAGGAAGATAGATGATATGATACAGATAGTCATGGAGAAAGTTGAGTCCCGTCAGTCAGACAAATTATACGACTATGTGGCGGATTTAAGACGGAAACAAAGTGATGAGCATGATGATTTGAGACGTAAACAAAGTGATGAGTTTGATCACATGAGAAATTATATGAAGAAGATGTTTGATGATCAGCAAGCGTATATGGATCGCCTTCTACAGAGCCAACAAGCACATATGGATGTTTTGACGACCGAGGTCAAAGACATGGCGCAAGGACAGCAGTCACGAGGGGCAATAGTAGAAGGGGTGTACAAGCAATACACATCCCCGAAATATGCACAGATGGCAACAGCTCAATCATCATCAGCCGCGAGATCAAAGGACCGCACGACGGAGATGAAATCTACGGCGGCACGTTTTGATGGAAGCAGTCACGTACGCTCAACATCAACTCGATCACCCTCAGCCGGGAGATCAAATGAGCTCTCGACAGGAGACAGACTGACAGCGGCACGTGCCGATGATGGCTATCGCATGCATGGATCTTCACACTCAAGTCCATGAAGACCATGGCCACGTGCGGACATCAAGTCAGAGCGACAGACGCACAGCGGGATGGCGTCAACACCTGCGGGACCCGCCCAGCAGGGGGTCAGCGAAGTGGAGAGAGGATATGTAGCCTTAGCAGAAAATATATCTGCTATGATGGCTAAACTCATGGAAAGAGACACACAGACTACACCGGCTCGAGTGATTGGAGGCAAACGTGATGCCCCAAAGGTGGCGGCACCGACATTTAATGAATCACATGAAACATCGTTTGAGATGTGGCTGTCTTCCATTGAGGATATGTTAAACTATCTTCAGTGGCCGGAGGACGATGGTCAGTCATGCGTTAGTCAATTTAAACATATATAATACTTGTATCATAGTTATGTTTAGACGTTCTTCCATTACACCCCATTGGAAGGGTGTGTTAGTTCATTTAATTCACATAAAGGCAAATGTACAGGTATCCCACCACAATTGACGACATCATTTAGAAATTTACTGTTTCTAAATGTCATCATGGTTATTGAGAAGGTCAACAGAGCATCAGGGTCGCCAATTGGGCTGATGGCCATTACGGGCGCGGTTGCGGTGGCGGCGATCCAGCTGGCGGTTGTTACGGGATCACGGTGACCGGCTACGTTGATGGGGCACGTCAGCTTCTCGAAGGTTGAGCACGCCATCAGGATGGTTAGGGTGCGGCTCGAAAGTGGGAATATACCGCTGAGGCCTCGAGTCAACGGTGTCATCAACAGGTCGGACGATGAGACAGGGCTCTACGTTAACGATTGTCCTGTTGTCCTGGACAACCATTTTTAAAATCAGGACAACCAAAAGTTGAAGGGTGGTTGTCCTGTGGGACAACCAATTTCAAATTTCAAAATAAAAGTAATGCAATATGTGCATTTCAAAACCCTGTGTCACCTAAATTGAATCGAGATTTTTTTTCCGTTCCCCAACATATCAAACAATTGTGTGAAAATATTCCAACATAAATTAAGCTTTTCAGATGACTAAATTTTGAACCGTACAATAGACATGAGGATAAAAATCGACTTGCATATATATAATGAATGTGATGCAATTTTTTATTTTTGTATAAAATTTATTAACGAGAAAAGATTCATATATGTGCACAAACATTTTTTTTCTTAACATTATGATTGTTATAATAATAAAACAAACTTTTTTTTCTTTTTTTTACGTTTCATATTGCCCCAGGTGGAACAATACCATTTATTCACATATTACATATACTTGTATTGAATATATTGTGATAATCAAATTGTGATAAGAAACCCTTACCTTTATAAACTCAAAATACATTTTCATACATTTTTCTTTTTACATTATAGCTTATACATAATTACATGTTTGGGTTATCAAATACAGCTTTTTTTCTTTAAATACCAAAGATCAATTATATAAAATTATAAATTAGTTTCATATATAATTTCTTTTGGAAAATATGTTTTTGAGAAATCAAAATCGAATATGAATCATGTGTGTTTGAATTACAATATTATAACATTTATGAGAAACTGAATTTGGAACAGAGTAGAATATTACATTATATTACACGTCTAAATTACCAGTAGAAATCTCTGAAGTAGTAATGAAAATTTAGAGAATTGTTTACACTTATTAATAACCATAATATATTCATTAATTTCAGATTTTATAAAGGAAATAATACATTGGTATGCATTCAAAGTCTTGTCAATAAAACACTTTTTTATAGCATAGAAATATCGCAGCAAGAATTTCAAAAAAAGTTATATCCTTGTTTATAAAATTTTCTACTTAGTTCCAAATTTGCATAGCCATATTACAATAATACAACATATGAGGTATATCATGTTTTACATTATTACAATACAAACAATTTTATTTTGTGATTCAGACTTATTCCATTTGAAAAGCTTGCTATTGGTAATCAGTATTTTAGTAATTATCTTATAATTAAAAGAAGAAAATTTGGTTTCACATTGCTTCAATATTTTTGACTTATATACTTCACTCCAATCAATGAGTTTATCAAAATATTTATCCCAATCTCTTAGACATACTAGGTTTTCACCTTTTAAGGATATTAGCTTTTCATAATAAAAATTTGATCTTACATCAATATTTTTATATATATATAGACCAGATCATTATCTATTACATCATTATTTTCATTTTTTTTTTAATTATTATATCTAATCAAATGCTAAGGTCGTAATATTTTACTTATCTTTGATAAAACTGTAAAATAGAATTTCTTATTTTCTAATTTATGATAGATATCATTTCTAAATTCACCATTAGTTTTTAGAACGTCTGCTATTTTGAATATGTTAGATTTAATAAAAGAGAGGCTGTGGATGCACTCATTGTTTATCGTAAAATTTCTATTTCTAAATATTGTTTGTTCAAAAAGATGTTTTTTATTTAAAATCGGGTTGCTACTTTTTGATTTACAAAAGCCTAAAAGTGATTCTCTCCAAAATGGAGGAACAAACTAAAAAAAAAAAAACTATATAATTTAAGACGCTACATGCATATCTGTATAGCATAAACAGAGCGCAAAAATAAGGACAACCTCATGTTAAGTTAGGACAACCAAAAATTGGATGGTGGTTGTCCTGAGGGCAACCTCTCGCCAGAGATAACGTAGAGCCTTATCTGAGATCTGCGGTAGCTGAGGTGGTGGTGATGACCACACGACGATCAGATGAAGACATGTAAACGTCAGGTATCGCATGTTCAGACCGATCGGACACGGTGCGATGAAGGCAACGATCACGGGAAGCAGACGTTCCCACGCTCGTGGAGGAGCCATGATTGTTGCTACTGACGGAAGCGAAGCTTCGGCTGCTTGATGGAGGTTTGCTGATGGCAGCTGAAGCTCGGCTACTTGATGATGTCGAGGAGCCACGATTGTTGCTGCTGTCGGAAGCTGAAGCTCGGCTACTTGATGACATTTTGTGGCGAGCCTTGTCGTCTCCCTTGGGCAGGGAGAACTTCAAGGCGGTGGTGACGGCGGTGACGGTCGACCCACCTTTCGATATGTTGGGACGACTCACAATCCCAGAGGGAATGGTAGAGCCCTCGTCAGAGCTACTACATTCACCGCTCTCTAAATCGTCTAATTCTTGATCGCTAGCGTTAATGTCCACAGTGTCAGGGGCATGCAGTGGTGGCATGATGGATGCCACAGCAGTCTGGACTTCATCACGAGTGATTTGAGTCCCACTGGTAGTGGGAATATCCATAGCAGTGGCAACGGCTGGAGTGGAGACAATGGCGGTGACGACGACGGGACCAACAGGAGTAGGTGGAGTATCATTACACGATACACGGTCTTCAGACCCTTCGTCGTTACGTGTAGCACGGTTTTCGACCTCATCGTCACTACGCGCAACAACGTCTTCAGTTTTTTTGTCGGATGAGGATGAATCGGAGGAGGAGCACGGTCCGGCCCACAGGCCCGATCCACTTAATTCCGCCGCTCCAGGACCAGAACCATGGCGGAGGCGGTGGCTCGTGCCATACCCAAGGTAGCATGGACGGCAGGCGGTGCGATGACATAGTGCTGGTGAGCATCGGGCGGAGCACTATTGAAATTCTCCACGACGAAACTGTAAAAGAAAACAATGCACTGATGATTAGATGTTCACATTTAGACATGAGTATATCTCAACTGCATCATATCGATCATTTCTGTTAGCAGATCGCATATAGCAAGGCTGCTTATGACTAGAAATAAAAGTACTTACGCAACTTCAGCACTGGGATAGTCTGAAAAAACTGTATCTATCAAATGTTGAACTGTGCGTGTATTTGCACGACTAAGTTGAGACGCACGAAAGTACAAGGAATAATTACGATCCATATTGTATTCCTGATGGAGATTTTTTTTTTTTAAACGAAACACGAATCACAAAGTTGGCAGTTTCTTAACAAGTTATTTGGGAGATGAGAGTCACGTCTTCACACAAGGAGAGATTCTTAAGAAGTGCGGATCGGAGCGTGCCCACCGTCATGGGAGGAGCAGTCCGGGGGGCGCAGCTATACCCATGATCGTGACGTTACTGTGGCCCTACCCCAGAAACACGGGAAGCGGCCACCTATGACACCAAGTTCCATCAGGATCACGAGCAGAATGGAGCCATATCGTCCTGTCGTCACCAGTACATGATCTAGACCGCAGACCCCGCCACCTTCATCCAGGCCACAATCGAAATGGTGGGATTCGACACTGGAGGCTATCGACGGAGGGCACAGTGGGGTGCAGCCCAGGGTCAACCGATGTTTAAGGACTTGAAAGTAACATTTTGATGGGACATGGACCATATGTTGTGATGTGATTTTCATGTATAATGTTATGTTCTAATAATGTCATATGATTGTGTGTAGGGCTGAATTACTACATATTTTATTGTTTAGTATATGGTGATTAATGTTTATAATATTTGTTTCATGTTTTTGTTATAAGACGGACATTGAATGATTTGTTGATGTTTAACTTACCATGTGATCGTTGCATAATGTTGATTAATGTGTGCTTCATGTATTATATGTTCACAATGTATACTATTTGCATGGATGTATACACATCTTTTTATGTAAAGGTGTGTCTTGCTTATGGTAATTGAGTTACCACACAGTGGTGCGTATTATGATTGGAGTGTTTGGGTAGCAATATCTCCACTTTCCCTTTGTGAAAGCCCTCGATATTGATTAACTACTTTATCGATATTGATTTATGACTAGCGGCACCCAAACACAGACAGTCTGATGCGAGCTTCTCGATATAAGAAGGTGCACACCGAAATAAGCTTGCCTTGAAATAAAATAGTAGAAGCCTCTATCCGTTGTCCTTCAATTCGCAGAAGATGAAAGAAAATCTTGAACTGAATAGTATTGTGCTGGTGTGTTATCAGGCTATCTATGCAAAGACATGTTAGTATGATATTACAGACTTTTTACACCATGTGTATTCAAATGGCAATCATACGGGAAGCGCTTTGGAGATGCTGGTCTTCAGGATCTATGTATTGAGTCAGGTGTCATTGCAGGAGGATCCATTGCAGGAGTCTCAGGTCGAAATTATAACAGTGCCATCATTTTGCATGAACTTCTCTGTGAAACACTCTCATATGGAAACAATTCCCAGCATTGCTGAAAAATTATGATTGTGATAAATGTGAGCATTTACAGATTTTGATTACTACCATAACAGTTGTCTGGGGATCTATCTGAAAAATCATTCAAAGACCTCATGAAATCTGCTTCTTTCTAACCAATAAATGAAGCTTTTTCAAGTTCAAACAGTTTCAGTGCAAGGAAAATGGCCAATAGTCTTACTTCTGTATGGGCTGCGTTGACTCAAGATCCTCCTGGATATGGTGAGAGCATTATGAGAAGGCACCCTTGTTCCCCTCTTACAACTCAGCCTACGTTTTTACGTGTCACGTTTGCTGCACACATCAATATTGAACTTGTTGTGAAGAGTGCTGTAGAAGGCCACTGGTGGAAAATGCTTAAACAGAAAGCCAGTGTGAAATATCTGGACCTTGAAAGCTGCAGAATCAACCATGGCCACCCAGTCTGGGAGTGTGGTACCAATCCATCACACACCAAAATGGCCACCATCCAAGCACTGTTGCTAACTCAAAGGTACCCCCTGTCAGCCTACTCACACTCTGGCCAGAAGAAAAGATCCATTTGTCCTTTGTGTCATGAAGCTCCAGAAACCACAGAGCACTTCCTGGTAGCATGTCAAGCACTCTCTTGTGCCAGGACGACTTACATAAAGAGGATCATGAACTTCTTCCCACATCTCACCGGTCCAGAAAGACTAGCTCACATCATTCTGCAACCACCAAGATTCCTCATGATCCATATGAGGAAACTATGCTATGCTTTGCATAATGAGAGGAGCTACCTCCTAAAGGACTAGATGAACAAAGACGATAAGTGATGGATATAAAATAAAGGATAAGAGACTCTGTATGTGTATTGTGTACGTGTATTGTATATATGTATTGTGTAATTATTGTATATATACTCTTTCACCTTGTACCTATATAGGTATAAGGGTTCGGTTAAAAAGTGCAAGTCACAAGAGCCGGGATTTACAACAACAGCAGCAGCAGCAGCAGCAGCAGCAGCAGCAGCAGCAGCAGCAGCAGCAGCAGCAGCAGCAGCAGCAGCAGCAGCAGCAGCAGCAGCAGCAACAACAACAACAACAACAACAACAACAACAACAGGAGTGCAGAGTACTGTTTTGAGTAGTATTCATATGCATGTTTAAATGTGTCTGAAATATAGCTGCTGTAACTTGGAATTACATGAAACTCATACCAAATAGAGAAAAGCACTTGCAGATTAAGAAAATGTTCATTGGAAACCAAAGTAAGTATGTTAATTGTATTGTAATGTTACACGAAATTGAAGTTGAAAGTTGAGTTCATTGAAGCCAATTTAAGAACTACATTTTTAAATATTAATTTCATAAATTACACGGCCTTTAGAAGAAAGGAATCAAACCTTAATTAAAGTTGAGTTACTGTTTTAATGGGAAACATTTACAGATTTTCGGCGAAAGACCCCCTTTTACAATATTTCTGATTTCCTTATTGTACTTTCTGGAAGCAAATTTTCATTGACAATGACAATGCTAATCCTTGTTCAGGAATTAAAAATATCTGTCTTGTTGACTTTATAGCATAGCCATAGTCTTGATAACTTAATTATAACATTGAGAGTTGGACCTTTGTGGTCTTAGTGTTACTTTGAGTCCACATCTGAAGCTCCCACCCCCACCCCACCCCCTTCTCAGTCCCAGCCACCCCATACTCCATTCCTAGATCTATAGAGATCTATAGCTAGACTATGTATTCCAAAACTCCATTTTATTTATTTAGTTAAAATATGGATTATTTTGTAATGCTGCCAGATTTAGACAAATGAATTACTCTCCCTTCGAATCATTCATGTAGATTATGCATATGTAAACGATTTAGAAAGTTTGAACCCCACAACTTGATCTTTAATAGTCATTACTTGATACCTTACATACTGTCATATTGTAGTGATTAATACTTAGTTTGTAATATATGAAACGTGTCAAATAGACTTAGAACCTACTATATTCCCGGGGTTAAAATGGTGGGGGTCCTCAGCCAGCACTTCATTTTGAAGGGCAAAAGTGCTGATCACAGCCATAAAATTAGGGTCTAAAGAGCTGATCAAATGATTTTTTGCAACCTTCAGACATGAGATATAAACATGTACACACTGCAGCGTTAAAAAAACAGGTAACAGTAGTAGACAATTCATATTTTCACAAGGCTCAAGGCATTCAATCAGTAGTTTCACTGAAAAAGTGCTGAGGTGCTGGGTTTCAGGGTCAAAAGTGCAGCTTTGGCCAAAAATGCTAGTCAAAGGTGCTGTCTAGAAGGTGAAAAAAGAGGGTCACTTGGGCGGAGGATAGGTGTAATACGTATGTACACAAGAACCCCCCGGGCCATATTCATGAAATAACAGGGTTCGACATAAGTGGTAGACCTGTAGCCCTGGTCTACCTGTAAACTAGCAGGTTTACCAGCTTTTGCCAGTAGGTAGACCTGTGGTCTACCTGGTTTTGGCAGTCCCATCAAGTATTATTAGAAAAACAAAATACTGGTGTCCAACAATCGTTTGAATCATCATCCTTATTTTAACAAACACAGAGAATTATGATATTATGTCAATGTATTGAATTATGCACTTCCCTTTAAAGGGCAACAGAAGGAAACATGCATTTTTTAACAACACGTGAGTGCTGGGCTACCTGATTTTGAGTCGGTCTACCTGATTTTTAAACTTGGTAGACCCGTTGTCTTCTGCCGTACCAGTCCTTATGTCAAACCCTGATAATTTTGTATGCAATAATATCTAAACCATATGTGGTAAATATAAGGTAACAACCATTGTTAACTCCTTACAAATTTGATTTTCCGTCTCCTGTATTGAAAAATGGCTCTCTGCGCAGGTTGCTGCGCATGTTATTATTTGCCGTCTGCACTGGCTTTATCGCTCACCTAGTGTCCGCATTTTGAGAGCAAACGGGAAATTTATCAAGAAATCACAATATTAAAAAATTATGCACATGTCCACTTAGTTCACTTTTAATCCCCTGTTGTACAGAAGGTTATTCTCAGGGGATTATGAACCACACTCAGCCTTTGAATTATGCAATATTGCCGACGTTGGATTTGGCTGTCAGTGTCAAATACAAAGTGAAAATCAATACTAGATCTAGTAGGCTTAAAATTACAGAGTACCCGTACATGTAGTACTAGTATTTACTATTTACATTAGCATACTACAGTTGAGTTTGGTAAATAAATATTCAAATATAATAATTGTGCAATGGTGTATATATGGATGATTATTTCATGACTCGTGAGGATAGATGTAATCACTGAATGATGATGGATGAATGGTAGAAACATTGATGTATTTGTGTTGGCAGTTTGTGTCAATTTGTGAAGAGTGTCACAAATTTAGTAAAGACTAAAGTAATCTAGAAGTAAACATGTTATATACATGGTTGCTATATACATGGAGCTGTTCAAAATGAAGATAATTAGATCTAGACATTCTGTAGTAGGAGACAATTAATGTGAAAGAATCGTTTGACAAGATCTATCAAACCTATTTATAAAAAGTAATGTCATTTACGAAATCACCAACCAAAACAAAATCAGTAAAACAATACAAACAAGGAGACTGTCATGGATTGGACATCTAATGTGATTACTGGCAGAAACACCCACCAGAATAGCCTTCAATGAAGCTATTAAACCGAGCAAGAATATAAGAGACCAAAAACCACATGGATAGATACAACAGTCAATACAAAAAGATTTCAACAAACTTGAAATAAACATTACCATCAACGAGATAAACAGCATAAAAAAACTAACAGAACTGTTGACCGCACTGTATACAGAGAAATGACAAACATGTTGCGGTATGCAGGGGAATCCTGTGAGGACGGCACCCGGTCTTAGCCGTTCATGATGATGTCGATAATGATGATGGTTATATCAAACTTATAGTCATGCATGGGCCAAGAGATGACAAAGCTTAATACATTGTTAAATCGAATAGTCATATCCATAGCTATACTCAGAGTTAATCAGACTTTGATGCATATTTGTTTATAATAAAGGTGCAGGCTTCAAGTCCTTACCACTGATTTCTATGGGCTTTTTTTTTACAATTGATGAATTATTTCTGTAGCATTGGTGTTAGAATAATATTGTTAACTTTAAGAGCTTCAAGTTTGTATGTCATTTATGAAAATAAGTGCATTATTAATGGATATACAGTCCAATCAAGAAACTAATACATAATTGTGTTCTCGATTTTATAGGCACGCTGCACTGTCAAAATGAGGATTAATTTAGGCCTGTTTAGAATAAATTAGTATAAGATAGAATATAATTGTATGTAGTATGAATTGGTTATGCAGACAAGTAGAGAATAACCACAATGTGTGTACCTTTCATGCAGTCATTGCAATACATTTTGACAGAAATGCATACTTTTTTGGTTTCCATATTTGTGAATTTTAGTTTAAAATCAACTTCAATCAGCTCTAGCTCCGTCACAAGCCCCGCCGCATATGCAATTTTTTTATTTAAAATAATCTCTGACCTGTTAGCTTTCCATTAAAAATAGTTATAGAATTGTTTTGAACTTTCTAGTATAGATTCTTTCAGTTTGTTTGCATTGACCTTCTAATTTCCCATTGATTTCAATGTAATTTTTGAGCTTGTAGTTTTCTTGAACACATGTCCGATTTCTAATTATAGTAAAAAATCAAGCCTCCTAACCCATGAATAATATTACATTTTTGGAAAGAAGAATAACACAGCTTTCTTTTGAAATAAATATTAAAGATTTGTGTGGGAGGGGGGTGTCACCCAACATTTTAAAATGTTGATGGGGGGGTCGGTTAACTTTTTCTTCGAGTCCAATAAATGGACAACCCCCCCCCCGGTATCTTTTGCTTTATTTATGATCGTTCCCTTTTGTACTAATAATGATATTTTTATAAAGGTGTCTTAGATGAGGTTCTGTAACCCCCCAGTTCCACGGTCCTTACTAGAGATTTCAAGATAGTTCGAAGCTTCGAAGCTTTGGTCCTTATAGTGAAGCTTCGAATCATGATACAGGATTCAAATACTTTGGTCCATTATTGTCCATTTATTGTTTAAGAGATATGGGGTGTGCAATCTAAATATATATCCCTATAGTCCGTGTAAACAAATTCCCAAAAGCTCAAATATAACGACCCACTGATATTTGGGTAAGACCTCGTAGTAAAACCATGCACGTGAAGGTGGCTTGAAAAAAACATTTATCATAATATGTGACGTCAGCATGTTGTTTTGACTTTTTCTTCAAATCACGTGTATTTGAGCCAATCGAATGGCGTACTCAAATATCAACAACATGCCTACATCATTGGATGGGGCTGCCTTTTTCACCATATTTGAGCATGGCCCCTCCCTTTCAAGGCTTTATACCTTATATGGAAATATCAGACATTTGGTTTTACCCATATTAACATGCAGTCCGTTGGCTTCTATCCCCATCTTCCAGGTGTGCACCTTTTCTGATAACTCTTCAACAGAGTTGGCCATAATGACGAGGTCATCAGCGTACAGTAGTTCCCAAGGGGACCCAGGGCGGAACTCATGAGACAGGGTTTCTAGGACCATGATGAAAAGCAGAGGACTAAGGACTGAACCTTGATGCACTCCTACAATAACACGAAATTCTTCACTGTATCCATCTCCGACACAAACACGACTACGTACATTGGCATACATTGACTGGACAAGCTTAACAAGCCACTCTTCCACGCCTAGCTTACGCATGGCCCATAGCTAAAAAACTAGATTTACAATGTTCATGCCACTTGGCATGGATACAGTGAGAGGAGCATATTTCTTATTTATGTGGATAACGTTGACTTATAATGTAGACTTCATTGAATTTACATCAATCTTGTGCACTAGAAATGAAGCAAATCTTGCATGTTGAAATTTGTGCGAGCGACTGTGAATAAACTGTGAGGCGTAGAACGAATTTGAAAGAAGTTCTATAAACCTTGAATACTCCCGCATTCCCTGCACATACTTAAGAAATATATATTACCTTTTTTTCTTGGTCGTTTTGTCCAAATTATTACCAATCTTACTGTCAAAACTTGACATTTCTGCCATTTTCCTCAGCTTTTACCTGGTGCCACCTCAGCTTTTACCGTGATTCACTGGAAATCCTCAGTTTTATCCATAACAGTCTACCCACGGTGATACTGTCCTAATGAATACAGACTGATTGATCTGTAGCATGATTGTTCAGACTGATTGATCTGTGTAATCTAGTAACTACAAGTATGTGGAGTACTAGAAATTGAAATCTGACATTTTACATCTGCTCTTTTGTACTTTGACTTTTAATAGTTTTTTAAGCCTTTGCAGTGTATTTTAGGCTCCATGTCTACAGTGAACTGTGAGGAGTTCGCCAATCAGCCAGACATAGTTGGATTCCTGGTGAACGGAGACTCGCCCAAGCTAGACTTCAACCAAAACCTTATAGCCAAGAGAATTCCTCCCCTTGTATTCATATTGTGTGAACGTCTTGCATTTGCAATGTGTTTATATTTACAACCGGAGACCATGGAATAACAGTGACTGTTCAATCTCCTTGTGAATTTAAGCTTTAATATTGTTTTTGATTATATGCAATAATTTTATCTATTATTTTAATTAGATAATTTTAAAGTTATGTCATCTAGTGTACATAAAGTTAAATAAATTATTGACATGTAAATTGGTTAATTAGCTTATCTTACTTTTATGTATATTGTTAACAGAAATTAATAATTTAACGATACAAATTGTCAAAGAGTACAAATTCATTCAAATACTAAAATACGACATGAAGAAATTAATTAAGATTTACATTTTTTCTTTATTAATTATTCATATCTTAGTAGGACAAATATGTCACAAATTATTAAACAACAAAGAATCGTTCTCTATGTATATATTAAATTTTAAAAACCGAAACACTCAACTGAATTGAAACAAATACAAAAACTTACAAGTGCAACCAAATAAAACATCACAGTAATTTTCACTGGACTAGGTGGTTATTTGTGCGTCGCAAGTTAGTGTCGCAAGTTAGGGGACGCCTGACTGAGGCACTGTGTGTAGCACCGATGTGAAGTTCTCTTTTGTCAGACCTGGGATCTGACATGGAAGCTGCTGCTCAAGGTTAACAGACCACAACGAGGGTAGAGATGGCTGAGAGACCCAGCCACCAGAGTGATGTGCATGAGTGTGTTGTGTACACTCCTTGGTTGACGGATCTGGAATACGACGTGATCACCAGCTGTATAGATTTAAATTATCTACAACACACTGATAAGTCCAAAGTATGTCATTTGAATTCAGTACATTGTACAAAAAAGCTCACTCAACATAACAGAGCAATTCATTTTTTTACCTAAAATTTTTTGTGGGAAAATGAAATAAATTCAATAAAATTAATATTATGCCGAACTTCCCATATTTCAAAATTCACTGGAATGGGCACTTCCATTTGGATTGACCAGTCATGAACTCAAAACTATGTTAATAGACCAAGCTTCCGACTGGTATTAAATACCATGATTTACAAGTAGGAATGTCCGTTCGAGTGAATTTTCCATATGATATGGGAAGCTCATATATATAGATATAAACGCAGCATAAGTATTTTTGCTCAACATGGTTGCTTCCAGGTACCGAAATGTATACAAATGTGTCAAAAATAAAACTAGATAAGAAGTGTTCAAAGAACACGGCGTCGCTAGAACAACGTTGATTTATATGGGCAATTAAGACATATGATGAAACGGTGCATACTTTACTGTTAATCAAGTTCAACTGTTAAAAGTTGACTAAAACGTTATGGAAATCTTGATTAAAAGTACACAATACTGTAATCAGCCACACATGATATTGTGCATGAGTATTCTGTATTGATTTTATTAATTTGCAGCAGGTATATTGATTTTATCATGTTGGCTATATACATTGCTGCTAAGCTGAGTATTGATTTTTACTGATATTCAATGCACTTAGCCAGAAAAAAAATCAATACTCATGCACAATATCATTTGTGGCTGAATATGAGGTTTTACGTGACGTGATACATGATACGCGTGATTCTCTCTCTCTAAGTGCATTGCATATCAGTAAAATGTCATAAATGGCCTTCTAAAATACACAATTTAATTGGCAGAGCGACCAAAATCGAATCACTTCGGTGTCGCCTCATACCTCACAGTTGTGTAAAGTTTGAACGAAATCTGTGGAACGGTAAAAGCTCTAGCTTGTCCGGAGACATACATACATACATACATAGAAACAAAGTGATCACAAGGCTTTCGCTTCAGCTACTGAAGCGACGCAATAAAATGTCCCTTTGTTAGCACCAATTGGATGCTTGGCTTTCTTATTCTATCTATAGAAATTGTCAGGTACAGTTATGGATCCTACTAAAAATATTTTGTTTGCAATGCAAGGTATAGAAATGGGTTTACTGTTTTTTGTCGGAGCCAATTTTTTAACTGAGAGGGCACCGCCCCCCCCTCCAGTATATGTATGTATGGCCGGGATGTATGGGTGCCTATATAGATTAGAAATTACATGTTTCAAAGCCATAAACTACTTAACACATCTGGTATTTATACCATATCTGATAATGTTTCGAGCTCATGATTTTCAGATATTTTATTTATAATAACATTGTATAACAAAAACATTACAATACAATAAATAATATAAACAATATAACACAATAAATAAAAAAAAATAATACATAGCACCATGAGATTAGAATCAGGGGCCAGTAAAATTGTTTGCTATGAACTAGAACTTGTTTCCAAAGTAGACCCCATGTAGGGCTAGACTACATGTACGTATAGAAAACTATCAGAAATACTTGTCCGATTTTCATGTAACTTTCACAAGTATTAGGACATGTATCTAGACCTACACTGACAGATTTTCATGCAAGTACGTGCAACACTTGCAAATATAATCGACTAGTTCTGATTCTCTTCATTACCTGAAAACAACAATACATCATGTATGAAGGAATGATTCAAAGCTGCCTTATTCTACTCAAATGTTATGACAACTCTAAAGAACTCATGTATATAAAGCGCAATTTTGTTAGGAATTCAATTCTGTAATTATAATAAGTGATACTTAAATATTTATAAGGCCAACCCGGGTTGGCGCGAAGCGCCAACCACGTTGGACGTGTTAGGTCATCGCACGTACGTCGTAAGAAACCAGTGTGCTTGAAATGAAAAATCTGACTGACTCTGATCTGTGACCTATTTTTATTTGCTACAGAATTTTAAGAAGGCTAACATCCTACTGATGATGCTTATTGATTAGAAAAAGGACAACTTCCTGCAATCTCGTTAAAAAATAAAAAAGGACAACATAATTTTAGAAAACTTCGTGTTGGTTAAATGTAAACAAAGCAGTACTCTTTCCACCGTTGTAGACACAGACCATTTGCTGTTTGCGATATGTTGACCACCGATTCGAATCTTCCCGACTTAATAACGTCAATTGGAGTCCATATCCAGGTATTATAAATGATCCCATGCCATTTTGATTACCATCTATTTCATTAGAAACATTGTTTACGCACGGACAATACACGTATATACTGAATTGCCTAGAATTCAAAACATCAGTAAAATATCTAACTTGTTTACAATAATGTTAATGGCTGCAGGCTTCAGGGAATACAGGACGACCAGCGTAAAACGTGCAGTGTTCAACGTGTCCATTAAAACGTCAACCCTCCAAACAGTAATGTGGGCCGCACTTCTCTAAACGTCTTACATGCTGTTTTGAACGTAGATAACCAATGTTGTGCGTTTCATACGTTGTAGGCACTAAAATGACCTCTGAACTATGTCACATGATACCGTCGGCCAATCAGCTGCTATACCAACTTTCTGGTATATAAACAGACAAACATTAACACTGTTTGAATCCAGTCTCACTTGATCGAGCCACCACGTGGCCCCGTCAAAGTGAGGCTGGCTGGTCGAGTCTAGTGCACATGACGTGCATGAAAAGGCACAACCTCCAAGTGCAACTAAGACGTTGCATGAAATACCCTGGTTCTGTTCATGCCTAAACAATTGCAGATTATAATTCTGTTGTTGACAGCTGGTGTAATACCCTGTAGTTCTGTTCTCTTAATAATGCCTAAACAATTGCAGATTAATCAGACCTCAATGTCATGTCAAATATACTACAGAGAATATTGCATAACATAAATTTAATCTTAACAAACTGATGATGTGAGAAAAAAACTGTAAACACGCAAACACACTGTGTTCTTGTAATTGGTTTCATATGATAAAATAATTCCCAGTTTGATTACTAGATAGGATACCAATCAAAATAGCCATTATTATATTTCTAGTGACACAAGTAGATCTCATTATAAGATACTGGTTTGACTCGAGTCATGATAAAATGTTGTTTCAAAGGGTATAAATTACATTTATGGGGGGAACTATGCATAAGCCCGTAGTTTTACAACATTGTTATAAAAAATAAAAAGACAAAACAAACAAAAACAAGACCAGACTGCATGAAAAAAGGCGAAGAATTAATTTCTAAATATAATGGCTTGTACACGTACAAGTAATTTTTTAAGCAATAATTATGTCGATTGTCAACAGTCTGTCGGTCAAAATCTAAGGGTTGGCCATCTATAAGGCAGTGCGCCTTTATCTGAATATATTAAAGATATAGATGAAAACCTGTAGCAAATCTATGAAAATTCTTGTTATTTACACGGGGAAACCTTCACTTCCGTGCTCGATTGACCCCGTGACCCTGGCGGCCATGTTTGATTGCGCGATCCAAATATACCATATTACAGTACACTGTAAGTCTGTATATAGTTCCAATAATCATGATTCATACTGTTATTGTAATTAAAGTTCTTTACACTTGAGTTGTAGCTGTTATTGCATTGTAGTGTGTTAAGATATGAATAAATATTTGTTCATTATGAATATCTTGACTCTTAATATATTTTTTTCATTATGAATATCTTGACCCTTGTCTAAATTTGAGCTCAAAAATATTAATGCCATCCATATTGGCATTCCCACCTACCCTCTGCCACTGTGTCGATATGCGCATTTCACAATTATGTATCCTGATATAACAAAATCATCCATAAATAGTTCTAAGCAAAATAACATTTTTCAATAGCCTAGCACAGCTACTATCCGTAACTTCTCAATACTGAATACTGCTTTGCAACGTTACTGCATTAGTTTGCAGGCCAAGGAGCAGTGCAGTGACCCAATTTTTGATAGTAGATCTAGAAACCACGTCGCTGACTTGAGGATTTTATAAATTCGTTTTAAGATAAATGTATTACAATTAAGCACTTGTTTTACAGCATTCAACAGTTAGTCAAAATATTTGAAGGAAATAATTCATACCAATAATGATGAGCATCTAGATAATTTATAATGCTTGGTTTTGTAAATGAAGTGGAGACAATGCCTGGATTTCTGTTATGAGTGCATGCAGTGTATTCTTACGCATTTTGCATTTAGTAATTTATTAATAAATTACCCTGTTGAATGTGTTGAATGTATGCTAGTTTATCTTTAAACAGATTTGTAATTGTTTAGAAAAGACTGATAAATACAAAACCGGGTTCGTTGGTTAACATTGATTTTTTTTATTGGGCTCGTTCTTGGGGCGTATCACGGCTCGCCCTTCGGGCTCGCCGTGATACGCCCCAAGAACTTGCCCAATAAAAAAATCAATGTTAAAAACTCACCCGGTTTTGTCTATATAGCACGCATGCAGTGAATCAATACATTCCAAGAAGTGCATAATCCGTGTTCATATACTTCAGTTCACATGTTCATTGATGATAAGTCTATTTACATACAGCGTGAGAAAATACTGCATGCGTAAAAACGCACGTGTTCAGTCCATCATTGTTTTGAAAACGGGGCCTGCCGGTGCTAATCTTGATGGGGGGCTATCTTTATGGTTGGGGTTTATATTACTAAATAACTTTGATGTTTGATTTGAATGACCAATTAACTTTTATTCTAAAGCAAGAAAAAACATAATGAATGGACACTTTAATGGCTACATACTTGTACCGCATTGCAGCGCCGAAGAATTACGTAATTATTTCGATGGCGGTTAGTACTATTATTCTCAGGCGGCATAAAAGAGCCGTCCGCCGGACATTCAGAGTGAGTACTTTAACTTGGGTTGTATCTAAACTCTTGTGTTGGCAAGTTACAGAAGTGAAGGTGAATACGATTATCAATTTAACTAGACCGTCTTCGTTTATACCAGTTTAACACTTTACTTAATTACGACCAATTCACACGAGGCAGTATTGGTTCCTTTGCGGCTTTTGATTATTGACCAGGTGTTAGTTGTAGTAATATTATTATATGTGACTTACTTACTGACCTGTTTAACTTTTGTACTTGACCTAATAAAGTCCACTTCCTGTTTGACTCACATGGTTTCATCTTACATTTATTATATGGTGTTAGATTTGTAGTTGAATGAGAACATTGTGTTAATTTAATTTAGTCATCTATAGAGGGCGTTATTGTTTCTTTGTTTAAAATGCATTATTAGTAGGTAGAATACTTATGTAGGAAGAGACAAAGACTGCTTGTGTATTTAGTATGTAGAAAATTCTGTGACCTCATTTCAAAATCACAAAGGTAATAGTCATGTGACCAGTGGTCAGTTGGAGCCCAGAAATTCGAATGTAGCATGTGATGGAGTAGAATCAGGATAAAGGGATAGAATCAATACAAATAAAGGAATAACTATTGTCTTTCCGCCAAGGATGCCACAGTATTTGTAAGTGTTTTGATATTTATTTGTGAAATCTATTATTATTTTTATTAATGAGAGTTCTTGAGTACATTTCATTTATGCGTTAATAGCTGGTTTTAAGTGTACATCAAATATGTTTCACACTATGTGCTTTCCTTCTTAGTGTTGTATTCAAATTAGTGTATTTCATATTGTGTATTGAATGTAAATGTAAAAGTTTCATGCCATGTATTATCGTAAGTTAAGTATATTATAAGTAGCATTATAGTCATTGAGAGAAATTGTTTATTTTAATTTTAGATCACCAATTGGATAAGAATAA